>JAANDH010000527.1:7921-53639 GCA_011799765.1 Nymphaea thermarum
ATAGAATCAAAAAGATGTTTAAGATAAAATGAAATGCATCAATGATGAACATAGCCCTTGGGTTGATTACCCCCGGTAAAGGCGCCGGGAACGGTCAATCCTCGTACCGACGGGCGAGTCCCTTTCTTTCCTATTTCAAAACAAAACCTCATTTTTCTGGAGCACTCCAAAACCAATGAAAAAATTTGGGATGCAAACAACATGTTATATACGTATATGACTATCTCTCTTTGTCCTTCTTTCTTTATGATTTAACATTTTTTTTACAAATTCTCATATGTGCACATATGAATACATATACGTGTATTTCACTATTTCTCTCTCCTCTCTCGCTCTCTTTCAAAATCTTCTTCTTCTTCCTCTTCATTTGATTTAATACTTTCCTTTCATGTGCATTTATACATATATATATATATACATATATTTAAAATCTTTGATTTTGTGATCTCTTTCTCTCTTTCTTTCTGCCTATTCCTCTCGGATTAAAGTATTTCTTCTTTTCCATTTTTTTAAATATTTTTCTCCCAAGATCTAAGGTTTAACTTTTTATTTATCGACTTCATCAAAACTAAAACTTAAGTAATGACCCAATATTGAAATCATGCGTGATGGTCTACAACTCCAATTCATTTTTTATTTTTTTTCTTTTCACCAAATTTTTTATGACAATTATAAAATGAGAAACATAGATGAATGTTATGGTAGGAACGAGTAATTTCGCTTATAATCATGTAGGATAATGCATTCATACATTCACGTTCACTTGTGGAATCACGAATTAATCACAAGCAACTCTCTACAAAACTTAAACAAAATGAGATAGAGCTCTAGCTAGGTAGCAACTGAATTAGAGCGAAGTCTCAACCTACTTAATTTCTTAAGGGAATACCAAATCGACTTTAATAGAAATCTTCAATGTTTTCAAATAACATTCAGAAAGATTTCTCAAATTAATGTGTTCTATATTCAATGATTCTTAAAATTTTCTCAAAAATTTGAAACACCAAATCTTTTCAAACACCACACCACATTTATAATGAAGAGATAATTAAGTAAAACGAAATGCATCAAGAATAAACATAGCTCTTGGATTGGTTACTGCCAGTAAAGGCACCCGAAACGTACAATCCTCGTACCAACAAGTGAGTCTCTTTCTTTCTCATTTCAAAATAAAACCTCATTTTTCTGGAGCACTCCAAAACCAAAAAAGGAATTTTGCAGATACAAACAATATGAAAAAGAAAAAACAGGACAAGGAAAGGTGGCCATCAAAGGAAATGAAGAGAGGCATGCCTGAATCAAGAAGGAAGGATTCAACATCTATAAATAAATAAAAGAAAGAATGTATGCATTCCAAAACTGTAATCAAGAACCCGTTGAGAGCTGTACACATATAAAATCTAGTGGAACATCAACACAGGAATAAGAGCTGTGATTGAGAGAAGAGGTTGTAGGTTTTATGCAGAACCTCTTTAATTTGTTAGTCAAATTTCCCTTTTTCTCTGTGCTCTCATAGCCACAACATATCATTTTTAGATTTTCATTCATCAAATTTGGGATCAGATTCATTTGGTTGTGTGGTCATACCTGTTATGTATCCAATTTTCGATCTTCCACTAAGAAAAAGTCTGGTAGCCATCGCCCAACTTAGACAATTTTAACTATTGAGAGGAACGGTTATAATTTTCAGATTGTTGCTACCATGATCGTTTGCAACACCTTCCACTCTGTTGGACGAGTTTCTTGTTTGATCTTCATTGTCTGTGGAAACAGCCATGATTAACAGCAAGGAATGGCAGAAATGTTAAAGACAAGATCAATCAGAGAAAACAGAGACAAACAAGCTATTTATGTGGTTTAGCATTTATACATATGTCCACGAGAGGGGATAACAGACAATTTCATTCACACTCTTTTTGGTATACGTAGATGGTATTAAGTACAAGAGAAGGACAACCTCAAACAGCAAGGAAGATATTGCTCACGGTGGATAGATCCACTTTCCTTAGATGATTGGATCACCAACTGATTTTTTGCTTTTTGCTGATCTGTGTTGATCTTCTTACCTAATAAGTCTCCATTCTAACTTCCATTGAATGTTTATCTCAATCAATGACTCCCTCATGGATTTCCATAACGCGTTTTTCATCTTTGGCCATCAGCCTATGGCCGCGATGGTCAACTGGTTGGGACAGCTGATCAGGTACTTAACCAAAGCCAAAGCTGTAGGTGAACGAGGCCTGGGTGGTTGAAGTGCCTATGTGGAATGACTGGGCATGCAGACATGGTAGTCGAGATGCTTAGCTTAGTCTGAGGAGCCAACTTGACTTGACCAGACTATTCTTGGGGCCTGGCCCAGTTGCTCTGCCAATTGGTGCAAATGGCCGAGCTAGCGAGGAAGTTGGCTGAGGTGGGCGAGGAGCTTGCTGGATGGCATTGGAGGATAGACCAGCCAACTTGGCTGGACCAGTAAAGGCAGATGGATCTGTCGGTTTGGGCCGAAGGTCCCAGCAAACAAGGTCGGGCTGGCCAAGAAGTTGGATGAGGTGAGGCATGAAGCTGCGGAGCTGGTTGAGTGGCCTAATCGGGCTGGACGAGCAATCAATCGAGGCAAATGGCAGGGCTTAGACCATGGGCTTCATGGGGAGGCTTGTAAAGGTCGTTTGGGCAATGTAGGAGCTTGAGGCACGATTGTGGCGTTTGTGTGAGTGGGTGAAAGTGTCGAGCATGTGAGATGACCAAAAGTTAGCTTGGGGTTAGGGGCGGAGGTATAAATTTTTCATTGCAGGGGTTCAAACTATAGTTTCAAAATTTTAACATAGGCAAAAATATAATTCTAATTTTTTTTATATAGGTAAACTAAATTTTTTAAAACTAATAAGTAAAATTTTGATCCTTCTAAAATATGAGAGGGGACATGGCCCTGCCTCCACCCTCGGGTAAAGATAAGAAAAACAAAGCACATGCAATGCCATTAAAACTTACCGGAGTCACAAATGCTTCATCAAGGTTTGTCACATCGGGTCTTTGAGTTCACTGGAAGGTGCAAATTATAATTGTCTGCTAGGGCAGATGCTAAGCAAGGGTGAGCCGGCATGACCAAGTGTTGTGTCGATATAACACCCTATTGAAACATTTAGACACATATATAAGATTATGAACATTATTGAGGGATTTACGGGTTAGCTAAGTAATAAATTGTCTTGAATATTTCTAACATATTTTTGGTATGAACTAAAGTTGAGTTTGGAATCCATCAAATCAGGAGTGCAAGCTCAATGTGGAAGTGGGCTGGGCTGTTACAATTGGTATTAAAACTGGTTCAGCACTCGGGCATGAGGTTACATATGCATGGATGTGTGTGTGCCTTAGGGGGTCCATTATAAAATCTCATTGAAAAGTTTAGCCTTGTATGCTTGTAACATGTTGAAAAATGTGGCATTTTATATAAGATTGTGAAAATTCTTGGATGACTTATAAGAGGATTGACTAAGTGACAGATTGCCATGGTTGCTTGTCTTTTCAGGCTTGAAGACGAAGCCCCGTTAGTGAGTGGATTGGGATCCACAAAACCGAGATGCCAATTCCGGTGTAAGAGTGAGCCTGGTCAAAACAATCAATATGTTATGATTGATTTCCCAGGTGCAATGTAACTTGGGAAGAAGTCTTATAGTCGAGATCCTCATATGCTCATGCATGTAACACTCGTTACAAGTACCTTCACACATTCATAGCATAAAGGTGAGCATAACCTTTACATTATTTTTACGCGAAGTAAATCGTCTAAAGAATTAATGAACAAGCTTCTGTTTACTCATTCATGCATAAGCAAGTGGTTTGTTCTACTGATTTTACAACAGTATTGCTTGTATATAAATGAAAAATAACCTACCTAAAAAAAACTGGTTGCAATTTGACATCCATCGGTAAGGGGCAATGACATCATAGCTTCAGCAAGTTTTGCCTCGAGTTTGCCAAAAACAAGTGAACCAAGCTCCTGCAATTGACAAAGCACAAAAATCACAATAATAAAATACTAAGGGTCTTAAACATCAACGAAAAACAACATTCAACAAGGAAAGACATGAAATGCATGAAATATAAGGGGTCATTTTTAACACCATAATAAATTGTTACTGTCTAATGATTCTGTTTCAATATTTGGAGTAGATTTATAAGACACTATTTTACAAGGTTTCATGAATCAGCCTTAAGTTTTAAGCTATTTCAATGGACAATAACAATTTGTTACTAGTGCCAAACTGCCTCTAAGGAAGCTAGATATAGCTTCATTCTAACTCTATGCTTCTATTTAAAAAAAAAACTAATTACAAATCAGAAGCTACACATACACAGGGGACACTTCTTGTAATTCATGTCACAACACTACCAGCAAAATCCTCCCAACTCTCATGACGTCAATAGGTGTCACACAAGGTTTTACTTGTTAACGTAGCACCATGTGGAGGTGGTCACATCATTGCTTGCTGTTTACCATTAATACTGTAGTTGTTGGAGGCCTATTGTTGGAATGTTTTAGGCACAAACAGACTCACCATTGTATTGAAGTATCTCGATCACCATTGAAATATAAACATCGCAATATAGACGGTGTACTATGGCGTTATATAAAAATCGTGTATTATGTTTTAAATTTCGCTGAATGAAAAGAAGAAGAATTCCTTCTTACCATTTTTTGTGTTTCACTTCTCTTTTTTTATTCAATTTGTGACATAGCATCAGAGATGTAGGGGTTATTCCAACACCATACCAGTGGAGAAAGGTATGTAAGGTGACTCTAATGGATCATATACTTCTCAGGTGATGTCAAATTCTTTTTATATTCATCACTCGGATAATCCTGAAAATATTCTTCTTTCCCAATCTCTCAATGAGAAAAATTATGCCACATGGAGTACGGTTATGATGATGGACTTTATAGTGAAAAATAAAATTGGTTTTTGATCAATTATGGTAAAATTACTGAACCAAATGAGCATGATTTGAATCATCTTCTTTGGATGTGTTGCAATAACATGATGCTCTGGATGATTATGAACTCCGTAAATGAAGAAATAACCAGCTATCATGAATCACCTCTATATTGATGTTTGTTGCGATGCGTCGTGCCATGTTATCCATAAACATCTCCAGACACTCCCCCTCAAACTAGACTGTGTAGATTTCCAATGCACAGTTTGCATAGTAAATGATGAAATGCTTCCTTTACCAGAACTTTAGTAAATAGGTCAGCTACTTGATCTTTAACATGATATGACATGTTCCAATTAATCTTTGGAGGAGTTTTTCTCTGAAAATATAACAATCCAGCTTATTATGTTTTCTGCGTTCATGGAGAACTAGATTTCTATCATACACAATCCTCTTGCTCTGCCCTTGTTATGGAACCAGACAAGTCATAAACGACGGCATGAGAATATATTGAAGAACCCAATGAAATCATTATTTAAAGTCAGAGAGGGAGAAGGAGAAGTATTGATCCTTAAATCTTCAGATCTGAAATGTTGGGTGAAACAAACACACGTTAAGCATATCACATTTAAGGTGGTACCATTTTCAGATTGATACTACTGAAACTAAATCCGAATCCAAATTTGAATATTACCTCTCTTTTTTCCAAATCTGAATTTTGGCTTTCTATTGTATTTTGAAACTATTTTCCATATCTAAATGATTTAATGTGGTCCGATGAGATTAATTTATCCATATCATGTCCATCGACATCCTTATCACATTGACTCGAGCACTACTCTTACTACAATTTCAGGTTGAACTCGGACCGAAGTCCGAACTCATTTGGACCTTAACGAGACCAGAAAAAAAATCTCTCTCTCTTGCTTCCAGTGCTTCCCATGTAGCATGGGATGCTGCCGAATTAATGCTCCCCTTGGTTCCAGATGGCTCAGCATTCCCTGAAAAATATCACATTACAAAAGTTAAATTAGATAAAAAAAATGTAAATTTTGTGAAAACAATATGGGTTTAAGATGAATGGTTGAATGAAAAATAAAGAAAAAAATTGTTAATTAATGTTATAGGACTTAAATTCATTATCTTATTCTTTCTTGTTTTTCTCTTGACATACATCTTGAAAAAATGGATGACCAAGGTGCTTCCTTACTGGTCTAATACTTAACTTATGGTTTGGTACCTACTAATTTATCTCATACATATGCACACATATATATATAAATAAACTCAAATCTTCTGGCTATCTCGACCTCTGGTAGGAGCTTTCTTAATCATATCTACTTGATGCATCCGATCGGTGTTTTAAACATATTAATGCATCAACTGGTATCAAAGTCTTGTTTTTTTAATTTAAACTTAGGTGAAGAAATCTACAAATCATATAATATATATATATATATATATATATATATTAGCATAGAAATTTGAAACTCACTTCTAAAGCTTTAATTCATATGATCCAAGAGAAGGAAGCCGAGAGCTACTTACATGGTGGTAAATATATACTTATGCATGGCAAATGCGGGCTTATATATTTTTATTTTTAGATTGATTTAAATGATTTTAAATAGTTTTTAATTCCAACAAAATGAAAAACAAGGCAACAGAGTTGCATACAGGCTGATCGCAAGCTGTATCTAAAACCTAAGTCCCATAATGCATAATGCATGTCTATTATACTGCCACCATGATTATAATAATAAAGTACGTGCACATGAACCTCCGAGTGTTAGCCGCCGGATTGCAGAAATCACACTGTCCTTGTTTATCGATTTCTCCCTCGCTACATTCCAATTTGAAGAATGGGTCGATGTCTTCCACGGGGTTGGTCCAACAGCTTAAGGTGAGACTGATAGTGTAGCCAGTAGAAGGATAAACCTTCGGCGCCGCGTGGGTCAAATTAGGCTTGAGAAAGTCGGCCCATGACAAATTGGTCGTCGTTGTTTATTTCAAATATCAACACTGTCAACCTTTTATACTGATAAAAGAAAGACCACGTACATGCAACAGAATTTACATGGGAGCAACTTTATAGAATCGTCACAGGGGTGGGTAGAGGACTTGTGTATCTACATGAGGATTCTCATCTCACAGTTATTCATAGGGATGTGAAAGCCAGCAACATTTTATTAGATGGCAATATGAATCCTAAAATTGCAGACTTTGGGTTGGCGAGGCTTCTCCTCATTGACCAAACACATCAAGATACCAACAAAATTGTGGGTACATAGTAAGATGATTCCTGTCATTCAATTCAGTTTTTTTTTCCTGTACATGGGCCTAACACATGAACTTGGATAGGAGCTTCCAACTGCTATGTAACTTGCAATTTTTTTTTCAGCCCAATACTAAAATGACTTGAAGTATCATAAAAGACCAAGTCATTTTAAAAAGAAATGACATGCATACACATTTTAATTATCTTTTCTGATTAAGAAGCATTTCTAAAATTATCTTTACTTCAAGGACCTGATGGTTTGTAACAGGAAATTTTCTTTTTCTAATATTCAGTTTCAACGAGAGGTAATAATACGTGGTTTCAACTTTCATTTAATCATCTACCTTATTTCAATGAAATAACTATACATGCAACAGGATTTCTCTTTGCCATCACCAAAATTATATCACAATTGTTTGACAAATTTATTGAACTCGTAGATCGATCTGCATAGAGATGAGCAGAAGCGTCTGTCGTTTTCTTCTTCTTCCTCACACCACCAACCTTTCAAGGCTTCACTTCTTGCGGGCTTGCTGCACTCATCATCCGCACAATGCCATGGTTGAAGCTGTAGGAGTCCGTCTATAATCCATAGATCCCTTAGCATTTGCACGGCCTTCTTCCTGCTCTTGACCAGGCCGGCAGCTCCACCACCGCCGGCTTTAGCGGCTCTCTCCATCCATTCCACACCTGCAGCTATTCATGGCCCTTGTTCTGATAAGAGAAAAATTCCAAGAGCATACATGGCTTCCATGCAGCCTTCCTCTGCAGCTGCCTCCAGGTGCAACTTGCCCTTTTCCTTTCTCCCCTTACTATAGCATTCAACCTGCTAGCCCACCAACACAGAAAACATAGAATGCAAAAATGTATTATACATACACCGCAGATTTATGAAAAAGGAAAGAGAGAGGCAGAATTGATTTGATATAGTTTTTAAAGAGTTTCTCATCTTAGAAACAAGAACAAAAGGCATGGAGAGTTTCATGTACTACTAAAGTTTAGTAAAGTAATTATTCTTTTCCTTAATTCAGGAACGCATTGCAGAACTTGTTGATAGCTTATAAATCATTGTTTCAAATTTGGCATGCGTTGCAACCTATGAAGATAACAGAAGAACATTATCGCATGGAAAGATTAAACCTATAATATGAAAAAAAGAACCACAATTTCATACCATGCCTAGAACACAGGCTGCTACTTGATTTCCTGCCTCTGCACAATCCAATACCAATGGCCATGAGCCCTGCCGGTACAGCCACCAGCCCAGCCTTCGAGATCCATCCACAATGGTGGCTCGTCTAAGCACTTGCCTATCCCTTGCAGCTTCATGCAGCATCTTGCACCTGTGCACCCCATTTGAATCAAACCCTTTAGAGAATCCATGCAGAGTGTTTGAAAGTTGAATATATTGGAGATGACAGAAAACTTACGTCAGCTTTATGTTGGCAAGATCAGGAACAGACAACATGGCTGGTGATGAAGAAACAACGCGTGCAACGATCTCTGCGATGACTTCTCTTGGAAGAACATCAAGAGGTAATTTCTTTGGTTAGGAAGTATTATGAAGGTGTGCATAAATAGGCAGGTCCACCGTCATGGAATGGATAATTAGAAGTTTGTTTAGGTAGTCATTTTTTTCCACTAATGCCAATGTAAAGATTTTCAATAATGGATTGTGCTACCATACAAGTAGGTGGCCAACAGCATTGGATGGATTATATATATACAGACATATATACGTATATATATAAAAAAGGCATATATATATATATATATATATATATATATATATATATATATATATATATATATATATATATATATATATATATATTAATAATACTAGCTGAGTGGACTAGATTTAGACACACCCATTAAGCCTAGGCATCCGGCAGGGTACCTTATGGGCTTTTAGGTATCCTCACACACACACAAACACAGGTGCAGTATTCGACTAGCTTTCAGGACCTCAAAGTGAAGCCTCAACTGGCTTAATGATTTTTTCGAGCCGGACCTGTCGATGCCCGACACTATATAAAATTGTATTTCTTACACACACACACACACACACACACACACACACACACACACACATATATATATATATATATATATATATATATATATATATATATATATATATATATATATATATATATATATATATATATACATACATATATATAAAGTTTATTTATCTTACATATTTTATTACAATTGGGTCTGGTCAGACCGGTCCAATGCCCAACCCTAGCACCCATCGAGCCAAACGAGTAATTGAATGCATCCTGAATAATATGTCACACTCTAGATGACCAGACCTTGATCCTGTTACTTTGGACGGTGATTTTTACTTCTCACTATGTTGTTATTTTCATGCATGGCTGTCAAGTGAAGTTGCTTTGGAAATACACACTTATTAAGTGGCATGGTCCTTTGGAGGATCCTTTATGAATTAAAAAAATAAACCATATATAGCATCTCGATAGGACCAAAACCATGCAACAATGTGTGTGTATATATATATATATATATATATATATATATATATATATATATATATATATATATATATATATATATATATATATATATATATATATATATATATATATATAATGTCTTGAGGCGATAAAACTAGGCTGAGATACAATCATGAACAAGAACTTCAAGAACAAGAATTAGAGCGTCAATTTAATGCCATGGAGGTTAAAGTGCACCTTATATGCCATTGAAGAAGCACATAGGGTGCCCAACGCCACTGAAGCAGGGGAACAATTTCCCGCCACCTCTTCCCTTCGGATGCTTAATGATGAATTTCCAAAGCCATGTCTGCCACTTCCTCGTGCTTCCACTCGATCTTTTGCCGTGGAACGCTCTGCTTTCCTCATGATTTGTATATATATATATATATACACTGTTGCATGGTTTTGGTCCTATCGAGACGCTGTATATGGTTTAGTTTTTTAATTCATAAAGGATCCTCCAAAGGACCATGCCACTTAGTAAGTGTATATTTCCAAAGGAACTTTGCTTGACAGCCATGTCTCAAAATAACAACATAGTGATAATTTAAGATCACTGTCCAAAGTAACCAGCAAAGGCATTTTTTCCCAGCATAGCATTATTTTCCACAAATAAAAACAAAAACAGGAGGAGGATGACTAGTGGGGTTGAGATGTCCACTTCTCACTTTCACTTATTGACGAGGACATATGCTTATTTTCAAATCCCTTTATCAAACAAGGGACGGAGAGCCATCAACACCGCCACCTTTTTTGCTTTAATGTTTTCTGTTTTTTCTAACTCAAATGACATAACGGATGGCTCCAAATAAAGTTGCTAAAACCAGAGCCATAAAAAAAATAATGCAAGAAAAAACAGAAAACATTAAAGTAAAAAGGAATGAAAGGTGATTCGTGATACCTGCGAATTGAATCTGCTTTGCATTTCATGAGCAGCCGGCAAAGCAAACAAGAGTGTGACAAAAAAGATCAGACGTCTTCTTTAGCAAACAAGAAGTAAAACATTGTAGCAATGTCACAATGGTACGGGTACGGGTACAAGCTATGTCTTTTGCTTTTCATATCTAGCTTGTTTGTAGAATTAAAAGTGCAAGGTTAAAAACACAAAAACAAAAGCTAAAAACGGCTAAACAAGCCAGAGCTTGTCGATGAATAGAGCAAATGCTTCAGTTCCTCGAAGGTTGCGCATAATCAAATCCTCAAAGCCAAAGCTGAGGACTGAACTCAAAAAGTAAAGAGTTAGCGCCTTTGTCTTCTTTAAAATATAAGTTTACAAGCTAAATAATAAGAAATAATTTAGGTAATAGGAAATCCACATTCTTACCTTTAAAATTAGGTAATAGTTGACTACGACCAGCATGATCGCCTAGGTACATCTTTGCACGCTAAGGCTGCAGCTCTAGGTCTTCACCCTTTCTTCGGTCCACAAGTTGACGATCATATATCATTTCTTAGATAATCAATTGTTGCACCAATTGGACTTTTCCCGACTCTGAATTTGACATTGAATCCCAAAAAAAAAAAAAAAATCTAGTCGCTAATTGGATCCATTGTTTGTCTAAACACATCTCAGTTTGATCTTGATTGGATTATGCATACGTACAATCTTAATTATTTTTCTGCTTAAAAAATCTAATCAATTTTCACCCAATTCCAATATAATGTGCAATATTGCCAACTCCAAAATCAACATGGTATAACTACGTTAACAAGTCCAAAAACTTGTATATGAATCTGGTGATGTGACTCATTCATAGCCCTACTTCGTAAACAACTCCATAGACCTAACCTTTCTTATCAACTCTAAAGATTTTATGTAATAGTTTTATAATGACAAAAGTAATGTTCCCCTTTTATTATTACAAAGAAGCATGATACATTTTTAATTGCAGTTCCTTTCCCCTTGTCCTCCTGCCTTTGATTTGCATCTCTGTGAATGTAGAAATTTAATTATAATGCATGGTTCTGTTTGGCATCTTAATATATCAAAAACTCACACGAGCACATGGAGCAACAGTATATTAACTTAATGCTACTATGTCATACAATATGTACAATGATTATTGTGACATAGTATATCTGAAGAATGTGAACTATATTGATGCTTAATTGGACGAGAACTTTTTTTCTGTCAAATTTCGCTGGTAATGAACATTACCTAATGAACAGCGAGGTTTTTCACTTTAATTTCCAAAGCAAAAGCAACAAGAGTTCCATTCACTTGGCTAGGCACAGTTCGGAGTCTGAACTTTATGATGGTTAGGAGTTCAAAAAGTTGGTAGTGCTTGTTTACCTCAGATCTCATATATGATCTATTATAAATGAGGTTGTGTTTGTCCCAAATTTGATCTCAGGTCCATAGTTAGGATCTCAAATCCATAGATTTAAGATCGGACCTCGTTCCGCCCCACCTTAAATCCATGCTTTTTAACATGCAGCATGGACTGAGATTCACTCTTTGACTAAATTGAAATCTCCCAAAACACACCTTTTTATGCAGCATCAGATCAAAGATCTAAGGCTATCAAACACAACTTGAATGTATGAGATCCGAGGATTTAAGGTCCCATCTGCATTCAACTTGGGTCAGAGGCCCTTTGAAATTTTATTTTACGGCACATCGGTCAAATTTTGGATTGTGAATGAGTTGAAGGGTGAAGCGGATGCTTTCGGGAACGGCATATATTGTCATGTTTAAACTACACATAGCCACACCTACTTCAGCCCCTGCTTTGAGGACAATTGTATGTAAAGGCTACACATCTATCTCCATCTTCGTCAGTGAATAACAAAAGAGGAAAGAAACAATATGGTAGTACACAAGATTGGACCTTTTGTGCTGCTTTAATTTTACTACATTGGTTTGTCTAGGCATCACCATCCTATAAATTTAAGTCTGCCAACATAGAGGGGAAGACATACCGCACGGAATGAAACTTGCAAAGAAGAAAAGGTGCACTAGCAATGCAACTGCATTCTTAAGACAATAACTGCAAACATGAAATCAATGAAGAAAAAAAACAGACTAAAGCATGGGTGATTGCATTCTTGACACAATAAGTGCAGAATTGAAAGTGTAAGGTTGCGTTTGGTTCACAGTAGATCTGAGATCCATGGTAATCTGATAACTCTAATATCTCAAATCCATGGATTTAAGATCAGACACCACCCCACAAATCTGATCTTAAATTCATGGTTTTTAACATGTAACATGAATTTGAAATTCATGCTATTAAGATCCTCAGTTTATTTCAACTGATGATTTCTTAAAACAAGTCTTTTAATGCAACATCGGATCAAACACAACCTAAAGGGAAAAAACAAGATGCAAGATAGAGAGTTGACAATGAATGAGTTTCAAAGACGTGAGGCATGAAAGAACCAAAGAAGAGGCATTCGTATAAAAGAAGGAGGTAAGTTTCTCTCTCTCTCTTTCGCTATGTTCTCTGGATTGGTCAGAGCTATTAGTCAAGCCTCTATATATCCTTGTGATCTCTTACATTGCACCTAAAGGTGAAGATGTCTTTCTTTTTTAGGATGTATTTTTCAATAAAATTATATTATGCCAAAAAAAAATATTGCCTCTATTGCTATATTATTTCTTAAATGTGAGATTTTGGAAGATAATTGTATCCATAAAAGATGTCATTTTATGATATTTTAGGATATTGTGAATGTGACAGTTCATTTTGAATAATAATGTACATAGAAAACTTTTAAGATATGTAATAATTTACGATGGATGAGGAATTCAGGCCCCGCCTTTGCTAGACATGAAGTTACTTGCTCCTTGTTGATTAAATATTATGAATCCCTTGCTTAGAAAAATCTGTGCTTACTTATCTTTTGAAGGAAAAGTTTTTGTCCTTGGATTCCGCCATTGAAAACAATGTCAAACGCAGTCTTTAGATTTTGTATACTCCTGATTCAGGTTCCACCTTTGCTGGACATGACGTAAAGTGGCCTTGAGTTGCATAATGAAAAATCTTCCTTAGGCTACAATGTTTTACTTCTTGTTTGCTAAAGAAGACGTCTGATCTTTTTTGTCACACTTTTTTGCTTAGCCGTCTGCCCATCAAATGCAAAATAGATTCAATTCGCAGGTACCACGAATCGCCATAAATGAGAGAGACAAAATTATGGAAATGCACCTTTAACGGGAAAAGAGCAGTGGCAAAGCAGCATGGTAACTGATGTGGTCTGTCGCCCACTCCAGTCTCTTCAAATTTCTTTATTTTTAATTGGCCATCTTTAAACCAAATATAACTATTGATAAACGAGTGCCCTCCAGCCAATTTTCCTGGCTCTGTCATTGGAAAAGGGGTAAGGCCACATCCTTCAACTAAGACTAAAGACCATATACCACATTATATAGTGAAATTGAAACCAGTCTGCCAACATCTATTGTCATTTGAGTTTTTTTTATATTTTTAAATTTTGCGATGTTAAAAACTATCACAAATGTTGCATTCTACAGCTAAAAGCAGTGAAAACTCATGTGACCGTTGGCTGGTTGATTTTAATCATAGTAAAAAATAACATCTTGCAGTTTTAAACAATAAAGTTTTTCTCGGTTAAAAATTTAAAAAAACTAAAAATGAAGAAAAAATAAAATAAGTGGGAAACTAATAACACAAAGATCAAAAGATAAGTAGATTTGCAACAAACAAAAAATGAAAAATGAGAAAAAAAATGTTTGGCCTTAAAAAGATTAAAAAAATGAAAAAAGTGAAAGAACATGCTACAAACTCATTTTTAATTTTTTTTAAAGAACATGCTTTTTTTTTAGTTTTAAACTTCCATTTAATTTATTGCATTTTTTCGCATTTTTTCAAAAGAAAACATGTTTTTTGTTGCCATGCTTCGATGTGTTTAACTCCAACATGTATATATGACACTAGGTTGTTTTGTAAGAGAAGTATGTACATCTCAAATAAATCATAACTAGATTTGCAATTTAAGTGGTCTACCCTAACAGCACCGCTTTTTTCTCTCTCTCTCTCTCTTTATGACAACATTGACAAGGAACTCTCTAGAGGATGGGACCCATGCTTAATTGACTTTCTTTTTTTTTTGGTCTGGTTTGAGCGCCAAGAAAAGCACAGCTAAGCTGAGAGACTTGGTCGCCGCCTGGCTGCCTAAAACCCAAGGCTACCTTCCGCCAGGCCTATAGTTAATTTGCTTAATGTTTAATTGTCAATTAATGTGCAAGCAACAATGAAAAGGGTTGGACCATCACTTCATTCGTTTTTAAATTTGAAAACATGCATGACAATGCCCTAATAAATAATGGGTTGTTAGAGATGTCAACAGATCAGATATATCCTTAATCATATCCACTTTTTCGGATATTCATATGTTCGGATTCGAATTCAGATTCAAATTCGAATAAAGAAAAGTCGTATCTGAATCTGAATCCGAAATACGATTTTCCAATCTGAATATGATTTTTATATTTATATCCAAATCCGAATTTTTGAACCCAATTTTTGCCAATTTTCAAAATTTAATAGCATTAGATACTACATATTTGTTTAAAAATGAATCCAATCCAAATCCGTATCCGAGTCTGATCAAATATTTATGTATATCCAAATGCGATTGGATGTCATTTATTAAATCTGAATCCGATCCAATTTTTTAATCGGATATTAAACTTTTTTTCCATATTCGATGTTTTCGAATTGGATTGGTCGGATATCCGATTCAAATCAGATATATTGACATCCTTACGTGCTGTGTTGTACAAAATGCTAACTTGGTCAATGAATCAACCTGTCACCAATTAAGAATGCACGCACAGGCAGACATTTTTTCATGTGTTCCCTTACCGAACTAAATATATTATTGTGGATCCTCATATTTCTAATACAGGTAAATAGATTTAACTGCTGATCTCACATGCATGCTCTCGAGCGAATCGAGCTGCTCTTCTATCTACAAGTTGGAACCAAGAATACATTTCGTGACAGACAGCCAAGGATAGATGTTATCTATGACCCAGATGCTGTGTTCTACTGCCGTAAGTGTGTGACCCATGTGTATAGGTGCAGCGAACGTGGGTACAACTAGGTATTGCTGCACCTTAAAACTTAAAAATCTATGTTTTCAAATTTAATTTTTTGAATTTTGAATTTTCCCTTGTTTTTTGTTTTCCTTCCACCAAGATTCTATATTTTCTTCTTATTTTTCTTTAGTTTTGATTATTCTCTTGGCACCAATTAGCAATTTCTGCTTCTAAATATATATATATTCATTTGATATACGTGCCCACCTCGGAAGGAGAGAGAATCTTGGCATAAAAATTTCTGCTTCTAAATATGTATATTCATCCGTATGATGCACTACAGGAGATATATATATGTATGTATGTATATACGGATGAATATACATATTTAGAAGCAGAAATTTCTATGCCAAGGTTCTCTCTCCTTCCGAGGTGGGCACGTATATCAAATGAAATGATGCACTACAGGAGATATATATATATATATATATATATATATGTGTGTGTGTGTGTGTGTGTGTGTGTGTGTATGTATGTATGTATGTATGTCTGTATATATATATACTATTCATTAGTAACCTTGTCGGTGCCTTGAGATTTATGCTAGACAGAGTCAAACTAATACTACCTAAAAGCTTTATATAGATAGAGAGAGAAAAAGAGAGAGATACCCACGCTATGCAAATCCTCCAGCTGCAACTCAATAATTCATCCTACATGTGACATTCAAACGCATGAAAGATAGAAAGCTATAGGACATGTCATGCTTGATCATGAAAATCTTAACTAACAAGCATCATAATTAAGAATAGATGTCCCATACAACAGTATATCACAGGCCGATCGAACAATCACTAGTTCGATTGTTCTTCTCAATGTCACCTGTAGGTGCCCTCCTATATATGTATATATAATCCTTCGAGAATAACTCAAATCGAGCTCATCAACCATTCACGAGTACTGTCAGTAACTAATATATATATATATATATATATATATATATATATATATATATATATATATATATAAGACTACCTTCCTAAGTGATGGAGATACTGAGGAGAGAGGTCGCCTCTCGCGCAGACAAAGGGAAGTAATGGTGGGAGAGAGAGAACCTTAGTGTAGAGCGTGGGGATAAGCCCCTTTAAATAAGCATGCTCACCAGCACGAAGGAGGAGAAAAGTGTTCTATGGTGGGGGGGGAGAGAGAGAGAGAGAGAACCTTCGTGTAGAGCATGGGGATAAGCCCCTTTCTCTCGATATGCCGTACACATCACCAGTGTGTAAATAGAGAAAAAGTTGTAACATTTGCGTGGAGAGAGTTGTTAAAAACCTTTTTCCTTTTAAAGAACAGTTCTTAAAAGAAATGCGAAAAGCATAAATTTCAAGCAACAACAATCAAAAGAAAGCAACCCTACAGATAAAAAAAATTGCTGAAAATATATCAAATTTTACGGATTCAAGAAAGCCTGGCTTTTTGGTCAGGAACACAAATAAATAGCTGACCTACAAGCTTTTGATCATGTCAGCCTGGTGATCACAGATGTATCATAGATAAGTTTCATTAGAGTTGGAAAATGGGAAAGCCCCAGTCCAGGATAAGAACTGCACTTCCATTCATACACCAAACAGAACATCTCAATGTTGTCTTTGGCATCGCTAAGCCATCTGAATCTTGAACTTCATTAGTTGATTCAGAGCAATTTATGAACTACACCTTCCCTGGCCAAATCATGCCAAATTGGTGGTCTTTCTAATTTTGAAACCTATTACAAGATCTGGATGGAACTTGCGAACTGAAGGCACAAAAAATTAAACCTACGCATCATTGCTCACATTGTCTACCGGCTTCATATTTGTGCTGTATAGCATTAGGGGGAGGAAGTAACAGCCAAATAAACATCTCTTCGCTTGAAGAGAAGTAATGCCTGAAACACCTGATTATTGCAATTGAGAACTACACCAGATTAAATATGTCAAGAAATCAACAAAAGGAAATTTACCAGGTACTCCGCAAAAGCTATCCATGCCACTGTTATCCGTATCGTATGATACGGACGCGTATCGTACGATACGTATCGTCTGTATCAACATTATCGATATGGTACACCTATAATTTGTGATACATGTACGTATCGTACGCGTATCGCATGTATCGTGCGATACGGTGGGTGTATCGCACCCCGTATCGCAGGATACGGTAGTAAAATTAAAAAAGGGGCCACCGGGCCCCTTTTTGCTTCTTATTTTGAAACTGACGCTCCTCTCTCTCTCTCTTCTTGTTTCTCAACGCTGCAAAAGACATGGGAGGGAGAGATTTTCTCCATTGCATCAAGATTTGCCGATGAAGAAGCTTTGTTTCTTGTTGTGGGGAGCCTTGGGACGGTGGGAAGCTTGGAGAAAGAGGGCTTTTTGGTTTTTAACACCAAGAAGGTAAGAAATAACTCATTTTTGTCGTTGAATCATTCATTTCTCTTATTTCCTACATTGATTTGTATGTTTTTACTTGTTTTGTGAAGATATAATGTCGGATCCTGCATGGCAGTGGTGTACAAGGGTGAAACTCAAAGATAGATTAAAAGTTAAGTGCAATTATTGTAAGCAAATCATATCAGGAGTGATTTGTCGCTTTAAACACCATATAGCTGGTACACACAGCGATGTGGCTGCTTGCAATGGCTCCCAAGAGATCCCATTGCCAGCGTATGTAAAGCACCAGTGTCAGCAGCTTCTTGATGCAGTGAAAGCAAGTAGGATTGAAAAGGACATGGAAGATGCGGAGGAAGGATAGCGGGACCCACATGAACTGGAAGAAAGTGAAGGTGAAGATGTTCAACTTGAACAAGAAGATGTTGGTGTCAGTTTGGGAACAACTAAAGGGAAAGGCATCATGCATGGAGGTGGTTCTTCTGCAACTGCAACCAGAAAAAGAAGAACTGCAAGTATAAGTTCAGTTTCACGAGGACGTGGCAGGAGTCAGGGTCGTACTGGTGGTGGTAGAGTAGCTACTATGAAGTCGAGCAATATGTCTGGTTCGATCAAGAATTTTTTTCCCAATTATACTGCTGTTGGTGCTCAGCCTGAGATTCGTATAGCCATGCAATCAAATGATATTATTGAAGCAGCAGATGAAACCATAGAAAGGTGGTTCTATGATGCATCCATTCCCTTCAATAGCAGATGTGATTGCTAGTGTAGGGCGAGGGTATAAAATGCCTTCTTTTCATAAATTGCGAGGTAAAATTCTCAACAATATAGTTAGAGATGTGAAGATATATTGTGATGAACTAAAATTGAGCTGGAAAGCTACAGACTGCAGTGCAATGGCAGCTGGGTGCACAGCCATCAAGAACAGAACATTGGTAAACTTCCTTGTATATTGCCCTCTTGGTACTATGTTCTTAAAATTGTTGATTTGTCTGATACTCCTAAGACTGTTGATGTGTTGTTTGGGGTTTTTGATAAAGTTATAGAAGAAGTTGGGCCTGAAAATGTCGTACAATTTATCACTGATAATGCAGCAAATTATAAAGCTGCAGGTGAAATGTTAGCAGCATGATATGGGACATTTTATTGGAGTCCATGTGCTGCTCATTGTCTAAATCTTATGCTTCAAGATCTTGGTGAAAGAGATGATATGAAGTTGACAGTTCATAGATGCCAAGAAATCACGAAGTTTATTTACAATCATGCTTATGTCTTGAGTTTGATGAGGAAATTCACAAATGAGGCTGAATTGATTCGACCTGCACAAACACGGTTTGCTACAAATGTTCTGACTGTGCAGGGTATAGTCAAGCAAAGATCTTCTCTCAGGCAGATGTTTTCAAGTGATGATTGGGCTACATATCCACATGCCTATAAAAGAAAGGCTACGACAGTTGTGGATACCATCTTCAATGCTAACTTTTGGAAATCATGTGTGCAGTTATTGAAGATTTGTGTACCTCTAGTGAAAGTCCTCATATTAATTGATAGTGAAGATAGACCTTCTATTGGATATTTATATGAGTCTATGGACAAAGCCAAAGAGGCTATTAGAGATAATATGAAGGCATAAAAGAAGTTGTACATGCCTATATGGAAGATTATAGATGAAAGGTGGTCTGGACAACTTCATCGCCCACTTCATGCAGCAGCCTATTACCTAAAGCCTGCTATTAGATATCTTCCCACTTTTAAGAAGGACAGAGAGGTCGAGTATGGCATGTTGGATTGCATTGATGTATTAGTAAGTGATAGTGAAGAACAAGACGCTATCCATATGTCGATCAACAAATATGATACGGCTTCTGGTACCATGGCGAGAGACACAGCAGCTCGATGCAGGACAACTATGCGTCCAGGTATTAGAAAAAGAGACTTTATACTTTTTGTTGTTTAATAACTTTTATTCTACCTTCTCATATATTTATTTCTGACAACATTTTTACTTTCCATCTGTTATTAGATTTGTGGTGGGAAAGGTTTGGGCCTGATTGCCTAGAATTAAGGAAGCTTGCAATTAGAATCCTCAACCAAACATGTAGTACAACTGGATGTAAAAGAAATTGGAGTGTATTTCAGCACATCCACAGTAAGAAGAGGAATAGGCTGGAACATAAAAGGTTGAATGACCTTGTTTACGTTCGTTATAATATGAAGTTGAGACAAAGGTAAACATTTTTTTTGTTATACAAGAATATCAAATTCTAATATATATTTTAATCTCTAACAATTTGTTAAATTTTTCTCTTGTTATGCAACTAGAAACAACATCTACGAGGAAGCATCACAATCAATATGATCCTATTTTCATTGACCATTTTGATATATTAGATTTTTGGGTTGAAGAAGAACCAACTGCAATACTTGATGAGGACGATCTTGATTTTTTGAATGTTGAAGGAGCAGCAGAGATTGTTGAAGTTGAAGGAGAGGCTGGGGGGGAGCAATGGAATGTTGGTGACATTCCATTTGCAACAGAGCGGATAGAAGAAGAAGTTAATGAAGATGAATCAGATGATGATAAAGAATGAAGATGATGATGCAGATGACGATTGGCCGTTGGCGAGGCTTTTTGTTTTGAGTTTTGAAAACTATGTCAATATGTTTTGAGTTTTGACTTCTGAACCTATGAATTGTGATGTAATTGAATACTCTTAGGTTGCTTAATATGTGATTTTGATTTTTGAATGTTTGATTTCTTATTTTGGAATGTCTTGTTCATATTTAGTAAGTGCATACTTCATACTTCATAGTTCATAATTTCATATACATGAATGATGAATGTTCCTTTAAATACATTTTTCTTGAATTTTTCTGATTTTTACTAGTTTTTTGGATTTTTTAGATTTTTTTCTGATTTTTTCCATATTTTTTATAATTTTTAATGTTTTTTACAAATTAAAAAAAATAATTTTATGATATGTTACGATACATTACGATACGGCGTATAGGTCGGCCCAACCGATACACAATATGATACGGCAGTGATAACATTGATCCATGCCTTCTCATCATGTGGAAAATCCCTAGTCAGTTTGTTGAATTCCTTTGTTTTACGTATCACCTGATCCTCCCAGGATTTCTTATTTAATTCATAAGAAGCTCTCATTTTGTTTATACTCCAATAATAAGTCATCCCATCATCGCACTTTTTAGACTTCATGAAATTTTAAAAATGTCACACATTGCATTTCTGCTTCCCGTATCACACCCCACTTGCACTTCCTAGCCTAGCATCTCCAGTTGATACTTTAATTGAGTCCTCACTTGTGGAAAGACATCATATCCATTTCAAAAGTTTTAGTGTGATGCCTTACATCAACATTCTAATTGCAAGTCACTCGGACAACCTTTTACAAAGAAGTGAAGCTAATTAGTAATTGCCACATCAGTTTTATCAGAATGAATACTCCTACTATAACAATGTTTAACATTCTTAGTTTCCAATACTTCAATCCAGAATATCATTCAATGGTATGGACAGAGATAAGTGCCCTGGACTTGTAAAACTTTTCTGTATCCAGTTTACGGATGCTTTATCGACGACAGGACAAGCTCTTCCCATGTCAGATGAAATCAGAATTTATTTGTAAATGTCTTACTAGTAAAAGGATAATATTTCGGAAATTAAACGAAATTACAAGAAGTTTAGGTTCTACATAAGAGCCACCTAGTCTTAAACTAACAACTCAATTTCCCGGAATTCAGCACGGTACAGCTCATCAATTGAAGCAAACCACATAAATTTCCTCAACAACTTATCTATGAATTCACAAGCACAAGCGTCTAAAAATCCCCAAATCATTTTAATTCTACTAAACAAATTGATAAGAACAGCCATGAAGAGCGGCAAATAGTTGACCCTGAAGGATCACAAGCAGTTCAACATCCATGCCTATCGAGGACGGAGACTCCAAGATATCATAGGAAGGACGCTCGCGAACCTCGACGCGCTTCTCCTCGTCGCTTCCTGGCCCCGGCTCGTAAGCGACAGCTTGCTACCACCCGAGGACGATCGATCGCCGGAGATGGGGAAACAGAAGCAAGCGGGAACAACGACGTCGTCTCTCCCCTTCTACCTTCCCCTCTGCTTCTTCATCTCCTTCACGCCCCATCCCCTTTCATTCCCAAAGGCGGCAAAACGTACTTTACGAAAGCCACAACCGCACTTACCTGCTGGCAGGTGGACCGTGGGATGCAACTGGAGGGAGCTCAGCAGCCGGCAGCCTCGCGGTTCCCTCGTCTCAAGAGGGAGCGAAACAGGGGAGGCAGGGCAGACGCAGTGAGGGAGGGAAACAGGGGAGGCAGCGAGAAAGAGAGATGAGGGGGAGTGGCCGGAGCAGGAGAGTGCGTGGGAGACGACGAGGACGAAGAGGTGTCGCTGCGTGAGGAACTCGCGGGGCAGAACGCGAGCTGCGAACGGGCAGAAAAAAAGCAGGAAAAATATTTTCACCCCTTGGTGAAAATATGTTTTCGGAAACGACCTCCAATTACGCTGGATTTTTTTTTTTAGATTAGAAAAATTATTCTGCAGCTACAGTGAAATTGACGCCAGTAACTTGTGGAAACCATATATTTAGTCACCAAAAAAAAAAAGAAAAAAACAGACTCTCAGACTGCATTCGCAGAATGCCAACGTCAACATTACAAAAGAAAGGAGATATCCGGCTTTCTAAGTTCAGAGCTTTACCAAACAAAATCGTCAACTATTCATGGTCTAGAAAGACACCACCATAAAATTTGACGCTAAAATGAGAAATTCAACTATCAGAATGCTCAGAGATTACCTGTCGGCATGAAGGTCAATTGCGGTTGCTCCCTTTCCCTCACCTTCTTCCTTCACAACGGTCGATCCCCAAGACGAGAAGAGAGAGAGGGACGCTGCCTGGTTCTTCGAAGGTGGCAGATAAATAGATAAAGTGCTTTCTCTTTAAAGCTTACGATGGTCGGACGTGCGTGGCTGTTTGATTTCAAGATCTTTAGGGCTTTATGGGTGCCCAACACAAACAAAGAGTTATCTAAACAGAAATTATATTATTANTATATATATATATATATATATATATATATATATATATATATATATATATATATATATATATATATATATATATATATATATATATATATATAGAGAGAGAGAGAGAGAGAGAGAGAGAGGAGTTCAGACCCATGCACATTAGCATCAAGAAAAGTAATTCTCAACTTGTTAATACTCCTTAATATCATCGGGAAAAAAGTTTTCCCACGACTTTTTTCATACCACCCATTTCAAACAGAAACTTAAAGTCACCATTTAGTTACTCAAACTTATGTTGCTATCCATTAAAGTAATGGTTTAGTGACTCAGCTTACGTTGTCACTTTATTAGTGCATATTCAACCATTTCTATCCCCATATTATTATATATATGTTGAATATATATATATATATATATATATAAGTTGAGATAGAAGTCATTATCAAGTATCCCGATACTTTAAAAGAGTCTGAAATATATATATATAAGTTGAGATAGAAGTCATTATCAAGTATCCCGATACTTCAAAAGAGTCTGAAACACATTAAGAAAATTTATATGCAGAGAAACCCCATCATCATATGGTAGCTACAACATTATTAGTATCAGAAACCATAAGCAGCTAAAATCGATTCTCTCAAGTCATGTGCATACGAAGAACTACTAACTAATTATGGAAATGCACCTTTAACCGGAAAAGAGCAGTGGCAAAGCAGCATGGTAACTGATGTGGTCTGTCGCCCACTCCAGTCTCTTAAAATTTCTTTATTTTTTATTGGTCATCTTTAAACCAAATATAACTATTGATAAACGAGTGCCCTCCAGCCAATTTTTCTGGCTCTGTCATCGGAAATAAACCAAACAAAAAAAAACTTTTATGACAATTTTCCGCTCATAACTTAGACGTGCCCTCTCTTGGTTTAACTAGGTTTTGGTTGGAGTCGCTACTCCCATAGTTTAAGATTCAGTTTTCGCCACATTTTTCTAAAAGAAAATTATTAGTTTATCTGATTTTAGATTATTATATTAAAGACAAATCTATTGAGAAACAAACACAACCCGTGGGTATTTCGGGATTTCTAGAACTTTAGTTTGTCGGTGCGTGCAGGCTGGTAGCATTCGAAATTAGAGAAAGCACTTTATCTATTTATCTGCCACCTTCGAAGAACCAGGCAGCGTCCCTCTCTCTCTTCTCGTCTTGGGGATCGACCGTTGTCAAGGAAGAAGGTGAGGGAAAGGCAGCAACCGCAATTGACCTTCATGCCGACAGGTAATCTCTGAGCATTCTGGTAGTTGAATTTCTCATTTTAGCGTCAAATTTTATGGTGGTGTCTTTCAAGGCCATGAATAGTTGACGATTTTGTTTGGTAAAGCTCTGAACATAGAAAGCGGGATATCTCCTTTCTTTTGTAATGTTGATGTTGGCATTCTGCGAATGCAGTCTGAGAGCCTGTTTTTTTATTTTTATTTTTTTTTGTGACTAAATATATGGTTTCCACAATGTCTCCAGTCACAATGGCTGTTTAAGAGATGAAGGAGAACGTGAATGTTATCCTTTATATGGAATGTCATCTTTTATGGTCAGAGTACACTTGGAGGGACACTCAACTCATTCTGACACTACTAGACCTGGGTGCAGGTACAGGACACAGCTTGGACACTTCTATATCATATTTTATAATTCCCAACTGCCAACATCAGCCTTGTAAAGTTTATTTATTTTTCGCTTAACAATTTGATTGTTTGAATGTATAGGTGCAAAACATTAAAGTTATTGAATGAGCGTATTTCCAACTAAGATTTTTTGGCTTCACTAAGTGATTGGCAGACCATTTTGATGGCAAATGATTGGGAAGCGACCAAGCAAAATCACACGAGATGCCTGAAATTTGTATTTTTTAAACGTTTGTACATCGTGAACCCAAAAACTGGAAAATTCTTTCAAGGAAAAAAAAAAAAGTCCGCTCTCAAGGAATCCAACTATATCTCATGAAATTTTCGTCTGGTGGTACTAGCGCCCCTTGAAATAGAATGAGGAGAATGTTTGTGGGGGACTTGTCATTGTGTGTCGTATCAAAGAAACAGTCAAACACTTGCAGGATGGACCTTTTCATTTTTGGATCTTAAGCCATGATTGTTGTAGCCGTGTTTGTCGGATCAGAGACAACCCATAGGAAAACTTTTTCCAAGCTATCCACTTGTCTGCCTTCACTTTTATGATTCTTCAGTAGAAGATAATCGCCTTAAGTGCCAAAAATGCCTTTTAATGCAACCTCAGATCAAACACAACCTAAAGGAAAAAACAAGATGAAAGATAGTGAGATGATAATGAAATGAGAGGCATGAAAAAATCACAAAAGAAGCATTGGTATAAAAGAAGAAGAAAAGAAAGTACAGAAAACAGTATAAGGTATATCTCTCTCTCTCTCTCTCTCTCTCTCTATGTTCCCTGGATTGGTCAAAGCTATTACTCGAGCCTCCATATATCCTTGCAATCTCTTTCACTGCACCTAGGGGTGAAGATTTCTTTCTTTTTTAGGATGTATTTTTCAATAAAATTATATTACGATAGAGAAAATATTGCCTCTATTGTTGTATTATTTCTGGGAAAATGTGAGATTTTGGAAGATAATTGTATCCATAAAAGATGTCATTTGATGATATTTTAGGATATTATGGATGTGACAGTTCATTTTGAATAATAATGTGCATAGAAACACATGATCAGAGGATACTTTTAATATATGTGATAATTTACAAGGATTGAGGAATTCATTGCCCAAGGATTAAATGATTATAAAGGTAGCATGTCAAACCCACCAAGGAACCGTTAGCAAATAGGATCAAAATTTAGATTTAATCAAGCAATTGAATCATGCACAAATTTAAGACTAATAACAAATCTAGAGTCAAAATTGATCAGAAGATTCAGAACACAATAAAACATCACTGTTTGTGAAAATATTACTGATGATTTGCAATGCATCACTAATTGTCTACTTGATAACTGAGCAAGATTTTCTTAGAAGGAAAAGCTCTTCTCCAACATAACACTTCTCAGTTCTCACCACTCTTTAGAAGCACCGTGTTTCACAATTCCAAGGCACACTGCCTATAAAATTTGCTTTCCTGCCTGTTGCATCGGTTGTTGTAACCCTAGACCAGTGACCAGACTACCTAAAACAAGTAGTTTCTTAAATGACTATCTAGTGAAAAATCTAACTAACATACAGATAACCAAAAGGAGTAACTAAAGACTAGCAAATGGGTACATTCTATAATTTGTGATAACTACTCTTTAGACATTGTACCAAAGCCTTCTGTACACTATATTCAAGTTTTAGCATATCTTGTTAATATGACGTCATGGACACTAGACAGTATTATCTCCAAAAGTTTCACTTGCATCTAGATACCGACTCCATCATAGACTACAGATGTCTGTTTTATAGATTTTCCGAACCTTTTTCTTTTGTGGCGCTAGGTATAACATCAGATTGAGCTCAAAAGGTACACTCCAGATATTGGACTCCAAACCTCCTTCAACCTAGAGTCACCTCTGGCATGTTGAATCGAACCAATATATTTTCATCTTATATTTTCTCATCAAACATAAGTAGTCACAGACCAATTACCAGCATTTTACAGAATTTTTTTCCACTCTTGAAACCGTACTGTTCAAAAAACTAAATTATACTTAACACTTAGATATCACAAGCTAGCCATCTAATAAAAATATAACCAATTAAGTCAATATGAAGCACCTTTGTCCTGCAAGAAACAAACAGGAACAGTAATAACAGGTGACTGCAGGAGATCGCAAAACAGTAAAAAGCTCAGTGGCTTGCCCGTGGATCACTACTGAAGACATGTTCACCAAAACTAACATCATGTAACAAACAAATCTCAAAAGACCAGAAGCAAGTGCAAAGCATGGAGTGCATATCGTTTATGGAAAACACAATTAAAACATGATCCACTACAAGCAACATACCAAAGCCACTTTGCCAATAAAAAAGCTTTTTTCATCTCTTTTCCTTTTTTTCCCTCCCACCAAATGGCTATTGATAAGCATTTTCTTGGCTTCTTTTCAGCAGGATTTAGTATTTGAGAAGAGCACATCAGAGTTTCATCAATGCTCGTCATAGCACCAGAGTTATCAAATTCACCACAATTATTTGGTGCTGAAAATGTTGTTACGAGAAGCATGTCAGCAAAGGAAGCATAGCCATCTTCATAAACCTACAAATACTGAAATAAATGACACATTTGCACACCTAGAACCTAAGTGAACTAGATAGACATTAAGGAGAACAACAGATCATAACCTGGTGAGCACGGCAGATGACGTGCTCCTCTAGAAACTCTGCGACTTTGTTGGGGCCAAAGGTATAGGAGACCCGACCTCTGTCATTTATTCCCCCTCTCTGAAATGCAGAAATTGTACGCAGAAAAGAAAGGGAAAATGGAAGGAACTAGAAGCTAATGCCTGATTCGAGTTCCCCTCACCCGTGGAGTTCCCTTTGTGATCGAAGAAGAGAGGAGAACTCGAGAAGAAGAAACCTACAATCGGCAGCTGCGAACAGCAGAAGAGAAGAAAAGAAGCGTGAAAATGATGACCGCGAACTCCTTGGATCCAGCAGAGCCCTCTTTCTCTCCCTCTCTTTCTCTCGATCAATGATGGATTCTCTCTCTCTCTCTCTCTCTGGGCTCAAATATGTGAAAGAGTCATCTATTGAAAAACTTTGTGCCCTTTTATCCCTCAAATGGTGGGGGCCACTCGCTTGTTCGCCACGGCAATGAACCGTGGCTGATTATGCAGCATTCAAATGTCTTCTATTTTTTATAATAAAAGCAGAAATTTTCTAATAGAATCATTGGATGTTAACTAATTAGATTTTGATCGGATATAACATCAGCATAATTGAATAATCTGGCATTGTCTATTAGCATCAGAGTTTGGATTCAGATTTAGGTATACAAACACTAAACGCTATCCAAATTTTTCCATGTAATTTGATTCAGGTGCCCACAGAAATTGGGTATGAAATACGATAACAGACCTGCATTCAGTTTTCCTAATCAGATCTGGATTTTCTTATGAAATCCAAGCAGTCAAATTGGCATATGAATCAAACGCTAGATTATATATTGGTGTGGATACCCTAGTGATACCCAAATATAAAGATTCGGGTCACTCGTTGGAAGAAAAATCCAAACCATTGACGCTCTCACACCATATTGCACGTGCTGCACTTAAACTTTATTGGATGCTCATGGATGTTGTCTATATCCTGACTACACTCTGAGTAATCGTCTTTTAACGGTAAACTAGTGGAAAATTTAGGGCATAAATATTCCAGCTACGAGCTACACTTATTTGTTTTCTTTTATACGAGTCAAGTGAAGGGCAGATTATCCAGGAAATTACGAATGTGCTACGAGTGAGCAGATCTCGGCTGGAGTTCAGTTAGGCCTGGGCATCGGGCCGGCCCGGCTCGATAAGGAGTCCAGCTGGGGCCCATCTGACACCCAAACACCAGGCCTGGACCTGGCCGAACATCCTAAACCGGGGCCTGGGCTTAGCTCGACAGCCAAAACCCAAGCTCAAGCCTAGTACAACTCAGCCTGATTAAACTGAAAGTTTATTTTTAATGTAAAATACTATATAAATATAAATAATTGTAATAAAATATTTTATATATATATATATATATATATATATATATATCAATGAGATTAACATTGAAAAATTCAAGTCAAACAAGGCTTAGTCAAGCCCACCTAAGCTGGCCCCGATGCCTTTTTTTTGTGCCCGAGTTGGGTTAGGTACTCGATCCGACACCCAGCCTTAAGTTCAACTCGAGTTTGGCTGGGTTACATATTGTTTGGCTCAATTCATTTAACACCTGTGTTACTTGATTCTTTTCTTTTAATGAAATTGAAACAATGAAAATAGTGTTAAAAATTCATGAAATAACATAGACATGCAAAGATTAATAAACAGGGAAGACATGAGTCAAGTCGAGTTTGAACTCGACTCTTTTATAACTCATAACTCAAGCAAGTTCAAGTTGAGCTCAAGTTGAGCATACACAAACAAGTTCAAGTTGAGTTCAAATTGGTTCGATTCATTGTATATCCAAGCAATATAACCAATGTGCGAGTGAAACAGTGCATGTGACGAGAATCTCCATATAACTCTCTTCGGAAGCAAGAAATGGTTGGTAGAAGAAGTCAGGTTTCTTTTCTTTTCTTCTATTGGGTTGAAAACATTGGCCTTCCTCAGGCCAGGTACATATAATGTTTAGTCATTATGATGAAGTAAATAAGTGGAGATGCCTTCGACGTTTTTACTAATGAACTTGCCAATTTGTACGTAAGATTTAGATGAAAGTAACAAATATGGATGTGGTTTAAACCATAACCATAAACATTGTGTGTTTTTTTTTTTTAAAAATATCTATAAAATGCAAAAAATAAGTCAGCGATTAAATATTTAAAAAACCCACCTTTTGAAAAAGCCAAAATGAAAAAAATGTGAAATGCTTTTTTATTTTAAGTGCTCTTTCATGTCTTTTAATAACACATTGCTTTTTTCTATTTTTTATTTTTATTTGTTGCTTATTTATTTATTTTTTGGTGTTGGCATTATTAGTTTCTTAAATTTTTAAATTTTCCCTAATTTTTCCAAATTTTTAGGTTTTGAAATAATTTCTGATTTTTGTGCATATTTTTTCAAGAAATCAATTTTATCCTAAATAAATTTCCATATCCATGTCTGGTCCCTAATTTTGGTGTGCTTGTCTTTTGCAAGCACCCCCAATGCACGCCAGTCAAAATTATTTAGAGAACGAAAAAATGAGCCAACCTTTCTTGTTATGTATCTCCTCTTTATTGGATAACGATAACTGAAGGTAAAAAACTTCAGTTAAGTCATTGGTGTGGAATCTGAACGTGGCTGTGTTGAAATTGTCTTAACTGCAAGTCACCAAATCAAGCAGGTCCTAGTCAAGTGTTGTTCTCACTCAGCCCCATAGCGTACCTTTAACTCTCTCTCTCTCTCTCTCTCTCTATATATATATATATATATATATATATATATATATATATATATATATATATATAAACACAAGATGATGTATTCTAAAGATACAATCTGGGCCGTCCGTTTTGATTTTATCTGACAACCAAGATCCAAGAAGTTAAAGGTAGACATCGACCCTGATGGGGGTCCCTAAAGGTAGCCCATGTCAAGTATACGGAATTCTGCTCAGGACCATACATATCTTTAACTCTCTCTCTCATATATATATATATATATATATATATATATATATATATATATATATATATATATATATATATAGAGTTCGAGTTTAGCTATCTTCGTTAAGATAGTCCGAACTATCGTAAAATAGAAAAACAAAAAAAAAAGTTTCAAGCATTTTCTCAAAAAATAGTTTCAAGAAATATATATATATATATATATAACTAAAAAATTGAAAAAAAAATTGTCAGGCATGCGGCCATACCTGGGCCGGGAGTTTCAGTAACACACATTACCATTGACAAAGACTATGACGGAATTTCTTTAGTCAATGGACCTTTAAGAATAAGAAGGGAAAAGACGATTTAAGTCTTTGTCTATGTCGTCTCTATAGCTCGCCTGCTCATGAATATCTCTATTCATATGTCCTATGCTGGTAATAAAATCACCGGTGTAGCATTTCCATAGGAAGGCCATACACAGATGTTTTTTTCTTAAACTGATACAGATTTTCTGCATCAAAATTTTCCATGTGAAGTGGTAAAACCATTTTATACTAGTGAAAATTTTCACCGGGAAATTTGCAAAATCTGTAGATGTGATTTTCTAGTAGTGTGGGAAACAAAAACAAATGAAAAAAAACTGTAGTGTTAAAAATGGAATGAGCCCAATCCATCCAATGGTTAAAATCCAATATAAGTATATTTACATAAACTAAACTGCTGTACTAACTTGACACCTGTACTTAAATTCAGCAACGTAGAGCTTTCCGGATTCCGAGAGCGCACTCTGTGTCAAGTTGCTAATCATCAGTTTTAATTTTTTTTTATGACCACATGTTTTTTGGTAGGTTTGATTGGTAAACATGAGAGCTTTCGGGGACATACGACAACAAGAGTATTTACACACTGTTTCATGATATGTTCTAGAGATTGTGTATATTCATGGAACTGTTCTGGTGTTCACACATAAAGTTTATCCAAGTTTTTGGAATATATACATAGAACAAACCTTGTGTTACTGTTGCCAAACAATACGGACTACTGTTTCTGGTTTTGGTCTCATTAATAGTAGGTGTTATTGGTTGGCCTTAGCAGGTTGATATTTACATGTATGTACTATCACTATGCGAGTGAAGTCATTGCGTCTCTTTTACTTAGTTGGCTTGTCTTGTGATGTGTATTTTGTTCATATGAATGCCCATTTATTGCCATAAATGTTGAGAGAGAGAGAGAGGAGGAGAGAAGAGTAGTAAGTTGGAGCTTGGTAGACGGTAGACCCTATAAAATTATGTCATAGAGATGTCTTTTTGTACTAAAACCTTCACCCAGCTAAGTAATGTGCTAGTAATGGATGCTTAATCACACACACACACACACACACATATATATATATACACACATATATATATACACATACATATATATATATATATATATATATATATATATATATATATATATATATATATATATATATATATAGAGAGAGAGAGAGAGAGAGAGAGAGAGATTATATGCCAGCCGTAGAAAGAGGGATACTAACATCTCGAAAGGTTCCAATTTTTAGACCCTTAGCAAGCCAAACTGATATGTTGATGAAGTGTTATTATTTTGATTTCGTAGGCATTATTTTTTTAGACAATTGAAAGTTCCACCGTAAACTACAGGTTTCGAAACAGCTCTCAACTTTTTACGACATGAATGGAAAATGCAGGGAATGCACCACAAGGATATGAATGGCATCCATCACAATTTATTAAGCATTTGAAGAATTAGACAAGCAATGAATTGCGACAATCCTGAGATATAAACAAAAAATCACAAGAACATGAATCGGAACCAAAATGTGAACAATTTTCTGAATTTTGCATGCAAAAGATTACCCTTGCCAAGCATTTTGAATGATCATATGTAAATGATTTGGATCTTTTAATCATAAGAAAATAAGTTCGTTCAAGATATCAAATGTATGCGACACAACAATGTATGCTATCCATCATATCACCATACGTACTAGCCCATTCTAAAGCAGCCATATCGTTTGAAAACAAACTGACAAATAGAATTTACTTCTTGATCAATTGAAATATGTACCGCAAAAGCTCCAAGCCAAGTTGCACAAGACAAACTTGGGGACCTGCCACTGTCAAATCCAATGTAGTTCCCTCAGGCCACACATATATTTATTTTTGTGCAACTATAACTAATATTTCATTTTCTTAGGTTCTCAATAGGCAAGTGAAGATATCTTTGACATTTTTACCGAGCTTAGCAAATTGGAAAATTAGATTTTGATGAAAGAAGGGATATGGATGGTTTGAACCCAGGCCAGAAGGTTTATAAAGTCCAAATCCATGTAGTCAATTTTTGCATTTGAGTTTACTCATCCAAACCTGCTGCCAAGTTTGGCAGTACACAAAAAGAATGATGGAGATTATGCATATGCTAGTAAGATGTAACCCTTGATGTCACAAGACCTCATGTAAGTCCATATTCAATCAGGCTTGACCTGTTAATGTCTGGTATGATAATGCATAGATTTGACCCGATTCTGATCTATTTGCATCCGAAGAAATATTGCTCCATATTCCAAATATCTTGGAGCACTGGATTAGGAATAGGGTCGCCCATTAGCATAATTGAGCTCGAGCTGGGCCAGCTCAAGCTTGACACAACTCAAAAAACAAGACTTCAAGCTGAGCTCAAACTCGAGTTGATTTTCATAGAACAGGATTGAGCTTGACTCTACTATACAGTGTCAAGCTTGAGCTTGAATCGCTTAACTCGTTTACATTAACCTGTCTCATTTTTTTTTTTTTTGTTTAACTAGTCAACTTGTTTAAACCAGTTTTATATAGTCAAGACAACCCTTGTATATAGGAGTTGAGTTCCAGAACTTGACCAGTAAAACATTTTGAGTATAAATTTAAACTCGAGCTTGAATCATTTACAAGCGAGTTTAGCTCCAGCCAAGTTTTTTAGGGGGGCTATATATGGGGTTCTTGTCCTGTCTTAGCTTTTGAAAAATATTCCAGATTTTGTATATGATTAAAAGCAATCAATTGACATCTTTTCAAGATTTGATAAGATGCTCCTAAACATATTTCATTTGTCACCAATCTGCGCATTAGATTTCCATGAAAAGAAGGGATATGGGTGGTTTGGACGCAGGTCTGAACGTTTATCCAAACCAAATCCATGTAGTCAATGTTTGCATGCAAAATGTGCTTTTGATTGCATTTGTCCAAACTTCCTACTAGAATTCGCATGTTTCCTGCATTCAAGTTTGGCTTTCATTAGAAAAATTGTACAACCAAATGGGATACAAAAAGAATGGTTTACATTATGCATGTGTTCTAGTAAGATCTAACTCTTGAACCCACAGGACCTCACTAACACCAAAGGTTAAAGCAAAGAATCCAGTTAAGCTAGACCGGGTAAAGTCAGGTGTGATTATGCCTACATTTCACCCGATTCTCATCCATTTACATCAGTAGAAATATTGCTCCATCTTTCAAAGACCTTAGGACACTGGATTAGGTGGAGTAGGGCTGCACATGAGCATAGTCTAACTCTCGACATGACTCAAAAAACCTGAGCTCGATATTGGTTAAAACTCTAGTTGAGCTTCATAGAACAGGTTCAAACTCGACTTGGCAATACAGTGTCGAGCTCGAGCTTGAGTTCGACTCGCTTAACCTGTTTAACTCATTTATAATAACATGTCTGTTTTTTTTTTTTTTAGTTGTTTTAATCATCAACTCGTTTAACTAATTCAACTATGATAAGCCAGTTTTATGTAGTCAAGCAGAGCCAAATTTAAAATAGTTAAGTTGTTGCAGCTCGAATTCGACTCCTTCACCAAGAGGCTTGGATTTTATGAGGAAGAAGAAAACATTTCTATGAGACATATCTGGTGCAGCAAAAGTGACGGCAAAAAATTTTGATCTCGCGGACTTGCAAAAGCGTTAGTTAAGGATATTTTTGTCATTGTAACCTGCACATGGTGTCAAAGCAACTCTTTAGATGTATTTGTCATTTTTTGAAAAATCAGGAAACCTTTAATGCATGAAAAAGATGTCACTACCTCAAACATGGTGGCAGTTCACTCAATTCTGTATTGACGAAGCTGGTTACATGCATGGGCCTGGACACAGTATATAGGCTCGTTTGCGTACAGTACCTCCCCCCATGGTATGAGACAAATATTATACAATGGGGCGAAGGTGGTTACCATAGTGGTGTGCTATTTTTTCATGTGCCAATAACTGGAGGAAAAGAAATCAGTTAAGACATTAGTGTGGGACTTAAGGGTGCTGTGAGGGGAATTGCTTTGATTATGTAATCCTTTTCGGTTTTTGTTTTTTTCTTCTTTTACAAGTTCGGCCGAATTGAATTTAACAAGTTACTATTTTATTTTCATATTTGTTATTTTATACATAATGTACGATATTTTTTTTTTTACTTGATGGGAAAGCAAGAAATTGTCTTGTGTTGGTTTTTTCTTTTCCTTCAAAGTTTTAACATTGGTGGAAAAAAATTCATCAGATATCAAACTGGTTCATTTTTTTCTTCAACTCCGATCACTTTTTTTCTCCATGGCCTGGTTGGGTATGTGTCTGTTTGTGCTGGTTTGAAAGATACTTTCATTCATAGCTCTCCCTTATATTTTTTCAAACTTCGTGTTAATTTAAAGGGTTTAAGAGAAGGAATGATCCTTTCCTTTCTTGAAGCTGCACAGCCTGCACTTGCATTGAACCCGAATGATTAATCTTAACACAATAAAAATTAACCATAAACAAGGATATGCATGTCATCTAAAACTACAGCCATTTTGGGAAGAGATAGAGCTGTTGGAGTATTTTAGAAATTTTTGATAAAGGCATCTACATTTAGACTTCTACTATTTTCATGATTCTCCTTTTGTCCTTTTAAAAATCTCGATTTTTTAACCTAACCCTGTGCATGCACTAGGGAGTACACATAACCAGCTTTGCATTTTGCCATCCCACTTACAACTATCGTTGCACATAAGCATGGACCTGTACAATATGAATTGCAACCAAAATCGTAACAATTTTGCGAATTTCACACACAAACTGCTACTCTTATCAAGCATTTTGAACAATCATATATAAAATGTTCAGAACTTCTAATCATAAGGAAATAAGTTTAGTTTCAGGACATCAAATCTAAGTGACAGTAGAAAGTAAGCTAACCAAGCTACCATTACTCCCTAAAGCTGTAATGTCTTTTGAAAACAAACTAACAGTTATATGTTGCTTCCTGATCAATAGCAAAGCCAAGTTGCATAAGGCTAACGTGCGGACTCATGGCCATCTGTAAATGTAACTGGGCGGCGATGATAGGACCGATGTCGGATCCGCAGATTGGGCAGGTTAATCTTGCACAGTCCAACCATGGGAGAGACATGAATCATGGTAAATATGGTGACATGCAGTGATGGCAATGTCACTACCAGACGAGCTGAACTCGTTTTGGCATATGGAACAGACATCATCTTCAAGGCGCTTGAGGAGCTGATTGTAGCCAAGTTCGCCATTGGGTTCGCCACCCTCTTTGTCACTTTTATATATCGTAAATTCTACACGGATCTGCAGTAAGAACGTCTAAATATTAGATTGGTTCCTGCTCTGGCCTCTATCAACTTCCTCCTAATGGTTCTAGCAACATCAGCTTTTGCCTGCTTTGAGATAACTCTTGTAATCAATTTGTGTAGAATACATGGACATGATCTTCTGCCTATAGCAACATTGGCTCTTTATGTCCTCATTATCATTTCCGATTACCTTCAGTGTATCTTTTAGGAAGAATCCTATCTTTACTAGGCACCCCCTACCTGGTGGGGGAACCACTTTGCAGGGACACTTTTCTTCAACGGTGCATGCCTGTTACCTTGATCTCAATATGCACCTCTCTTTGGAAGCAAGAAATGGTTGGTAAAAGATATGTAAGGTTTTTTTTTTCCTCTTCTATGGATTGAAGACATCGGGTTCTCTGAGGCCAGATATGGAGTCTCAGGTGGGTCTCAATGGGCAAATAAAGATATTCTTGACATTTTTACTGATCTTGCAAGTTTCCAAGAACAATTTTTGTATGACATTAGATACAGGTAATATGGTTAATGAAATCCAAATCCATGTGGCCTTGTTGCCAAAAGAAAACTATCTCCATTATTAAATGCAAACAAATATGGAATTTATAACCAATTTTCATGTTAGATTCAGATGAAAATAACAAATATGGGTGTGGTTTCAGACTATAGTAAAAAAATGTGTGTTTTTTTTAAACTAATATATGAAACAAGAGAAACAAGTCAGTCATTTAAAAGTTAAAAAAATGATATTTAAAAAATCCAAAATGAAGTAATGCTAAACCTTTTTTTTTATCTAAAATGTTTTTTCATTTTTTAAATGCCACATTGCTTGTTTTCTTTTTTTTCATTTTTATTTGCTTTTATTTACTTAATTTTTGATGTTTGGATTATTAGTTTCTTACATATTTTAGTTTTCTTTAATTTCCTGATTTTAGGTTTTGAAATAATTTATCATTTTGTATGTTTGCATTTTTTCAATAAATCATTTTTATCCTATATAACTTTCCTGACACAGCCTTGTGGCCAAAACACTATCTCCATTGTCAAACGCAATTATGTACACGTGGAATTTGTAAACATTCCTGCTATGTAGCTCGTCTCTATTAGATAACTGGAGGTAAAGAAATCAATTACTCTAGTGTTGCTGGTTCCGATGACATGAACACTCTTCCAAATATGGGACAAGAAAATAATGCATTAATAGGTAGCCGACACCAATGCAGCCATAGATCCTAAGAGTAGAAGAACGAAAGCTTTAGTGGGAAGAAAGCTGGAGCTCGAATTGGTTGAGTTTGCAAATAAAAGTCAACCTATTAAAGTTTGAGCTCGACTCATTTAAATGAGTTTAACTCCATTCAAGCTTGAACGAGTACTCCATTCAAGCTTTTTGAGATGGACGTACGGCCATCAGATCATGTTGATCTACCTGGTGGGGAACCATGTTGTCTTGGATTTATGGCATTGATTAGGGTTTGTTTTTTATTAGCAGATATGAGCATGGAATAAATACTAAGATTTATTAAGATTTAAATTATTAAGATTTAAATTATTTTTAGTAATAATTTAATAATGCAACAGATTCCATGTAAGGTGTTTTAGGGAGCCTATGTGTGGTGTTCTTTTCGTGTCTTAGGTTTTAAAAATGATTCCACATTTTGTATATGATATATATTTTTGAAGCCATCAATTGGCATCTTTTGGAGATTTTATAAAATGCTCCTAAATAAATTTTTTGGCATGGCTTGATTTGTTAAGTGTTTAAACCCATGCGGAGTATAAAACCAAGATTCGTGATTTGTTCATTTGTGAGGATGGAGAAAGGAACTTCATGAGAAATATCTGGCAAAGCAAAACTGCAAAATAGATCGCAAAAAAAAAAATTGATATGGACATCTTCACAAAACTTTTCCCCTGTTTGTTTTTTAAGCGCAATTCTGTCATTTCAACAACCTCAAATATGCACGATGATCCAACCCATGTGTGGGGATTTGCAAGGTTTGTGAAGTTGAATAATTTTCCCCTGTTTATCCCTTTCTTTATTATTTTTCTTGTTTCCGCCCAATTACTTGGGACAAATTACTATTTTAGTGTTAGTGTTAAAACAATGAAAACAAATGGTTAGTCTTAAACCTATAAAAACCACAACCATATAAACATAAAAAACTAAAATAATTTCGCATTCCCATTCGCAACCATACTTGACTCGTAATTTTGAAGCCATTTTCGGAATTTTGCATGCAAACCACTACTCTTGACCAAGCGTGTTCAGCCATCGTATATAAAATGTTGGGATCTTCTAATAATAAGAAAATTGAGTCTTCTCCATAAGATATCAAAAATGTAAGATGACGAAAGAAAGCATGTTAACATAACACTGCAATGTCATTTGAAAACAAACAAATAATTATATTTAAACCAAGAACACCAAGCCAATTTGCACATGGCAAGAACGGGCCATTTGTCAAAATTTGACTGGAAGTCCAGCGATCGGAGCCAAGTCAGACCGGCAGGTTGGGCAGGTGTGAGTTCCACGGGAGAACCACTTGAAGAGACACGAACGATGGTAGGTATGGTGGCATGTGGTGACGACGATGTGCTTGTTCGAGTTGAACTCTTCACAGCATATGGCACAGTCATCGTCGCCAAGGCGCTCAAGGAGCCGATTGCAGCCATGTTCGCCACTGGGTTCATCAGCCTCTTCGTCACTTATCTCTATTGTGCATTCTACACGGATCTCCAGACAGATGTTCCAAATAGATGGATCGTCGTACCTGGCCGATGCCATCTTGTTCATAATGGTTCTAGCAACCTCAGCTTTTGCCTCCTCTGCTGCCTCGGGATCCATATCCATGTCCTCGTGGAGGGTCCTATAGGCCAGTTGTTCCACATAACTAGTGTCACGAATTTGCGTAGAATACTTGGTGATGATCTTCTGCTCATAGCAGCGTTGGGTCTTTGCCACCTTACCATCTTCCCCAATGACCTTCAATGTGTCATTCAGGAAGAACCCTATCTTTAATAGGAACCCGCTGCCTGCTGGGTGATTAGCTTCGGGGTGTGTCATTTCTACAATGACGCCCGTCACTTTGATGTCAATCTCCATCTCTCTCTTTGGAAGAAAGAAAGGGTTGGCAGAAGAAGTCAAAGGTTTCTTTTTTTCCTCCTTCTATTGGTGTAAGGACATTGGGCTTCCTCAGGCTGGCTACTTATAGTCTTAACCCATTATAACTAAATAAATAAGTGGAGATGCCTTGGACATTTTTGCTCATCAACTTGCCAAATTGCACGATAGATTTAGATGAAAATAACAAATATAGATGCGGTTTAGACAATAGCCATAAACGTTGTGCATTTACAAAAAATCTATAAAAAACACGAAAACTAAGTCGGTGATTTAAAAAACTTTAAAAAGCGACCATTTAAAAAAAAGAAAATGAAAAAAAACTGAAACAGTATCAATAAAATTCACAAAAAGTAAAGAAAATTACTGTCTAAAGAAAAATTATTAAAAAAAGTAAAAATAAATAACGAATAAATAAATTAAAAAAGTACAACCGTAATAGTTACAGAATGTATAAATTTAAAGGAATTAAAAAGGATTAAAAAAACCAAAACTTTATCAAAGAATATAAACATGTAAAAAAAGAAAATGCCTTACAACTTTATCTTAAATAAATTTCTTGACATATTCATGTTTGGTCCTTTCAAAGCCATGTTTTGTCAATTCAATCAGCCCAAATAGCATACTTTTGTCGAACCAAACTAGTGTGCATGTCTTTTGCACCCACCGCTAAAGCAGGCAAGCCTTACTTATTTAGGGAGCAAAAAAATGAGCCAACCATTCTTGTTATGGTAAAGAAATCAGTTAAGCCGATGGTGTGGAATCTGAAGGAAGCAGTGATGGTAATTGTCTAAAATGCAAGTCACATATATACACATACACACACAGATATATATATCCTTGAAGATAGCGAAGAACCCGTTTGACGTGAGTCCAGTGAAGATCAGTAGGTTCATGAAGAAATTGACATGCCTTCTTGACTGCAAATGCTATATCTGGATGAGTGAGGGTTACATATTGAAGGGCACCCACGATGGTTCTATACATAGTTTCGTCCTTGAGTTTTTCTCCTTCAAATTTGGAAAGAGATATGTTAAGGGCAGCTGGTGTGACGACGGCTTTGGCTTCTCCCATTTGAGCTCTAACAAGGATGTCGTTTGTATATTTTTTTTGTGAAAGATAAAGGTCAGATCCTTTATATTCAACTTCTATCCCAACAAAGTAATGGAGCTTTCCCAAATCCTTGATAGAAAATCTATTTCCCATCTCATGAATAATGTTTCGTATCTCAAGAGGAGAGTTTCCTGTCAAAATAATATCATCAACATATATGAGAATATACAAAATGCATGATGACGAAGTAGATACGAACAAAGACGGATCAGATCTGGATCCTGCAAATCCTTTAGATAAGAGAAAAGTGCTTAAACTTTCAAACCATGCTCAAGGGGTTTGCTTAAGTCTATATAAAGACTTCTTCAACTTGCACACATAATCCTGACGGTTGACTCATATATACTTCTTCCTTTAGTGTACCATGCAAAAAAGCATTGTTCACATCCAGTTGATGAATAAACCATCCATGACTGATAGCAATACATAAAACCAGACGAATATTAGTAGGTTTAATGACAGGGCTGAACGTTTCTGAATAATCAATACATTTCCTTTGACTATACCCTTTGGCTAAAAGACGTGCCTTCAATCGTGATACTGAGCCATCTGCATGTCTTTTGACTTTATATATCCATCGGCAACCCACAACATTGTAATGAAGTTGACAAGGTACCAATTCCTAAGTTTTGTTTTTGTGAATGGCATAGATTTCACTAGACATGGCATCGACCCACCTAGAATCTTATTGAGCTACTTGTAGGTTTATGGGTTCAGAGTCTTTGATAGGGGTTTTGGTTCAAATGAGGTAAGCGAAGCATTTGGGTCTTCGTGTTCGATCTTGAGATCTAGTGGTCATAGGGTGACTCCTAATATTATTGGCATGGGACGAAGGTAGTTGAAGGTCAGGTTGATGAAGAGATTCATTGTGGTCAATACTGGTTTCAATGCTAGTGGGTGTAGACTCAGTATCTTGATTGCTATGATTTTAGTTGCATGATTCAATAATTTTGGAGAAAGGGTTTGGCAAAGAAATTGGAGACTTGACTATTGGTGGATTAGGTTGGCTGGACGCAAGCCATTGGACAATCTCTTTGGCTGTGGTAGGTGGTGAGATGCCTGAATAAAGAAATGTACTTTCATCAAATAAGACATGTTTAGATATGATGACACGTTTGTCTAAGGAATTTTAACAAATGTAACCTTTATGACATTTAGCGTGTCCAAGGAAAATGCAAGCATAAGATTTTGGCACAAGTTTGGATTTTCGTTGAGGTCCAGCAAGAGGGTACACAGTGCATCCAAAAACCTTAAGATGCTCAAGTTGAGGTTTATCACCAAGTAACTTTTCATATGGAGTCATCCTCTGCACATCAATTATAGGTAACCTGTTGATAATGTAAACTGCCATTTTGAATGCATCAATCCAAAAACGTGTGGGCATACTTGTCTAAATGAGCATACTTAATCCCATTTCCACAATATGTCGATGCTTTTTCTTTGCAATGCCATTTTGCTGTGGAGTGGAGTGTGCAGACATAAAAGCCATCGTCTAATGCCTTGAGTATTAAGATAATCAGAAAATGCGTGACTCAAGAATTCTCCACCAGAATCACTATGAAAGATTTTCACTTTATGTGCAAGTTGTCGCTCAATAATCTTGTGAAAATTCTGAAAACAAGTAAGTGTTTTGGATTTTTTTACTAAGGAGAAAATCCATGTAAAACGTGAATAATCTTCTACTATCACCAAATAGTAATTGTAGCCTTCCCTATATGTGCACGGAGCAGGTCCCCACACGGCTCCATGAAGCATTTCTAAAGGAACTGAGGCCTTGAAATCTGCTTTAGGGAAAGGGAGTTGATGCATCTTGGCTAAGGCACAATCAGAACACACTTTATATTTATGCATAGAATTAGCAGAAATTAATCTTAACGCAATCATCTTATTCATCAAATGAACATTTGCATGTCCCAAGCGAGTATGCCATAAATCAAATAACTGATTTGAGTTCCTTAAAGAAGTGTCAGCAACTCCCTTTGAAAAAGAAAAATAGCTTTTGCAACCTTCATGTTGCGCTTTATTCCTTGCCCCAGTGGCAGCAGTGTTTCCAAGAGCACTTGATCACGAGTATAATCCTCCTTTAAGAAAACCTTTGTGCATTGTCCTCCCCGTCTGCATATTCTTAACAGTGAAATCATGAGGTGTGAATTCCATGTTGCAAGAGTTGTTTTTAGTAAACTTTGCCACAGAAAGTAAGTTCTTTTGTAATGTCGGCACATGCAGTCTTTAAGTTAAAAGAAGTGTTGTGAGATGGTAGTGACAAATTACCAATACTTTTAATAGCAAGTCTTTCTCCACTGCCTACAATAACAGGATCGGACCCAGAGTAAGGAAAAGTACCTTGCATAGACTGATTGGTGTTGGTCATATGATGGGTGTCTCCTATATCAGGATACCACTCTTGACTATTAATAGTATTGGAGGGAGATGCATCAGTATTGGCTTGACTTGTATTTGCTTCAACATTAAGTGCCATAGCCATAAACGCCTTTGGTATATCGTAACACTGACAAATAATATGATTTTTGCGACCACAATATTGGCATGTGATTCCTTGAGCAGATTTGAAGTTGATATTATTTCCATGTCCTCCATTACCATAAGTATTATTGGTATCATTGTTGACCATTGCCATAATTGTTATTGTTGTGGCTGCGGCCACCATTGCGACCATTACCTCTTCCTCTTGCATAGTTGAAGTTACCTCGGCCTGCATAGTTGAAATTACCTTGGCCTCGCCCACGTTGGGCAAAAAAAGCGACAGCGGATGAGTCACTGTTATTGTATGATGATGGCTTGGTAATTGCTTGAGTGACCAGCATATCAAAAATTTCTGAAAAACTTGGTATATGCTTGAGTGACCAGCATATCAAAAATTTCTGAAAAACTTGGTAATTGCTTGAAGCTGGTAACTATAGTGATAAACGCTTCATATTCACTTGATAAGCCATTAAGCATATAAAGGACTAGATCTGAATCAGAAATCACATGATTGACAACAGCTAAAGAGTCGTGCAGAAACTTAACATGATTCAAGTAAGTCATGAGCATGTCTCTCTTTTTCACATTTTGTAAATCACGTTTCAACTGAATGATCCTTAAGTTAGACTTAGACTGAGATGCATATTGTTGTTCAAGACTACACCAAGCTTGACGAGCAGAGGTGTAAGAAATCAGCTGAGGTAAAATAGGTTCAGACACAGTTGCCATAATCCAACTCAAGGCTAACTGGTCTGCACGTTCCCATGTATCATATTCTAGATTTGGCTTAGTTTGATCAACATCAAGGTATTCAGATGGAGCATTGAGAGAGCCATTAACGTACCTCAATAAGCCTTGACTTTTCATGACACTAGTAATTTGTGAGCGCCATAGCAAATAATTATTTTTGTCCAATCTGACAGAGACGAGACTGGAAAAAGCATTCCATTGAGTTCTGGAATTAAGGGCGGAAGCTACGGTCGAAGTTGAATTTGTAGCGGCCATGATACTCGCAAAGTGGGTGTCTCAAAAATAACCGAGCTTTTAGGAGCTGCTTAGAAGAGACCACTGGCAGAATAGTAAAAAATTCACCCAAAGTTCAGATGTCAATGGAATTTGGACAGCACCTGGTACAAATAGGGAGGAAGGGACGCCCAAAATTGCAGCTCCAAATTCGTTCCAGGGAAGAAACGCGCCCCAGGTGAAGATCCTTGTTGCCTGTGTTTTTCTACTACAGAGCAGGGGCACTTCACAGGTTCAGGCCTGACAGAGTAGTTCGAACTCGCCAAAATTTATAAAATCAAGGAAGCTCTGATTGTGCTCAGAAAAGGTCTATAGGAAGTGCAGCTCGGGAGGATTGGACTCTAACACCAACGGATGCTTCTAGAAGAGACGCGTTGAGGGAGAAGCTTACAGGCGTCAGTGACTCTTCTGCTTCAAAACAGGGACACTCGATTGTGCAGCAGAGATCCTTCCTCAATCGATTACGCCTTAAAAAGCCAACAGTTGGAAGAAAACAGACGGAATCGTGAAACCAAGGGATGTTGATGATTGACCACGAACATCCACAGGACAAATGATAGCTTCCTTTGTTCTTTACGAGTGCCCTAATGGCTCTGATACCATGAAAAAGTAACTCAAAGAAGAAGAAAAGACTCAAACAATTAACGTGGTTCGGCTTAACTTTGCCTACATCCACGACAAGGTAAAACCTCTCTCACTCTCGATACATTTGAGAGAGTTCTCTATTGATATTTATAGATGGAGTTGCACAATAGATCCAATAATCTTGGATCTTGATTGGGATAAGGTAACTCTTTATGCTCAGCTCATTGCTTGATTTTAGGAGGGGATCTTCCATGTCATCTTCATCCCATTCCTTGATTTTAGGAAGTGATGTTCCATCTCGATCTTGCTTGATTTTAGGAGGAGATCTTCCATCGTGATCTGCAGTTACCTTTATTTTAACAGATACATGGTGATGATCATCGCCTATAGTAACATTGGCTCTTTATGTCCTCATTATCTATGCCGATGATCTTCAGTGAATCTTTTAGGAAGAATCCTATCTTTGCTAGGCACCCCCTACTTGGTGGGGGAACCACTTTGCAGGGACGCAACGGTGCCCATCACCTTGATCTCAATATGCATCTCTCTCTTTGGAAGCAAGAAATGATTGGTAAAAGAAATGTAAGGTTTTTTTTTTCAATTTTTTCTCTTCTATGGATTGAGGACAGCGGGTTCTCTAAGGCCAGATATGGAGTTTCAGGAGGGTCTCATTGGGCAAATAAAGATATTCTTGACATTTTTACTGAGCTTGCAAGTTTGCAAGAAAAATTTTAGTATGACATTATATACAGGTCATATGGCTGATGAAATCCAAATCCATATGGCCTTGTAGCCAAGAACACTATCTCCATTATTAAATGCAAACAAATAGGGAATTTATAACAAATTTTCATGATAGATTTTTAGATGAAAATAAGAAATATGGGTTTGGTTTTAGATTATAGTAAAAAAATGTGCTTTTTTGAAAAAAATGTATGAAACAAGAGAAAGAAGTCAGTCGTTTAAAAGTTAAAAAAACGATATTAAAAAAAAATCCGAAATGAAGTAATGGTAAACTTTTTTTTTATCTTAAGTGTTTTTTCATTTCTTTTAATGCCACATTGCTTGTTTTCTTTTTTTTATTTGTTTTTTATTTTCTTAATTTTTGAAGTTTGGATTATTAGTTTCTTACATATTTAAATTTTCCTTAATTTCCTGATTTTAGGTTTTGAAATAATTTCCCATTTTGTATGTATATATTTTTTTCAATAAACCATTTTTATCCTATATAACTTTCCTGACAGAGCCTTGCGGC
>JAANDH010000527.1:53715-141105 GCA_011799765.1 Nymphaea thermarum
GTGTGGTGTTCTTTTCGTGTCTTAGGTTTTAAAAATGATCCCACATTTTCTATATGATATATATTTTTGAAGCCATCAATTGGCATCTTTTCGAAATTTTATAAAATGCTCCTAAATAAATTTTCTGGCGTGGCTTGATTTGTTAAGTGTTTAAACCCATGCGGAGTATAAAACCAAGATTCGTGATTTGTTCATTTGTGAGGATGGAATATCTGGCAAAGCAAAACTGCAAAATAGATCGCAAAAGAAATTTCGATATGGCCATCTTCACAAAACTTTTCCCCTGTTTGTTTTTTAAGCGCAATTCTGTCATTTCAACAACCTCAAATATTCACATATGGTCAAACCAACTCGTGAGATGTGTTTATGTGGCGTTTAACAGTTTCACTCATTTCCTATTGACGAAGCTGGTTATGTGCACAGGCTTGTGCAGGATGATCCAACCCATGTGTGGGGATTTGCAAGGTTTGTGAAGTTGTGGATCCATTTTGCTTTCACTTCCCTTTCTTTTTTATTTTTCTTGTTTCCGCCCAATTACTTGGGACAAATTACTATTTTAGTATTAGTGTTAAAACAATGAAAACAAATGGTTACTCTTAAAGCTATAAAAACCACAACCATATGAACATCAAAAACTAAAATAATGTTGCATTCCCAATCGCAACCATACTTGACTCGTAATGATCAAATAATGGGATAAGAGAGATAAGCATAAATGACTGGAATCTGAATCTCAACCAAAATTGAAGCCATTTTCGGAATTTTGCATGCAAACCACTACTCTTGACCAAGCGTGTTCAGCCATCATATATAAAATGTTGGGATCTTCTAATAGTAAGAAAATTGAGTCTTGTCCATAAGATATCAAAAATGTAAGTTGACGCAAGAAAGCGTCTTAACCTACCAACATAACGCTGCAATATCATTTGAAAACAAACTAATAATTATATTTAAACCAAGAACACCAAGCCAGTTTCACAAGGCAAAAACGGGGACTCGCAGCCATCTATCAAAATTTAATTGGAAGTCCAGCGATCGGAGCCAAGTCAAACCGGCAGGTTGGGCAGGTATGTCACTTGAAGAGACACATACGATGGTAGGTATGGTGGCATGTGGTGACGACGATGTGCTTGTTCGAGTTGAACTCTTCACAGCATATGGCACAGTCATCGTTGCCAAGGCGCTCAAGGAGCCGATTGCAGCCATGTTCGCCACTGGGTTCATCAGCCTCTTCGTCACTTATCTCTATTGTGCATTCTATACGGATGTCCAGATACATGTTCCAATTAGATGGATCGTTGTACCTGGCCGATGCCATCCTGTTCATAATGGTTCTAGCAACCTCAGCTTTTGCCTCCTCTGCTGCCTCAGGATCCATATCCATGTCCTCGTGGAGGGTCCTATAGACCAGTTGTTCCATATAACTAGTGTCACGAATTTGCGTAGAATACCTGGTGATGATCTTCTGCTCATAACAGCGTTGGGTCTTTGCCACCTCACCATCTTCCCCAATGACCTTCAATATGTCATTCAGGAAGAACCCTATCTTTAATAGGAACCCGCTGCCTGCTGGGTGATTAGCTTCGGGGTGTGTGATTTCTGCAACGATGCCCGTCACTTTGATGTCAATCTCCATCTCTCTCTTTGGAAGAAAGAAATGGTTGGTAGAAGAAGTCAAAGGTTTTTTTTTTTCCTCCTTCTATTGGTGTAAGGACACTGGGCTCCCTCAGGCCGGCTACTTATAGTCTAATTTCATTATGACTAAATAAATAAGTGGAGATGCCTTGGACATTTTTGCTCATCAACTTGCCAAATTGACTAAATAAATAAGTGGAGATGCCTTGGACATTTTTGCTCATCAACTTGCCAAATTGCACGTTGGATTTAGATGAAAATAACAAATATAGATGCGGTTTAGACAATAGCCATAAACATTGTGCATTTACAAAAAATCTATAAAAAACACGAAAAATAAGTCGGTGATTTGAAAAACTTTAAAAAGCGACCATTTAAAAAAAAGAAAATGAAAAAAAATTGAAACACTATCTTATTTTAAGTGTTTTTCATTTCTTTTAATGACAGATTTCTTTTTAATAATTTTTTTCATTTTTATTTATTGCTTATTTATTTAATTTTTTCATGTTGGCATTATCAATGTCTTACATATTTAAATTTCCTTAATTTTTCCTAATTTTTTTGGTTTTGAAATAGTTTCTTATATTTGTACATTTTTTTCTTTTACGGAATNAAAATATATATATATATATATATATATATATATATATATATATATATATATATATATATATATATATATATATATATATATATATATATATATATATATATATAAAAGCTCAAGAGGGACATATCCCATAGAATCTTGGCCATCCATTTTCATTTTATCTGACAGCTAAGATCCAAGAAGTTAGAGGCAGACATCGACCCTGACGGGTCCCTCAAGCTGGCCCAAGTCAAGTATGGGGCATTATGCTCAGCTCCATACATACCTTCAGACTGTTGTACAAACTTGATTTTTTTTTTCCATCTTACAATTGAAACTTCCATGTCATACACCACAAGGATATGAATGCCATCCCAAACTAAAACCATTTCTTTATCACAATTTATTAAGCATTTGAAGAATTGCACAAGCGATGAATTGCGACAATCCTTGTCATCTATCGATCGAATCGTGAGATATAAAAAAAATTCCGAAGAATATGAATCGGAACCAAAATGCGATCAATTTTCTGAATTTTGCACACCAAGGATGACGGACGTCAAGCATTTTGAATGATCATATATAAAGTATCTGGATATTTTAATCGTAAGAAAACAAGTTCGTTCAAGATATCAAATGTATGTGACACAACAATGTATGCTATCCATCAGATCTCCATATGTACTAGCCCATCCTAAAGCAGCAATATCGTTTGAAAGCAAACTGACAAATAGATTTTGCTTCTTGATCAATTGAAATATATAGCCCAAAACCTCCAAGCCAAGTTGCAGGCCACATATAATATATTTTTTGGCCGCCACAACTAATATTTCGTTTTCTTAGGTTCTCAATAGCCAAGTGGAGATATATTTAACATTTTTACCGAGCTTATCCAATTGGCAAATTGGACCCAGGTCAGAAGGTTTATCATGTCCAAATCCATGTAGTCAACTTTTGCTGGCAAAATTGGCATTTGAGTGCACTCATCCAAACCTCCTGCCAAGTTTCCCAGGATACAAAAGGAGTGACGGATATTATGCGTATTCAGGTAAGATCTAACTCTTGATCTCATAAGACCCCATCTACGACCATATCAATTTAAGCTAGACCTAGTAAAGTCTTGTATGGTAATGCATTGATTTGACCCGGTTCCGAACCTTTTACATCCCTTCAAATATTGATCCATATTCTAAATATCTTATTGCTCCATATTCTAAATATCTTGGTGCACTGGATTAGGAGTAGGCTATGAGCATAATTGAGCTCGAGCTGGGCCAACTCAAGCTCGACACAACTCAAAAAACTTGAGTTCAATCTGGGCTCGAACTCGAGTCCATCTTCATGGAACAGGATCAAGCTTGACTCTAATATCCAGTGTCAAGCTTGAGCTCGTTTACATCAGCCTGTCTCTTTTTTTTTTTTTTTTACTTGTGTAACTAGTCAACTTGTTTAAACCAGTTTTATGTAGTCAAGACCAGCATAATTTACCCAAGTTGAGTTTTTGCAAACCAAACTCAACCTGTTAAACCTTTCAAAGATATAACTTTAAATTCGAGCTTGACTCATTTATAAACGAGTTTAACTCATGTCAAGCATTTTTGAGCGAGTAGAAGTTGAGCCTGAGCGATTGTGTAGCCTTAATTGGGAGGCAAGTTCAATTTTCAGTACTTCCTTCTTTTGATATGGTCGTATGAATGTCAGATTATGTTGATCTACCTGGTGGTAAGCCTGGACACCGGGTCGGGCCGCCGCGGGGTACCCGGTACCTGACCGGACTCAGGGCCGGGCTCGGGTAACAAAAAAATCTTTGTCGGGCTTTTATTTATCGGGTCTGACCTGGCCCGAATCTCTAATGGGCCGGGCTCTTGTTTGGATCTCTGTCCGTGGACAGCCCGAAAAGCTGGACAAGAAACTTATTTTTTTCCAAGGTTAGTGGGTTAGGGTTAATGTTTGTGTAAAGTGTAAGCAGATTTCTGCTCTGCCCGTCGAAGCTCCTCTGCGAGGCTGCAGCTTGCGCCTCTGCTGGAAAGTGGTAGCCGGACGCCGTTTGGCAGGTAGCCGGTGGCCCGATGCCATTTCGCAGGTAGCCGGAGGCCGAATGCTCTAGTGAATCTACAGGCCGAACGAGCAGTATGACTAACTGTTTGGCTGTTCAAGGTGGTGCTAATTGGGGATTCCGGCGTTGGCAAGTCCAACCTTCTCTCCAGGTTAACCCGCAATGAATTTAGCCTCGATTCCAAGTCCACTGTCGGCACTCGGCATCGAGTTCGGCACTCGCCTCAAGGCTCAGATCTGGGACACCGCAGGCCAGGAGAGGTCCAACCTTCTGCATTACTCTTTTTGTCTCCCTGTTCGCTCAGGGTTTGGGGGGCTTCAACTTTTGGAAGGATGGTGTTTTTCCTTCATTTTTTCCTTAAATTGGTGGAATCATTTATCGATTTGTATTTGGTTATGTAGCTTATTTTTCCCTATTCATGGGAATGGGAATGAAATTTACAGTAGCCAATCTACAAGAAAAGTACACAAAAAACTGCTGTCCCTCGAAAAGAAAAACAGAAGATTGATAAATTAACAATAAGAAACATTTAGACCCGACCCAAAAAAGTCTGGCCCGGTCTGTCCAGAAAAAACAGGGTCGGGCCTGCCCAGCCCCGTTAATAATCTGGCCTGGAAGGGTCTCGGGCATTAAATCAATCCCGAGGCCCGATTTATTATGGGGCCGGCCCAGCAAAATTATTAACGGGCCGGGTCTCGGGCTGGCCCGATAGAGTTAGCAGTAGACATGAGCATAATAGAGCTTGGGACAATTTTAGCTTGTATAGCAGTAGACATGAGCTGGGACTGAAACTTAGCACCATCTACGGAAGTGTAGGGACTTCAAGAATTTTGTGGGTCCGATCCATATGACAATGGTGTTATTTTTAGTTATAATGCACCCTATTATGGGGAAGGCCTGGTGTTCTAAGGGGCCTGTATATGGGATTCTTATATCGTGTCTTAGGTTTTAAAAAAGATTTCAGATTTTGTATATGATATATTTTTTTAAAGCCATCAATTGGCATCTTTTCAAGATTCATAAGATGCTCCTAAATTAATTTCCTGCCATGGCTTGATTTGATAAATGTTTAAACACATGTGGAATATATAAGCAAGAGTCGTGATTTGTTCATTTGTGAGGAAGGAGAAAGGAACTTCGTGAGAAATATCCGGCAAAGCAAAAACGTAAAAGAGATTGCAAAAAATTTTGATCTTGCGATCTTCACAAAACGTTTCTCCTTTTTGTTTTTTTAAGCTCATTTTTGTCATTTCAAACCCAACTCGTGAGACGTGTTTAGTCATTTGTGCAAAATTTTGGAGACCTCCAATGAAATTAAAAAAGTGGCTACTCGAACAATTATGTGGCTTTTAACAATTTAACAATTTCACACATTCTCTACTTGTGTGCCTCCAATCTTGTGGGCGATGCACCAATCCATGTGCATGGCAACTACCCCTGAAAAATAGCAAGGGGAACACATATCATGGGTGAGGGATTTGCAAGGTCTGTGATGGGGATTTCCTTGTACATGTAGTGAAGTTGACTATTCATTTTGTTTTCCTTTCTCTTTATTTTAATTTTTTTTTTGTTTCGGCCCATTTAATTTGGACAAATTACTATTTTAGTATTAATCTTCAAACAATGAAAACAAATGGTTAGACCTAAACCTATCAAAACCACAAGGAGGTGAACATCAAAAACTAAAATAATTTCGCATTCCCAATTGCAACAATCCTTGACTCGTAATGATCAAATCATGAGATATAAGAATACATCACTAGAATATGAATCGCAAACAAAATCGAAACCATTTTCTGAATTTCGCATGCAAACCACAACCCTTAAGCAAGCATGTTGAGCGATCATACCCAAAATGTTGGGATCTTCTAATAACAAGAAAATGAGTTTTGTCCATAAGATATCACAAATGTAAGTTGACGGAAGAAAGCATGCTAAACTACCATCATGACGGCTGCAATATCATTTGAAAACAAACTAACAATTATATTTAAACCAAGAACACCAAGCCCATTCGCACAAGGCAAAAACGGGGACACTCTGCCATCTGTCAAAATTTAATTGGAAGTCCAGCGATCGGAGCCAAGTCGGATCGGCAGTTTGGGCAGGTGTAAGATCCACGGGAGGTGGGAGTTCCTCGGGAGAACCACCTGAAGAGACACGAACAATGATAAGTATGCTGGCATGTGGTGACGATGATGTGATTGGTTGAGTCGAACTCTTCACGGCATATGGAACAGTCATCATTGTCAAGGCGCTCGAGGAGCCGATCGCAGCCATGTTCGCCACTGGGTTCACCAGCCTCTTCGTCGCTTATCTCTATCGTGCATTCTACACGGATCTCCAGAAAGACGGTCCAAAGAGATGAGTTGTTGTTCCCGGCCACTTCCATCTTGCTCATAATGGTTCTAGCAACCTTAGCTTTTGCCAACTCTGCAGCCTCAGAATCCATATTCATGTCATTGTGGAGGGTATTATAGGCCAATTGCTCCACATAAGTAGCATCACGAAGTTGCGTAGAATACCTGGTGACGATCTTTTGCTCATAGCACCGTTGAGCCTTCATCACCTCATCATCATCTTCCCCCATGACCTTCAATAAATCATTCAGGAAGAACCCTATCTTTACTAGGAACCCCCTGCCTGCTGGGTGATTAGTTTCAGGGGGCTTCATTTCTTCGATGGAGCCGGTCACTTCAATGTCAATCTCCATCTCTCTCTTTCAAAGAAAAAAACGGTTGGTAGAAGAAGTCTAAGGTTTTTTTTTTCCTCTTTTATTGGGGTGAAGACATTGGTCTCCCTCTCGCCGTGTACTTATAGTCACAAGCCATTATGACTAAATTAATAAGTGGAGATGCCTTTGACATTTTTACTCATGAAATTGCTAATTTACACATTAGATTTAGATGAAAATAACAAATATAGATGTGCTTTAGACTGTAGCCATAAACATTGTGCCTTTTAATGTATATATATATATATATATATATATATATATATATATATATATATATATATATATATATATAACAAGAAAAAATAAGTCAATGATTTACAACTTTCAAAACCCACCATTTTTAGAAAAAAAAACCAAAATGAAAAAAATTTGAAACGATTTTTTATTTTAAGTGTTTTTTAATTTATTTTAATGATAGATTGCTTGTATACAATTTTTTTTATTTGTATTTGTTGCTTTTTTTTTTCATGTTGCATTATTAATTTCTTACTTATTTGAATTTTCGCTAATTTTTCATAATTTTTAGGCTTTGAAATAGTTTCTGATTTTTGTAGATATTTTTTTTTTAAATCAATTTTATGTTAAATAAATTTCGTGACATATCCATGTTTTGTCCTTTCAAAGCCACTTTTTGTCAATTCATATACCACAAGGATATGAATGGCATCCGAAATTTAGTCATCACAATTTATTTAGCATCTCAAGAATTACAGAAGCGATGAATTTCGACAATCCTTGTCTATTATCGATCAAATCTTGAGATATAAACAAAAAATCACAAGAACATGAATCAATAGAAGGTTTATCAAGTCCAACTCCATGTAGTCAATTTTTTGCAGGCAAAATAGGCATTTGAGTGCTCTCATCCAAACCTCCTGCGAAGTTTCGCAGTATACAAAAAGAATGATGCATATACACACAGATCTAACTCTTGATCTCACATGGCCTCATCTAAGACCATATCCAATGAAGTTAGACCCGGTAAAGTCTGGTTTGATAATGCATAGATTTGACTGGGTTCTGATCCACTTACATCCCTAAAAATATTGCTCCATATTCCAAATATCTTGGAGCATGGGATTAGGACTAGAGCCGGAAAAACCTATGAGCATAATTGAGCTCGAGCTGGCCCAGCTCAAGGTCGACACATCTCAAAAACACTTGAGTTCAAGCTAAGCTCAAACTCGAGTCAAGCATCATGGAACAGAATCGAGCTTCACTCAACTATGCAGTGTCAAGCTTGAGCTCAAATCGCTTTACTAGTTTGCTTATACTTGTTTCAACCTCTTTTTTTATTTTTACTTGTTTAACTCATCAATTTGTTTAAAGCAGTTTTATGTAGTCAAGACAAGCCATGTTTAAACGACTTGAGTTCTTGCAAATCGAACTCGGCCCATTAAAAATTTCGACCATAAGATTAAGCTCGAGCTCAACTCATTTATACAAGAGTTTAGCTCCCGTCAAGTATCTTTGAGCGAGTACAAGTCGAGCCTAAGTCATTGTATAGTATAAATTGGGAGGCAAGTTCAATTTTCAGTACTTGCATGTTTTAAGATGGACATCGGCCTGGTGCTTCAAGCGGCCTAGATATGGGTTTCTTATCTGGTCTTAAGTTTTAAGAAAGACTTCAGATTTTGTATATAATATTTTTTTTAAAGCAATCAATTGCCATCTTTTCAAGACTTGATAAAGTTGCACCTAAATAAATTTCTGGGCATGGCTTGATTTGTCCATTTGTGAGGAAGGAGAAAGAAACCTCATGAGAAACATCTGGTGGGGCAAAACTGATTGCAAAAAACTTTGGTCTCGCGATCTTCAGAAAACGTTTCTCCTCTTTTTTTTTTTAACCACATTTTTGCAAATATGTGTTTAGTCATTTTTGCAAAAATGAGGCGACCTCCAATGAAATTAAAAAACGTGACTACATCGAACAATGATGTGGCGTTTAATAGTTTCACTCGTTCCCTATTGACGAATTACTATGTTTTTACTGTTTCGGCCCAGTTAATTTGGACAATTACTTTTATTCTGGAACAATGAAAACAAATGAATACTCTTAAACCTATAAAAACTACAAGGATATGAACACCAAACACTAAAATAATTTTGCATTCTCAATCAAAGCTATCCTTGCCTAGTAATGATCAAATCATGAGATATAAGCATAAATCACTGGAATATGAATAGCAACCAAAATTGAAACCATTTTGTGAATTTCGCATGCAAACCACTACTCTTAAGTCTTAACCAAGCATGTTGAGCGCTCATATATAAAATGTTGGGATCTTCTAATCATAAGAAAGTAAGTTTTGTCCATAAGATATGGTGGCATGTGGTGACGAGGAAGTGATCAGTCGACTCGAACTCTTCTTGGCGTATGGAACAGTCATCATTGCCAAGGCGCTCGAGGAGCTGACCGTAGCCATGTTCGCCACTGGATTCACCACCCACTTCGTCACTAGTCTCTATCATGCAATCTACAAGGATCTCCATAAAGACGGTCCAAATAGATGGGTTGTCGTTCCAAGCCACAAGCATCTTGTTCATAATTGTTCTTCCAACCTCAGCTTTCACCTTCTCAGCAGCCTTTGGATCCATATCCATGTCATCGTGGAGGGTACTATAGGCCAGTTGCTCCGCATAACTAGCGTCATGAATTTGCGTTGAATACCTAGTGACAATCTTCTATTCATAGCAGCACTGGCTCTTTGTTACTTCATCATCTTTCTCGATGACCTGCAATTTATCTTTCTGGAAGAACCCTATCTTTCTAGGAACCCACTGCCTGTTGAGTGAAAGCTTCATGTGGCTTCATTTTTTCAATGGAGACACTCACTTCGATGTCGATCTCCATCTCTCTCTTTGAAACCAAGAAATGCTTTGTAGAAGAAGTCTATGGTTTTTTTTTTTTTTCCCTCTTTCATTGAGGTGAGGACATTGGGCTTCCTCAGGCAGGGTACTTATAGTCTTTAGCCATTATGACAAAATTAATAAGTGGAGATGCCTTGGACTTTTTTGCTCATGAACTTGCCAATTTGGATGTTAGATTTAGATGAAAAGTACGAATATGGATGTGGTTTAGGACACAGCCAAAAACATTGTGTTCTTTTTTTAAAGAATATCTATAAAACACCAAAAATAAGTTCGTGATTTAAAACTTCAAAACCCCACCATTTTTTAGAAAAGCCAAAATGAAAAAAATGTGAAAGCCCAATGTGCTCACCTCAATGAGTCATTTTACGTGTTTTTTCATTTCTTTTAATGACAAATTGCTTGTCTACAATTTTTTTCATTTTTATTTCTTGATTATTTCGTTATTTTTTATATTGGCATCTTTAGTTTCTCACATATTTAACTTTTCCCTAGTTTACCTAATTTTTAGGTTTTCAAATAGTTTCTGACTTTTGTACATATTTTTTTTAAGAAATCAATTTTATCCTAAATAAATTTCCATATCCATCTCTGGTCCTTTCAATGCCACTTTTTGTCAATTCAATCAGCGTAGCAAGCATATTTGGTCGAAACAAACTCGTGTGCATGTCTTTTGCACGCACCCCAAATGCATGTAATCCTAAATTATTTAGAGAGGGAAAAAATGAGACAACCTTTCTTGTGATGTATCTCCTCTTAGTTGGATAACAATAACTGAAGGTAAAAAATTCAGTTAAGTCATTGGCGTGGACTCTGAACGAGGCGCTGTGATGAAATTGTCTTAAATGCAAGTCACCAAATCAAGCCGGTCCTAGTCAAGTGTTGTTCTCATTCAGCCTCATACGTACCTTTAACTCTCTCTCTCTCTCTCTCTCTCTCTCTCTCTCTCTCTCTCTCTATATATATATATATATATATATATATATATATATATATATATATATAAACACAAGAAGGACGTACCCTAAAGATAAAATTTTGGCCGTCCGTTTTGATTTTATCTGACAGCTAAGATCCAAGAAGTTAATGTAAGACATCGACCATGGCAGGTCCCTCAAGCTAGCCCAAGTCAAATATACAGCATTATCCTCAGCTCCATACATACCATTAACTCTATATATGTATGCAAGCGACTCAGTCTTAACTATCATAAAATAGAAAAATAAATAAATGAAAAGTTTCAAGCATTTTCTTGAAAAAAAAAGTTTCAAGATATACAATCAAAAAATTGAAAAAAAATTGTTAGGCATGCGGCCATACCTGGGCTGGGGACCCAGAAGCCCTACAGGCCCCATCCCGATGCCCACCCTTATTATATGGGGGAGTTTCAGTAACACACATTATCATTGACAAAGAATATGAAGGAATTTCTTTATTCAATGGACCTTTAAGGCTCGTTTGATGCACAAGAAGAATTTAACGTTGTAAATTTACCATGGTAAATTTTTTTGGAAAGATTTACAGGATGAAATTTTTCCCTCTTCCAATCTGAGGGTCTGTTTGATGCACACGAAAAATTTAACGTGGTAAATTTAATCATGTTTGATGCACAAGAAAAATTTAACATGATAAAAAACAAGAAGGATTATGCATTTTATCAAACACCTTGCGACTAGTAAAGCAAAAATTTAACATTGAACTCACCAACTTTGCATATCCATGAATCATCGCATTTCATCAGACGATGATTCTTTTGGGCATTTTATCGAACACCTTGCAAGCAAAACTCAGGTTTCTAGTTTTTCTGTACATATCGACAAGTGCATTTTGTACAAGAGGGAAGGTGAAGTTTGCACAAGACTTGTCGACCGTAAAATGGACAGAAGTTGGGGATTTCCCCAAATTCGAACATAAAATGGATAAAAGGCAATTGAGCACATCAATTAACAATAAAGGATGATAGAACATGTCACCGGATTGTGAAATCAACCCAATTTGCAGAACAAAATTGGGGAAACAGTCGCCTGGCGGTGATAATCCTCAAGCGACACCAATCTTGTGCAAACTTCACCGAAATGATCGTAGCTTTGTGGAGAAGCTAACAGTCCCGTCCGTTCACAGATTTGATTGTCGTTGGATGAACTGTGAGGCTCGCCGTCCGCTCGAAACTTCACCATCAACACAACAATCTCAAAGGGTTCTTCGTCATCCATGTCAACATTCGGTTCCCCACTCACCATTTGTTCCCGAGATGTTCCAGCCGGCGGTTTGCCCTGCTGATTCCAGCCATGCGACGGACAGTACAAATCTCCCCGAAAAATTGCAATCGACCCTCGTCTCTACGTTCGTCACCAAGGAGGAAGTAAGTTTTTCTTTTCCCCCTCTGCTTCCGCCTTACCCCTCTGCTTCCACCTTCCCCCTCTTCTTCTCCTTTTCCCCCTCTGCGTCGTCTGGTCTCCCTTTCCCCTCTCCCCCTCTGCGACGTCTGGTCGGGAGCCGTCGCCTTCCTCATCTGCTTCCGCCTTCCCCCTCTTCTTCTCCCTTTCCCCCCTCTCCCACTCTGCGTCGTCTGGTCTCCCTTTCCCCTCTCCCCCTCTGCGACGTCTGGTCGGGAGCCGTTGCCTTCCTCCGCTGCTTCCGCCTTCTCCATCTTCTTCTCCCTTTCCCCGTCTCCCACTCTGCGTCGTCTGGTCGGAAGTCGTTTAATCGGAAGCCGTCGACCGGGGTGAAGCGCCCGAAACATGAACTCGAGCGGGTGGAATTCCTCCCGCTCGTTTTTGCGTTAAACGGGTAGAATTCCACCCGGTTTAAATCGAGCCGGTGAAATTTCACCCGCCCGTATAAATTCTTTCCTCCCATCAGTTTTCACCGGCCCATCAAACGGGCCCTTAAGAATAAGAAGGGAATAGAAAATTTGTCAATTATTTGGGCTCTCCTACCACCTATAACTTAGTTAATGGCCCTCCTACAACCTATTCTCCCCTACAACCTATTCTCCATTATTTGGGCTCTCCTGCTCATGGGCCACGCTTCCTCTTATAATACAGCATTTTTATTTTAATTTTTAATGGCAGTAAGCATTTATTATTGTTTGATGACATTTTGTGGTTTACAAAGCAACCGATAATGCTGCTATTTGCTATTACAATGCTTCTGCTCAATTTAATATCATTTTTTTTTTCATCCACCAATAGGGTGAGAATGGAAGCAATAGAAAAGTGAACGTTTTTTAAATAATTAGGGAAATAAAAAAAAAATCCACTTAACTTCTTGTATACACAAAAGTCTGGTGAAATGAAAGACTCCTACCTGCTTGTAACAGTATCTCCTACTGTAGAAGCGTTTGGTCAGGGGAATAAAGAAAGGAAATCTAAAGAAATCGTTTTGGATCTCCACCGGATCTGTTCCCGGGTCGCATATTACAAAATTAAACGTATTACATGTTGGAGCAAAATTAAATTCATTAAGATTTCCACAACCTAATTTTTGCGAGCATATTTTGGGAGGCGTACACTGAAAGATATTCAACGATAATTAACATATATCCAAATCATGATTGAACCAAATGCTTTCGGTTTTGGAAAGCGGACAAGTTTTTCGCTGCACAGCAAATAAATCTGCCCACATTTTTGTCTATGTCGGCCTCTATGGCTCGCCTGCTCATGAATATCTCCAATTCATATGTCCCAGATTCATATTTATTTGTTTAACTAGTCAACTTTTTTAAACTAGTTTTATATAGCCAAGATAAGCCTTGTATACAGGAGTTGAGTTCTAGAACTCAGCCGGTAAAACCTTTTGAGTATATATTTAAACTCGAGCTCGAATGATTTACAAATGAGTTTAGCTCCAGCCAAGTTTTTTAAGGGGCCTATATATGGGGTTCTTGTCGTGTCTTAGGTTTTAAAAAATATTCCAGATTTTGTATATGATACATATATATATATATATTAAAGGAATTGCTTTGATTATGTAATCATTTTAGGTTTTTGTTTTTTCTTCTTTGCAATTTCGGCCCAATTGAATTTGTGAGGGGAATTGCTTTGATTATGTAATCATTTTTGGTTTTTGTTTTTTCTTCTTTTGCAATTTCGGCCCAATTGAATTTGACAAGTTACTATTTTATTTTAATATTTGATACTTTATAAATAATGTACGATATTTTTTTTTTTTAGTTAATGGGAAAGCAAGAAATTGTGTTGTGTTGGTTTTTTCTTTTCCTTAGAAGTTTTAACATTGGTGGAAAAAAATTCATCATATATCGAACTGGTTCATTTTTTTCTTCAACCCCGATCACTTTTTTTCTGCATGGCCTGGTTGGGTATCTGTCTGTTTGTGCTGGTCTGAAAGATGCTTTCATTCATAGGTCTCCCATATTTTTTTTCAAACTTCGTGTCAATTTATAGGGTTTAAGAGAAGGAACGATCCTTTCCTGTCTTGAAAATGCAATTGCATTGAACCCGAATGGTTAATCATGAAACAATAAAAATTAACCACTGGGCGGCCGATGGTAGCACCAATGTCGGGTCGGCAGGTTAATCTTGCAGGGTCCAACCACTGGAGAGACATGAATCATGTAAGTATGGTGACATGCTGTGATGGCAATGTCACTACCGGACGAGCTGAATACGTTTTGGCACATGGAACAGACATAATCTTCAAGGCGCTTGAGGAGCTGATTGTAGCCATGTTCGCCACCCTCTTTGTCGCTTTTATGTGTCATGAATTCTACACGGATCTGCACTCTGCAGTAAGAACGTCCAAGTATTAGATGGCTTCCTGCTCCAGGCCTCTATCAACTTCCTCCTAATGGTTCTAGCAACGCCAGCTTTCCCCTGCTCTGCGGCCTTGGGATCCATGTCCATGTCTTCGTGGAGGGTCCGATAGGCCAATTGCTTGAGATAACTCTTGTAATCAATTTGTGGGGGTACATGGTGATGATCTTCGCCTATAACAACATTGGCTCTTTATGTCCTCATTATCTTTGCCGATGACCTTCAGTGTATCTTTTAGGAAGAATCCTATCTTTACTAAGCACCCCTACTTGGTGGGGGAAGCACTTTGTAGGGACGCAACGCTGCCCATTACCTTGATCTCAATATGCATGTCTCTCTTTGAAAGCAAGAAATGGTTGGTAAAAGACTTTTTTTTCATTTTTTTCTCTTCTAAGGCCAGATATGGAGTTTCAGGAGGGTCTCAGACTTTTGGAAGCAGGCATTAGGCAGCAGCGAGGAACCCAAGCCAGAGACAAAATTAAATGAGGCGCACGTGGGAAGTACCGTGCGGGGGCAGGGCAGGGCGCACGTGCTGAGCAGCTAATGGAAACCCTCCTGCCGGGGCGGCCGGAGGAAGACATACTCCGGCCCCTGCGGGTCCCATCATTCCCTGGGGCCCACCGTCGGTCCACGTGAGCGTGGGGCCACGTGGGGCCCGATTCGCTGGAGCGAGGGAGAGAGGAGCGCTGTATCCTCTATCCAGTTTATAGCAAGGGGAACACATATCATGGGTGGGGAATTTGCAAGGTTTGTGATTTGGATTTCCTTGTACATTGAGTGAAGTTGAGGATCCATTTTGTTTTTCTTTCTCTTTTACTTTTTATTTTTCTTGTTTCGGCCCATTTAATTTGGACAAATTACTATTTTTGTATCAATCTTAAAACAATGAAAACAAATGGTTAGTCTTATACCTATCAAAACCACAAGGATATGAACATCAAAAACTAAAATAATTTCGCATTCCCAATCGCAACAATCCTTGCCTTGTAATGATCAAATCATGAGATATAAGAGTACATCACTAGAATATGAATCACAACCAAAATCGAAACCATTTTCTGAATTTCGCATGCAAACCACAACTCTTAAGCAAGCATGTTGAGCGATCATACTGAAAATGTTGGGATCTTCTAATAACAAGAAATTGAGTCTTGTCCATAAGATATCAAAAAAGTAAGTTAACGGAAGAAAGCATGCGAACAATGATAAGTGTGGTGGCATGTGGTGACGATGATGTGATCGGTCGAGTCAAACTCTTTGAACAGTCATTATTGTCAAGGCGCTCGAGGAGCCGATCGCAGCCATGTTCGCCACTGGGTTCATCAGCCTCTTCCTCGGTTATCTCTATCGTGCATTCTACACGGATCTCTAGAAAGACGGTCCAAAGAGATGAGTTGTTGATCCAGGCCACTTCCATCTTGCTCATAATGGTTCTAGCAACCTTTGCTTTTGCCATCTCTGCAGCCTCGGAATCCATATCCATGTCATTGTGGAGGGTAATATAGGCCAGTTGCTCCACATAACTAGCATCACGAATTTGCGTAAAATACCTGGTTACGATCTTTTGCTCGTAGCAGCGTTGGGCCTTCATCACCTCATCATTATCATTATATGTATTCGCTTGGAACTTTTAACGCATTCTTGAATGCAGATGGAGTGCCTCCCAACATTAAGAGGTTGGAAGCATTCTGATTGCATTTCATACTCAATTCTTATTTATGAATACTGCAAACTGGGTAACTTACGGGAAGCCTTTAGGTTGTGGAATGACATGCTCAATAGGGGTTTGAATCCTGATACAGTGGCATACAATATTTTGATACATGGATGCTGTGCACATGGGTATCTGCGCAAGGCATTTGAGTTACGAGATGATATGATGAAAAGAGGGGTTCTACCAAACAGGGTTAAACTGCAAAACGATCTCCACATCTAGAACATGCATATTTTTGGAAAAGGGGTACCCGGGCACGAACCATCAGGTTGAGTGCTATGAAAAATGGGACCTCTCATGGATTCGGTTGCTGAGAGTTTTTTATTCAAATCAGCTGCTGGGTCGAGAGGTTTTGCAGTTTAATCAGTATGACTAACTGTTTGGCTGTTCAAGGTGGTGCTAATTGGGGATTCCGGCGTTGGCAAGTCCAACCTTCTCTCCAGGTTCACCCGCAATGAATTTAGCCTCGATTCCAAGTCCACTGTCGGCACTCGGCATCGAGTTCGCCACCAGGAGCATCCGCGTGGACGAAAAAGTCCTCAAGGCTCAGATCTGGGACACCGCAGGCCAGGAGAGGTCCAACCTTCTGCATTACTTTGTTTGTCTCCCTGTTCGCTCAGGGTTTGGAGGCCTTCAACTTTTGGAAGGATGGTGTTTTTCGTTCATTTTTTTCTTAAATTAGTGGAATCATTTATCTATTTGCATTTGGTTATGTAACTTATGTTTCCCTATTCATGAGAATGAAATTTACAGTAGCCAATCTACAAGAAAAGTGCACAAAAAACTGCTGTCCTCAAGAAGAAATACAGAAGATTGATAAATTAACAATAAGGAACATTTAGACCCGACCCGAAAAATCTGGCCTGGCCAGTCCAAAAAAAACCGGGTTGGGCCCTCCCGGCCTCATTAATAATCTGGCCGGGCCGGGTCTCGTGCATTAAATCAAGCCCGAGGCCCGATTTATTATCGACCTGGCCCGACCCGATTATTAACGGGCCGGGGCTCGGGCTGGCCCAATAGAGTAATCGGGTCCGAAATTGGACATTTTTATCTTGTATAGCACTTAGAATCATCTACGCAAGTGTAGGGAGTTCAAGAATTTTGTGGGTCAGATCCATATGACAATTGTGTTATTTTTAGTTATAATGCACCCTATTCCAGGTAAGGCCTGGTGTTCTATGGGGCCTGTATGTGGGATTCTTATCGTGTCTTAGGTTTTAAAAAAGATTTCAGATTTTGTATATAATATATTTTTTTTAAAGCCATCATTCGGCACCTTTTCAAGATTCATAAGATGCTCCTAAATAAATTTCCTGCCATGCCTTGATTTGTCAAATGTTTAAACACATGTGGAATATATCACCAAGAGTCGTGATTTGTTCATTTGTAGGGAAGGAGAAAGGAACTTCATGAGAAATATCCGGCAAAGCAAAACTGTAAAACAGATTGCAAAAAATTTTGATCTTGCAATCTTCACAAAACGTTTCTCCTTTTTGTTTTTTAAGCGCATTTTTGTCATTTCAAACCCAACTCGTGAGATGTGTTTAGTCATTTGTGCAAAATTTGGCGACCTCCAATGAAATTAAAAAAAGTGGCTACGTCGATCAATGATGTGACATTTAACAGTTTGGCACATTCCCTACTGATCAAGCTTGTTATATGCACAGACTTGTGCACAATGCACCTATCCATGTGCATGGCAACTACCGCTGAAAAATAGCAAGGGGAACACATATCATGGGTGGGGGATTTGCGAGGTCTGTGATGGGGATTTCCTTGTACATGTAGTGAAGTTGAGGATCCATTTTGTTTTCCTTTCTCTTTTACTTTTTATTTTTCTTGTTTCGGCCCATTTAATTTGGACAAATTACTATTTTTGTATCAATCTTAAAACAATGAAAACAAATGGTTAGTCTTAAACCTATCAAAACCACAAGGATATGAACATCAAAAACTAAAATAATTTCGCATTCCCAATCGCAACAATCCTTGCCTTGTAATCATCAAATCATGAGATGTAAGAGTACATCACTAGAATATGAATCACAACCAAAATCGAAACCATTTTCTGAATTTCGCATGCAAACCACAACTCTTAAGCAAGCATGTTGAGCGATCATACTAAAAATGTTGGGATCTTCTAATAAACAAGAAATTGAGTTTTGTCCATAAGATATCAAAAATGTAAGTTAACTGAAGAAAGCATGCTAACCTACCATCATTGCAAACTAACAATTATATTTAAACCAAGAACACGAAGCCAATTTGCACAAGGCAAAAATGGGGACTCGCAGCCATCTATCAAAATTTAATTGGAAGTCCAGCGATCGGAGCCAAGTCGGATCGGCAGTTTGGACAGGTGTAAGATCCACTGGAGGTGGGAGGTCCACGGGCGAACCACCTGAAGAGGCACGAACAATGATAAGTGTGGTGGCATGTGGTGACGATGATGTGATCGGTCGAGTCAAACTCTTCACGGCATATGGAACAGTCATCATTGTGAAGGCGCTCGAGGAGCCGATCGCAGCCATGTTGGCCACTGGGTTCACCAGCCTCTTCATCGCTTATGTATATCGTGCATTCTACACGGATCTCTAGAAAGACGGTCCAAAGAGATGAGTTGTTGTTCCCGGCCACTTCCATCTTGCTCATAATGGTTCTAACAACCTTAGCTTTTGCCAACTCTGCAGCCTCAGAATCCATATCCATGTCGTTGTGGAGGGTATTATAGGCCAATTGCTCCACATAACTAGCATCACGAAGTTGTGTAGAATACCTGGTGACGATCTTTTGCTCATAGCAGCGTTGGCCCTTCACCACCTCATCATCATCTTCCCCCATGACCTCCAATGTATCATTCAGGAAGAACCCTATCTTTACTAGAAACCCCCTGCCTGTTGGGTGATTAGCTTCAGGGGGCTTCATTTCTTCAATGGAGCCGGTCACTTCAATGTCAATCTCCATCTCTCTCTTTGAAAGAAAAAAATAGTTGGTAGAAGAAGTCTAAGGTTTTTTTTTCCTCTTCTATTGGGGTGACGACATTGGTCTCCCTCCGACCGGGTATTTATAGTCTTAAGTGCTTATGACTAAATTAATAAGTGGAGATGCCTTCGACATTTTTACTCATGAACTTGCCAATTTACACATTAGATTTAGATGAAAAGAACAAATATGGTTGTGCTTTAGACCATAGCCATAAACATTGTGCTTTTTAAAAAATATATATATCTGTAAAACAAGAAAAATAAGTCAGTGATTTAAAACTTTCAAAACCCACCATTTTTAGAAAAAAAACCAAAATAAAAAAAAAATTGGTAGGCTTTTTTATTTTAAGTGTTTTTTCATTTATTTTAATGATAGATTGCTTGTATACAATTTTTTTATTTGTATTTGTTGCTTTTTTTTCATATTGGCATTATTAATTTCTTACATATTTAAATTTTCCACAATTTTTCGTAATTTTTAGGCTTTGAAATAGTTTCTGATTTTTGTAGATATTTGTTTTAAGAAATCAATTTTATGTTGAATAAATTTATTGACATATCCATGTTTTGTCCTTTCAAAAGCCACTTTTCGTCAATTCAATCAGCCGAGCTAGCATACTTGGGCGAACCAAACTAAGTGTCCCGAATGCACGCAAGTCTAAATTGTTTAGTGAGCTAAAAGATGGGCCAACCATTCTTGTTGTGATGAAAATTGTCTTAAATGCAAGTCACCAAATCCAGCACGTCCTTGTCAAGTGTTGGCCATTTCACTCAGCCCCATATGTACCTTTTACTATATATATATATACACTGAAGAGGGACCTATCCTATGAATAAAATCTTGGCCGTCCATTTTGATTTTATCTGTCGGCTAAGATCCAAGAAATTGAAGATAGACATCGACCCTGACAAATCCCTCAAGCTGGCCCAAGTCAAGTATCGGGCATTCTACTTAGCTCCATACATACCTTTAAACTGCTGTACTAACTTGATTTTTTTTCCTTCTTACAATTGAAGCTTCCATGTCATACACCACAAGGATATGAATGGCGTCCGAAATTTAGTCATCACAATTTATTTAGCATCTGAAGAATTACAGAAGCGATGAATTTCGACAATCCTTGTCAATTATCGGTCAAATCTTGAGATATAAACAAAAAATCAAAAGAACATGAATCGGAACCAAAGTGGGAACAATTTTCTATGAAGTATTTGAATATTTTAATCATAAGAAAATAAGTTCGTTCAAGATATCAAATGTATGAGACACAACAATGTATGCTATCCAATTCAAGTTGCATGAGACAAACTTGGGGACCTGCCACTGTCAAAATCCAATTAGGTTACATCAGACCACATATATTTTTGGGCCACTATAACTAATATTTCGTTTTTTTAGGTTCTCAATAGGCAAGGGGATATATCTTTGACTTTTTTTCCGAACTTAGCTAATTGGCAAATTGGATTTTGATAAAGGATGGACGGTTTGACCCAGGTCAGAAGGTTTATCAAGTCCAAATCCATGTAGTCAATTTTTGCAGGCAAAATAGGCATTTGAGTGCACTCATCCAAACCTGCTGCCAAGTTTCGCAGTATACAAAAAGAATGATGGATATGATGCATATACACTCAGATCTAACTCTTGATCTCACATGACCTCATCTGAGACCATATCCAATGAAGCTAGACCCGGTAAAGTCTGGTTTGATAATGCATAGATTTGACTGGGTTCTGATCCACTTACATCCGTAAAAATATTGTTCCATATTCCAAATATCTTGGGAGTAGGGCCGGCCACCCATGAGCATAATTAAGCGCAAGCTGGGCCAGCTCAAGGTCGACACATCTCAAAAAACTTGAGTTCAAGCTGAGCTCAAACTCGAGTCAAGCATCATGGAACAGAATCGAGCTTCACTCAACTATGCAGTGTCAAGCTTGAGCTCAAATCGCTTTGCCAGTTTGCTTATACCTGTTTCAATCTCTTTTTTTATTTTTACTTGTTTAACTCATCGATTTGTTTAAAGCAGTTTTATGTAGTAAAGACAAGCCAAGTTTAAACGACTTGAGTTCTTGCAAATCGAACTTGGCCTGTTAAAAATTTTGATCATAAAATTAAACTCGAGCTCAACTCATTTATAAATGAGTTTAGCTCCAGTCAAGTTTTTTTGAGCGAGTACAAGTCGAGCCCGAGTCATTCTATAGTCTAAATTGGGAGGCAAGTTCAGTTTTCAGTACTTCCATCTTTTGAGATGGACTTAGGGCCTGGTGTTTCAAGCCGTCTATGTATGGGTTTCTTATCTTGTCTTAAGTTTTAAAAAAGACTTCAGATTTTGTATATAATATTTTTTTTAAAGCAATCAATTGCCATCTTTTCAAGATATGATAAAGTTGCACCTAAATAAATTTCCTGGCATGGCTTGATTTGTCCATTTGTGAGGAAGGAGAACGGTACGTCATGAGAAACATCTGGTGGAGCAAAACTGACTGCAAAAAACTTTGTTCTTGCGATTTTCAGAAAACGTTTCTCCTCTTCTTTTTTTTTAACCACATTTTTGTCATTTCAACCCAACTCGCGATATGTGTTTAGTCATTTTTGCAAAAATGAGGAGACCTCCAATGAAATTAAAAAACGTGGCTACATCGACCAATGATGTGGCGTTTAATAGTTTCACTCGTTCCCTATTGACGAATTACTATTTTTTAATTTGGACAATTACTTTTATTATTATGATCAGTCCTAAAAAACAATGAAAGCAAATGAATACTCTTAAACATATAAAAACTACAAGGATATGAACACCAAACACTAAAATAATTTTGCATTCCCAATCAAAGCTGTCCTTGCCTAGTAATGAACAAATCATGAGATATAAGCATAAATCACTGGAATATGAATAGCAACCAAAATTGAAACCATTTTGTGAATTTCGCATGCAAACCACTACTCTTAAGTCTTAACCAAGCATGTTGAGCGCTCTTATATAAAATGTTGGGATCTTCTAATCATAAGAGAGTAAGTTTTATCCATACGACAAGGAAAATGTATGTTGACACAAGAAAGCATGCTAACCTACCATCATGATGCTGCAATATCATTTGAAAACAGACCAACAACTATATTTAAACCAAAAACTTCAAGCCAATTTGCACAAGGCAGAAACGGGGACTCGCAGCGATCTGTCAAAATTTAATTGTGCCGCCAAAGATCGGAGACAAGTCGGATCGACAGAGTGGGCAGGAGAAAGGTAGACGGGACAACCACTCGAAGAGACTTGAATGATGGAAAGAGACATGAATGATGGAACGTATGGTGGCATTTGGTGACGAGGATGTGATTGGTCGACTCGAACTCTTCACGGCATATGGAACAGTTATCATTGCCAAGGCGCTCGAGGAACTTATCATAGCCATGTTTGCCAATGGATTCACCACCATTTTCGTCGCTAGTCTCTAGCATGCAATCTACATGGATCTCCATAAAGACGGTTCAAATAGATGGGTTGTCGTTCCAAGCCACTTCCATCTTGTTCATAATGGTTCTACCAACCTCAGCTTTCATATCTATGTCATCGTGGAGGGTACTATAGGCCAGTTGTTTCGCATAACTAGCGTCATGAATTTGCGTTGAATACTTGGTGATGATCTTCTGTTCATAGCAGCATTGGCTCTTTGTCACTTCACCATCTTCCCCGATGACCTTCAATTTATCTTTCAGGAAGAACCCTATCTTTGCTGGGTGAAAGCTTCAGGTGGCTTCGTTTCTTCAATGGAGCCACTCACTTCGATGTCGATCTCCATCTCTCTCTTTGAAAGCAGGAAATGTTTGGTAGATGATGTCTATGGTTTCTTTTTTTTTTTTTCTCTTTCAATAAGGTGATGACATTGGCCTTCCTCAGGCGTACTTATAGTCTATAGCCATTATGACAAAATTAATAAGTGGAGATGCCTTGGACACTTTTGCTCAAGAACTTGCCAATTTGGATGTTAGATTTAGATGAAAAGTACAAATATGGATGTGGTTTAGGCCACAGCCATAAACATTGTGTTTTTTTTAAAGAATATCTATAAAACATGAAAAATAAGTCAGTAATTTAAAACTTCAAAACCCCACCATCTTTTCAAAAAGCCAAAGTGAAAAAAATGTCAAACATTTTTTTCTTTTACGTGTTCTTTCATTTCTTTTAATTCATTTCTTTTAATGACAAATTGCTTGTTTACAATTTTTTCATTTTTATTTGTTGATTATTTAGTTATGTTTTATATTGGCATTATTAGTTTCTCACATATTTAACTTTTCCCTAGTTTTACCTAATTTTTAGGTTTTCAAATAGTTTCTGACTTTTGTACATATTTTTTTTTTTTAAGAATTCAATTTTATCCTAAATAAATTTCCATATCCATCTCTGGTCCTTTCAAAGCAACTTTTTGTCAATTCAATCCAATCTGCCTAGCAAGCTTATTTCGTCGAAACAAACTCGTGTGCATGTCTTTTTTATGCACCCCCAATGCACGTAAGTCTAAATTATTTAGAGAGCGAAAAAATGAGCCAACCCTTCTTGTTATGTATCTCCTCTTTATTGGATAAAGATAACTGAAGGTAAAAAATTAAGTTAAGTCATTGGCGTGGACTCTGAACGAGGCTGTGATGAAATTGCCTTAAATGCAAGTCACCAAATCAAGCAGGTCCTAGTCAAGTGTTGTTCTCACTCAGCCCATACGTACCTTTAACTTTCTCTCTCTCTCTCTCTCTCTCTCTCTCTCTATATATATATATATATATATATATATATATACACACACAAAAGGGACGTATCCTAAAGATAAAATCTTGGCAGTCCGTTTTGATTTTATCTGACAGCTAAGATCCAATAAGTTAATGTAAGACATGGACCATGACTGGCCACTCAAGCTAGCCCAAGTCAAATATACAGCATTCTGCTCAGTTCCATACATACTTTTAACATATATATATATATATATATATATATATATATATATATATATATATATATATATATATATATATATATATATATATATATATATATATATATATAGCATGCGACTCTAGCTATCTTCATCTTCGTTAAGATCATCTGGACTATCATAAAATAGAAAAATAAATAAATAAAAAGTTTCAAGCATTTTCTTGGGAAAAGTTTCAAGATATATAATTAAAAATTGAAAAAAAATTGTCAGGCATGTGGCCATACCTGGGCTGGGGACCCAAAAGCCCGACAGGCCCCATCTCGACACCCACCCTTATTATATGGGGGAGTTTCAGTAACACACATTACCATTGACAAACACTATAAAGGAATTTCTTCATTCAATGGACCTTTAAGAATAAGAAGGGAAAAGAAAATTTATGTTTTTGTATAGATTGCGGTTATATTGACGGTCAAACCATTTTACTGGTGAAAAGTCTATGTCGGCCTCTATCTATAGCCTCGCCTGATCAAGAATATCTCCATTCATATGTCCAAGATTTATATCTAACTTGTACATCCTATGCTTGTTATGAAATCACCGGTGTAGCATTTCCATAAGAAGGCCATATACGGTTTATTTTTTTTAACTGATACAGATATTCTGCCTCAAAATTTTCCATGTGAAGTGGTAAAACCATTTTATGCTGGTGAAAAACTTCGCCTGGAAATTTGCAAAATCTGTAGACGTGATTTTCTAGTAGTGTGGGAAACAAAAACAAAAGAAAAAAAAACTATAGTGTTAAAAATGGAATGAGCATAATCGATCCGCTGTTTAAAATCCAATATAAATATATTTACATAAACTAAACTGCAGTACTAATTTGACACCTGTACTTAAATTCAGGGGGACGTGGAGCTTTCTGGATTCCGAGGGCGCACTATGTGTCAAGTTTGAATGACACATGTTTTTTTATGACCACATGTTTTTTGGTAGGTTTGATTGGTAAACATGAGAGCTTTCAGGGCATACGACAACAAGAATACTAACACACTGTTTCATGATATGTTCTAGAGATTGTGTATATCCATGGAATAGTGTCTTCCGGTGTTCACACATCAATTTGATTGTTCGCACATAAATTTGATCCGAGTTCTTCGAATATATACATAGAACTACTGTTTCTGGTTTTGGTCTCATTAATAGTAGGGGTTATTGGTTTGCCTTAGCAGGTTGATATTTACATGTATGTACTGTTACTATGTGAGCGAAGTCATTGTATCTCTTTTACTTTGTTGGCTTGTCATGTGATGTGTATTTTGTTCATATGAATGCCCATTTATTGCCATAATTGTTGAGAGAGAGAGAGAGAGAGAAGGAGAGAAGAGTAATAAGTTCGAGCTTGGTAGACGGTAGACCTTATAAAATTATGTCATAGAGATGCCTTTTTGTACTTAAACCTTCACCCAGCTAAGTAACGTGCTAGTAATGGATGGTCAATGAGTTTTACTCAAAATTTAGAAGTAACCTTTCAACTTAGTCTAATGCCAACATGAAAGTGCCAAGGAAATGGGAAGTTGCATTCACCTACAAACTAACAAATAGATTTTACCTTGATCAATTGAAATATGTACCCCAAAAGCTCGAAGCCAAGTTGCACAAGACAAACTTGGGGACCTGCCACTGTCAAATCCAATTTAGTTCCCTCAAGCCACATATATATTTATTTTTGTGCAACTATAACTAATATTTTGTTTTTCTAGGTTCTCAATAGGCAAATGAAGATATCTTTGGCATTTTTACCGAGCTTAGGAAATTGGAAAATTAGAATTTGATGAAAGAAGTGATATGGATGGTTTGAACCCAGGCCAGAAGGTTTATCAAGTCCAAATCCATGTATTCAATTTTTGCAGGCAAATTTTGCATTTGAGTTTACTCATCCAAACCTGCTGCCAAGTTTGGCAGTATACAAAAAGAATGATGGAGATTAAGCAGATGCTAGTAAGATTTAACCCTTGATCTCACATGACCTCATCTAAGACCATATCCAATCAAGCCTCACCTGTAAGGTCTAGTATGATAATGCATAGATATGACCCGATTCTGATCCATTTGCATCCCTAGAAATATTGCTCCATATTCCAAATATCTTGGAGCACTGGATTAGGAATAGGGTCGCCCATGAGCATAATTAAGCTAGAGCTGGGCCAGCTCAAGCTGGACACACCTCAAAAAACATGACTTCAAGCTGAGCTCGAACTCGAGTTGATTTTCATGGAACAGGATCGAGCTTGACTCTACTATACAGTGTCAAGCTTGAGCTCGAATCGCTTAACTTGTTTACATTAACTGGTCACATTTTTTTTTTTATTTGTGTAACAAGTCAACTTGTTTAAACCAGTTTTATATAGCCAAGATAAGCCTTGTATACAGGAGTTGAGTTCTAGAACTAGGCCGGCGAAACATTTTGAGTATAAATTTAAACTCGAGCTCGAATTATTTACAAACGAGTTTAGCTCCAGCCAAGTTTTTTAAGGGGCCCATATATGGGGTTCTTGTCGTGTCTTAGGTTTTAAAAAATATTCCAGATTTTGTATATGATATATATATTTTTTAAAGCAATCAATTGACATCTTTTCAAAATTTGAAAAGATGCTCCTAAACATATTTCCTGCGTCGCCAATCTGCACATTAGATTTACATGAAAAGAAGGGATATGGGTGGTTTCGATGCAGGTCCGAAGGTTTATGGGATCCAAATTCATGTAGTCAATGTTTGCATGTAATATGTGCTTTTGATTGCATTTATCCAAACTTCCTACCAGAATTCGCATGTTACCTGGATTCAAGTTTGGCTTTCATTAAAAAAATTACTCGGGCCCCTGCGGGTCCCACCATTCCCTAGGGCCCACCGTCGGTCCACGTGAGCGCGTGGGGCCACGTGGGGCCTGCTTCGCTGGAGGGAGGGAGAGAGGAGCGCTGTTCCCGTCATGCAAGATGTCTTAAAAGAAATCTCTGGGTTGGGTCCTCGAATGGACCAGGTTTAGTTAAAATAAATAAATAAATAAATAAAAATGTTATATATTTACTTATATATATGTATATGTATATGTATATTTATTATGAAAAATTAAAATATATAGCCAAAAAGTTCCAAGCCAAGTGCACGAGACAAAGTTGGGGACATGCCACTGCCAAATCCAATTTGGTTCCCTCAGGCCACATATATATAGTTTTGGGCCAATATTACTAAGATTTCGATTTTTAGGTTCTGATTCTTCTGAACAGGCAAGTTGAGACATTTTTACCGAGCTTAGAAAATTGGCTGATGAAAGAAGGGATATGGATGGTTTGGACGGAGGTCAGAAGGTTTGTCGTGTCCAAATCCATGTAGTCAATTTTTGCAGGCAAAATTTGCATCTGAGTGCACTCATAAACCTGCTGCCAAGTTTCGCAGTATACAAAAAGAATGATGGATATTATGCATATGGTAGTAAGATCAGACCCTTGATCTCACAAGACCTCATCTAAGACCATATCCAATTAAGCTAGACCTGGTAAGGTCTGGTATGATAATGCTTAGATGACCCGATTCTGATCCTTTTACATGTCTAGAAGTATTGCTTCATAGAGCACTGGATTACGAGTTGCGCCACCCATGAGCATAATCCAGCTCGAGCTGGTTCTAATTCAAACTCGACACAACTCAAAAAATTTGAGTTCAAGCTGGGCTAAAACTCGAGTCGAGCTTCATGAAACAGGATCAAGCTTGACTCTACTATATAGTCAAACCCCAGTGAGATGTGTTTAGTTATTTTTCAAACCAACCCACATTGCTTGTTTTCTTTTTTTTATTTGTTTTTTATTTTCTTAATTTTTGAAGTTTGGATTATTAGTTTCTTACATATTTAAATTTTCCTTAATTTCCTGATTTTAGGTTTTGAAATAATTTCCCATTTTGTATGTATATATTTTTTTCAATAAACCATTTTTATCCTATATAACTTTCCTGACAGAGCCTTGCGGCNGTGTGGTGTTCTTTTCGTGTCTTAGGTTTTAAAAATGATCCCACATTTTCTATATGATATATATTTTTGAAGCCATCAATTGGCATCTTTTCGAAATTTTATAAAATGCTCCTAAATAAATTTTCTGGCGTGGCTTGATTTGTTAAGTGTTTAAACCCATGCGGAGTATAAAACCAAGATTCGTGATTTGTTCATTTGTCGACAGCCCGAAAAGCTTACTTTTACCAAGGTTAGCGGGTTCGGGTTAATGTTTGTGTAAAGTGGAAGCAGATTTCTGCTCTGCCCGTCGAAGCTCCTCTGCGAGGCTGCAGCTTGCGCCTCTGCTGGAAAGTGGTAGCCGGACGCCGTTTGGCAGGTAGCCGGTGGCCCGATGCCATTTCGCAGGTAGCCGGAGGCCGAATGCTCTAGTGAATCTACAGGCCGAACGAGCAGTATGACTACCTGTTTGGCGGTTCAAGGTGGTGGTGCTAATTGGGGACTCCGGCGTTGGCAAGTCCAACCTTCTCTCCAGGTTCACCCGCAATGAATTTAGTCTCGATTCCAAGTCCACTGTCGGCACTCGGCATCGAATTCGCCACCAGGAGCATCCGCGTGGACGAAAAAGTCCTCAAGGCTCAGATCTGGGACACCGCAGGCCAGGAGAGGTCCAGCCTTCTGCATTATTCTGTTTGTCTCCCTGTTCGCTCAGGGTTTGGGGGCTTCAACTTTTGGAAGGATGGTGTTTTTCGTTCATTTTTTTCTTAAATTAGTGGAATCATTTATCTATTTGCATTTGGTTATGTAACTTATGTTTCCCTATTCATGATAATGAAATTTACAGTAGCCAATCTACAAGAAAAGTGCACAAAAACTGCTGTCCTCAAGAAGAAATACAGAAGATTGATAAATTAACAATAAGGAACATTTAGACCCCACCCGAAAAGTCTGGCCTGGCCAGTCCAAAAAAAACCGCGTTGGGCCCTCCCGGCCCCATTAATAATCTGGCCGGGCCCGGTCCGGTGCTTTAAATCAAGCCAGATGCCCGATTTATTATCGCCCCAGCCCGGCCCGACTATTAACGGGCCGGGTCTCGGGCTGACCCGATAGAGTAATCCGGTCCGAAATTGGACATTTTTATCTTGTATAGCAGTAGATATGAGCATGGGATTGAAACTTAGCACCATCTACGGAAGTGTAGGGACTTCAAGAATTTTGTGGGTCCGATCCATATGACAATGGTGTTATTTTTAGTTATAATGCACCCTATTATGGGGAAGGCCTGGTGTTCTAAGGGGCCTGTATATGGGATTCTTATATCATTTCAGATTTTGTATATAATATATTTTTTTTAAAGCCATCATTCGGCACCTTTTCAAGATTCATAAGATGCTCCTAAATAAATTTCCTGCCATGGCTTGATTTGTTAAATGTTTAAACACATGTGGAATATATCACCAAGAGTCGTGATTTGTTCATTTGTAGGGAAGGAGAAAAACACGAAGAACACGAAGAAAGCATGCTAAACTACCATCATGACGCTGCAATATCATTTGAAAGCAAAATAACAATTATATTTAAACCAAGAACATGAAGCCAATTTCACAAGGCAAAAACGGGGACTCGCAGCCATCTATCAAAATTTAATTGGAAGTCCAGCGATCGAAGCCAAGTCGGATCGGCAGTTTGGACAGGTGTAAGATCCACTGGAGGTGGGAGGTCCACGGGCGAACCACCTGAAGAGGCACGCACAATGATAAGTGTGGTGGCATGTGGTGACGATGATGTGATCGGTCGAGTCAAACTCTTCACGGCATATGGAACGGTCATTATTGTCAAGGCGATCGAGGAGCCGATCGCAGCCATGTTCGCCACTGGGTTCATCAGCCTCTTCGTCGGTTATCTCTATCGTGCATTCTACACGGATCTCTAGAAAGATGGTCCAAAGAGATGAGTTGTTGATCCGAGCCACTTCCATATTGCTCATAATGGTTCTAGCAACCTTCGCTTTTGCCATCTCTGCAGCCTCGGAATCCATATCCATGTCATTGTGGAGGGTATTATAGGCCAGTTGCTCCACATAACTAGCATCACAAATTTGCGTAGAATACCTGGTTACGATCTTTTGCTCATAGCAGCGTTGGGCCTTCATCACCTCGTCATTTTCCCCCATGACCTTCAATGTATCATTAAGGAAGAACCTTATCTTTACTAGGAATCCCCTGTCTACTGGGTGATTAGCTTCAGGGGGCCTCATTTCTACAATGGAGCCGGTCACTTCAATATCAATCTCCATCTCTCTCTTTGAAAGAAAACAATGGTTGGTAGAAGAAGTCTAAGGTTTTTTTTTCCTCTTCTATTGGGGTGACGACATTGGTCTCCCTCCGATAGGGTATTTATAGTCTTAAGCCATTATGACTAAATTAATAAATAGGGATGCCTTCGACATTTTTACTCATGAACTTGCCAATTTACACATTAGATTTAGATGAAAAGAACAAATATGGATGTGCTTTAGACCATAGACATAAACATTGTGCTTTTTAAAAAATATATATATCTATAAAACAAGAAAAATAAGTCAGTGAATTAAAACTTTAAAAACCCACCATTTTTAGAAAAAAAAAACCAAAATGAAAAAAAATTTGAAATGCTGTTTTATTTTAAAGAAATTTGAGCTGGTTCTAATTCAAACTCGACACAACTCAAAAAAATTGAGTTCAAGCTGGGCTCAAACTCGAGTCGAGCTTCATGGAACATGATCAAGCTTGACTCTACTATAGAGTCAAGCCTGAGCTCGAATCGGTTTCCTCGTTCACATTAACTTGTCTCCTCTTTTTTTTTACTTGTTTAACTAGTCGACTTGTTTAAACCAGTTTTATGTAGTCAAGACAAGCCTTATTTACATGAGTTGAGTTCTTACAAAGAAAAGTCAACCTGTTAAACCATTCGAGTAAAACTTTAATTCGAGCTTGACTTATTTATAAACGAGTTTAAATTCAGTCAAGCTTTTTTGAGCGAGTACAAGTCGAGCCCGAGTCGGAGGATAGTTCAATTTTCAGTACTTTCATCTTTTTGAGATGGACGCATGACCATCAGATCATGTTGATGTACCTGGTGGGGAACCATGTTGGCATTGGATTTATGGCATTGGTTGGGGCTTGTTTTTTATTAGCAGATATGAGCATGGAATAAATATTGGGCACCATCTATACAATCACAATTGTGTTATTTTTAGTAATAAATTAATAATGCAACCGATTCCGTGTAAGGCCTGGTGTTTTAGGGAGCCTATATGTGGTGCTCTTTTCGTGTCTTAGGTTTTAAAAATGATTCCACATTTTGTATATGATATATATTTTTAAAGCCATCAATTGGCATCTTTTAGAGATTTTATAAAATGCTCCTAAATAAATTTCCTGGTATGGCTTGAGTTGTTAAATGTTTAAACAGATGTGGATTATATAACCAAGAGCCGTGATTTGTTCATTTGTGAGGATGGAGAAAACGTTTCTCCTCTTTGTTTTTTATGCGCATTTTTGTCATTTCAACCTCCTCTAACTCGTGAGATGTGTTTAGTCATTTGTGCAAAATTTTGGAGACCTCCAATGAAATTACAAAAGGTGTTGAAGTCGAACAATTCTGTGGTATTTAACAGTTTCACTCATTCCCCATTGACAAAGCTGGTAACATGCACATTGAGTTGATGATGATGATGACATTGAATTCACGTTGCTTCATCTCATTTATTAGTGTTACTGACGTCGAAGCCTTTTTCTGAGAGCTCCGCGTTTCTCTTGAATGTTTCTGGAAAACTTTCAGGTTGGTTGAAGCCAAAGAGTGTACTACATACATTATCAATTGGGATTGCGGAAAGAAGGACGATCGTCAATTGATCATTCTCCAATTTTTCATCCTTGTCAAGGTGAAGGTTGTTTAGGCTGTAGTCCTTTTTTCTTTTTTCTTTTTTTCCTAAAGTTGACCGCAAGGGCCTTGCGAAAGACCAGGAATTTTTGTTTTGCTTTATAGAAATTGCGGATCCTTCTTGTGAATTTGAATCATCCTGCCTATTGGCATCTCTTATTTTCCCGTGTTGTGGTTGTTCAGGTTGAGATATGAGTGGATGCTTTTAGAATTTTTTGCTGGGTAGTTTTTTCTTGTGAGTTTCTTGGTAAAGTGAAGGTTTCATTTGATGATAGAACCTAGAAGAAAGGAACTTTATGATTGTTGATGTTGTACTGTGATGGCTGAGATGAATCTGAAGCCTTAGCGAAAGCCGAATGTGGGGGTTGGCGAAATCGGAGAAGTCTCTACTGCTAAGCTGTCCGACACTTCGCAGAGGCATACTGATAATTGGGAGGCAACAAAATGGAAGACCAAGGCTGGAAGTTTGCGAGAGGTCGTAAGGCAGACTCCTTTCAGCTTCTCAACAGACATTGCTAGGTCTCACAAGTTAGCTTCTGCAAAAAGCGGCAGTTTGATAAATGGTGAAATTCAGGTTGATGTGCCAATTGGGACGGAAGGTAGGAATGGTTTTGAGATGGGAGTTGGAGATGCTAGCAAAACAAAAATTCCTGGTCTTCTGCAAGGCACCTCCAACTCCTTTCTCAAAACCATTCCTACCTTCCGGCCCAATTGGAACATCAACCTGAATTTCACCATTTATCAAACTTGTGAGATCTAGCAATGTCTGTTGAGAAGCTGAAAGGAGTCTGCCTTACGACCTCTTGCAAACTTCCTGCCTTAGTCTTCCATTTTGTTGCCTCCCATTTATCAGTATGCCTCTGCGAAGTGCCGGACAGCGCAGCAGTAGAGACTTCTTCGATTTCGCCAAGCCGAACATTCGGCCGCCGCTGACGCTTCAGATTCATCTCAGCCGTCAAAGTACAACCACAACTATCCTAAAGTTCTTTTCTTCTAGGTTCTATCATCAAATAAAACCTTCACTTTACCAGTTAACTCACAAGAAAAAACTACCCAGCAAAAAATTCTAAAAGCATCCACTCATATCTCAACCTGAACAACCACAACACGGGAAAATAAGAGATGCCCAACAGGCAGGATGATTCAAATTCACAAGAAGGATCCTCAATTTCTATAAAACAAAACAAAAATTCCTGGCCTTCTGCAAGGCCCTTCCGAACAACTTTTGAAAAAAAAAAAAAACAAAAAAAACAGAGAAGAAACAGCACTACATCCTTAACGACCTTCACCTTGTCAAGGATGAAAAATTGGAGAATGATCAATTGACGATCGTCCTTCTTTCTGCAATCCCAATAGATAATGTATGTAGTACACTCTTTGGCTTCAACCAACCTGAAATTTTTTCAAAACCATTCAAGAGAAACGCGGAGCTCTCAGAAAATCGCTTCGACGACAGTAACACTAATAAATGAGATGAAGCAGCATCAATTCAATGTCGTCATCATCACTGGGGATAAAACTTTGTTTTCATTTCTCTTTCTTTTTTATTTTTCTTGTTTGAGCCCAATTAATGTGGACAAATTACTATTTTAGTATTTGTCTTAACACAATGAAAACAAATGGTTAGTCTTAAACCTATAAAAACCACAAGGATGTGAACATCAAAAATTAAAATAATTTTGCATTCCCAATTGCAACTATCCTTGCCATGTAACCAAAATCGTAAGCATAAATCATTAGAATATGAATCGCAACCAAAATCGAAACCATTTTCTGAATTTCGCATGCAAACCACTACTCTTTACCAAGCATGTTGAGCGATCATATATAAAATGTTGGGATCTAGTAATGATAAGAAAAAGAGTTTTGCCCATAAGATATCAAAAATGTAAGTTGACGCAAGAAAACATGCTAACCTACCATCATAACGCTGCAGTATCATTTGAAAACAAACTAACAATTATATTTAAACCAAGAACACCAAGCCAATTTGCACAAGGCAAAAACGGGGACTCGCAGCCATCTGTCAAAATTTAATTGGAAGTCCAGCGACCGGAGTGGTCGAAATTTAATTGGAAGTCCAGAGACCGGAGTGGAGCCAAGTCAAATCGGCAGTTTGGCAGGTGTAACTTCCATGGAAAAACCACTTGAAGAGACATGAACTATGGTTGGTATGGTGGCATGTGGTGAGGATGATGTAATTGGTCGAGTTGAACTCTTTACAACATATGGCACAGTCACCAAGGCGCTCGAGGAGCCGATCGCAGCCATGTTCACCACAGGGTTTACCAGCCTCTTTGTCACTTATCTCTATTGTGCATTACACGAATCCCCATGAAAACCGTCCAAAGAGATGAGTTGTTGTTCCTGGCCACTTCCATCCTCGCCTTCTCAGCAGCCTTGGGATCCATAACCATGTCTTCGTGGAGGGTCCTATAGGCCAGTTGCTTCGCATCACTAGCATCATGAATTTGAGTAGAATACCTGGTGACGATCTTATGCTCATATCAGCGTTGAACCTTTGTCACCTCATCATCTTCCTCCATGACCTTCAATGTATCATTCAGGAAGAACCCTATCTTTACTAGGAACCTTATATCCCTAATGGGTGAACAGCTTCGGGTGGATTCATTTCTCCAATCGAGCTGCTCACATGGATGTCAATTTCCATCTCTCTCTTTGGACGAAAGAAATGGTTGGTAAAAGAAGTCTATGCTTTGTTTTTGTCCTCTTCAATTGGACCGGGTACTTATAGTCTTAAGCCATTATGACTAACTTAATAAGTGGAGATGCCTTAGACTTTTTTACTCATAAACTTGCTAAATTGCACCTTAGATTTAGATGAAAAGAACAAATATAGATGTGGTTTAGATCATAGCCATAAACATTGTTCATTTATATATATATATATACATATATATATATATATATATATATATAACACAAAAAAGAAGTAAGTGATTTAAATCTTTAAAAACCTGCCATTTTAAAAAAACCAAAATGAAAAGAAATTGAAACACTTTTTTATTTTAAGTGTTTTTTCATTTCTTTTAATGACAAATTGCTTGTATACAATGTTTATCATTTTTTTTTTGTTGCTCATTTATTTATTTTTTGGTTTTGCCATTATTAATTTCTTACATATTTAATTTTTCCCTAATTTTTCCTAATGTTTAGGTTTTGAAATAGTTTCTGATTTTTGTACATATTATTTTTAAGAAATCAATTTTATCTTAAATAAATTTCCTCACATATCCATCTTTGATCCTTTCGAAGCCACTTCTCGTGCATGTCTTTTGCATCCAACCCCAATGCACACAAGTAAGCCAGGCAATCGGACCGGCCCGGCCTGATAATGAGTCTGATCTGTGCCGGCCTGACATCTAAAACTCAGGCCCGGGCCCGGCCTGGCTCAAAAAATCTGAGCTCGAGCCCGGCCCGATTACATTAATTTTTTTTATATAAAATAATACATAAAAATAATTAATTGTAATAAAATATTATAAATACATGTATATAATGAATAAAAAATAAAAAAAATGTTATTGGGCACAAACGGGGCTCATCGAGCCCACTCGGGCTTGCATGATAAAGAGTCGGGCCAGCCATTGGTGTGGGATCTGAAGGAGGCTGTGATGGAAATTTTCTTAAATGCAAGTCACCAATTCAACGAGGCCCTTGTCAGGTGTTGGCCGTCCATTTTGATTTCATTTAACGGATAAGATCCAAGAAGTTAAAGGTAGACATCGAACCTGACGGGTCCAACCCGTCAGGATATAGAAAATAAGTTCGTTCAAGATATCAAATGTATGTGACACAATAATGTATTATGTCCATCATATCTCCATATGTACTAGCTCATCCTAAAGCAGCAATATCGTTTGAAAACAAACTGAGAAATATATTTTACTTTTCGATCAATTGAAATATATAGCACAAAAACTCCAAGCCAAGTTGCACGAGACAAACTTGGGCACCTGCCACTGTCAAGTCCAATTTGGTGACATCAGGCCACATATATATTTTTGGGCCACTATAACTAATATTTCGTTTTTTTAGGTTCTCAATAGGCAAGTGGAGATATATTTGACATTTTTACCAAGCTTAGCCAATTGGGAAATTGGATTTTGATGAAAGATGGATGGTTTGGACCCAGGTCAGAAGCTTTATCAAATCCAAATCCATTTAGTCAACTTGTGCAGATAAAATTGGCATTTGAGTGCACTCATCCAAACCTCCGGCCAAGTTTCGCAGGATACAAAAAGAATGATCGATATTATGCACATGCTAGTAAGATCTGACTCTTGATCTCAAAGGACCCCATCTACGACCATATCCAATCAAGCTAAACCTAAAGTCTGGTATGATAATGCATAGATTTGACCCGATTCTGATCCATTTACATCCCAAGAAATATTGCTTCATATTCATTGGAGCACTGGATTAGGAGTAGGGCCCGCCCATGAGCATAATTGATCTCGAGCTGGGCCAGCTCAGGGTCGACACAACTCAAAAACCTTAAGTTTGAGCTGACCTCAAACTCGAGTCAAGCATTGAGGAACAGAATCGAGCTTCACTCGGCTATGCAGTGTCAAGCTTGAGCTTGAATCGCTTTACTCGTTTACTTAAACCCCTCTCAATCTCTTTTTTTATTTTTACTTGTTTAACTCGTCAACTTGTTTAAACCAGTTTTATGCAGTCAAGATAAGCGATGTTTAAAGGAGTTGAGTTCTTGCAAATGGAACTCGGCCTGTTAAACATTCGACTATCAAATTAAACTCAAGTTCGACTCATTTATAGATGAGTTTAGCTCAAGTCAAGTTTTTTTGAGCGAGTACAAGTCGAGTTTAGATATGGGGTTCAATTTTCAGTACTTCCATATTTCGAGATGGACGTCGGTCTGGTGTTGCCTGGTGTTTCAAGCGGCCTAGATATGGGGTTCTAATCTTGTCTTAACTTTTAAAAAAGATTTCAGATTTTGTAATATATATTTTTTTAAAAGCAATCAATTTCCATCTTTTGTTTAAACACATGTGGAATAAATAACCAAGATTCGTGATTTGTTCATTTGTGAGGAAGGATAAATGACCTTCATGAGAAAACATCTGGTGCAGCAAAACTGGTTGCAAAAACCTTTGATCTCGCGATCTTCTGAAAACGTTTCTCCTTTTCGTTTTTTAAGTGCATTTTTGTCATTTCAACCACCAACATGCACATGGGGCCAAACCCAACTCGTGATATGTGTTTAGTCATTTTTTGCCAAAATGAGGAGACCACCAATGAAATTAAAGACTACATCGAACAATGATGTGGTGTTCAATAGTTTCGCTTGTTCCCTATTGACGAATTATTATTTTTATTGTTTCGGCCCAGCTATTTTGGACAATTAATATTTTAGTTACTTTTATTATGGTCAGTCCTAAAACAATGAAAACAAATGATTAGTCTTAAACCTATAAAAACCACAAGGATATGAAAATCTAACACTAAAACAATTTTGCATCCCAATCAAAACTATCCTTGCCTAGTAATCATCAAATCATGAGATATAAGCATAAATCATTAGAATATGAATTGGAACCAAAATCTAAACCATTTTGTGAATTTCGCATGCAAACCACTACTCTTAACTAAGCATGTTGAGCGATCATACATAAAATGTTGGGATCTTCTAATCATAGGAAAATAAGTTTTGTCCATAAGATATAGAAAATGTAAGTTGACACAAGAAAGCATGCTAACCTACCATCATAACGAGGCAATATCATTTGAAAACAAACTAACAACTATATTTAAACCAAAAGCTCCAAGCCAATTTGCACAAGGCAAAAACGGGGACTAGCAGCCATTTGTCAAAATTTAATTGCACCGCCAAAGAACGGAGACAAGTCCGATCGGCAGAGTGGCAGGACAAAGGTAGACGAGACAACCACTCGAAGAGAAATGAATGATGGAAGGTATGGTGGCATGTGGTGAGAGGATGTGATCAGTCGACTCACTCTTCACGGCATATGGAACAGTCATCATTGCCAAGGCGCTCGAGGAGCCGATCATAGCCATGTTCGCCACTGGATTCACCACCCTTTTCATCACTTATCTCTATTGTGCAATCCACAGGGATCTCTATAAAGGCTGTCCAAATTGATGGGTTGTCATTCCAAGCCACTTCCAACTTGTTCATAATGGTTCTATCAACCTCAGCTTTTGCCTTCTCTACAGCCTTGGGATCCATATCCATGTCATCGTGGAGGGTACTATAGGCCAGTTGCTCCGCATAACTAGCATCATGAATTTCTATAGAATACCTGTGACGATCTTCTGCTCATAGCAGCGTTGGCTCTTTGTCACCTCACTATCTTCCCCGATGACCTCCAATTTATCTTTGAGGAAGAACCCTATCTTTACTAGGAACCCATTGCCTGTTGGGGGAATAGCTTCGGGTGGCTTCATTTCTTCAATGGATCCACTAACTTCGATATCGATCTTCATCTCTCTCTTTAAAAGCAAGAAATGCGTGGTAGAAGAAGTCTAAGGTTTCGTTTTTTCCTCTTTTATTGGGTGAGTACATTGGGCTTCTTCTGACCGGGTACTTATAGTTTTAAGCCATTATGACTAAATTAATGAGTGGAGATACTTTGGACTTTTTTATTCATGAACTTGCCAATTTGGATGTGAGATGTAGATGAAAAGTACAAATATGAATGTGGTTTACATTGTGTGTTTTTTTTAAGAATATCTATAAAACACGAAACAAAAGTCAGTGATTTAAAACTTTAAAATCCCACCATTTTTTAAAAAAGCCAAAATGAAAAAAATGTGAAACACTTTTTTATTTTACGTGTTTTTTCATTTCTTTTAATGATAAATTGCTTGTTTACAATTTTTTTTGTTTTTTTCGTTGCTTATTTATTTTTTATGTTGGCATTATTAGTTTCAAACTTATTTAAATTTTCCCTGATTTTGAGGTTTGAAATGGTTTCTGATTTTTGTACATATTTTTTTAACAAATCCATTTTATCCAGAATAAATTTCTGGACATATCAATCCTGGGTCCTTTCAAAGCCACTTTTTGTCAATTCAATCAGGGCAACAAGCATACTTGATCAAACCAAACTTGCGTCCATTTCTTTTGCACGTCCCCCATTGTAGCAAGTCTAAATCTTGGTCAAACCAAACTCGCGTCCATTTCTTTTTCTGGCCCCTCGTAGCAAGTCTAAATGAGCAAAAAAAATGATGAGCTAACCATTCTTGTTATATATGTAATATATCTCCTTTTTATTGGATAACGATAACTGAAGGTAAAGAAATTAATTACGACCCGTTTGATGGGCTGAAATTTTCCTTTAGCAAAGAAAATATTTTTAAATTTTAAAAACTTTTTCAAGAAATGGATTTTTTTTTTTACCGCTAAAGTTGAAAAGAAAAATACATTTTTGAAAAAGTTTTTCCAACCAGAGACCGAAAAATTTTTCATTTTTTTTTTACCATTACTCCCCTCTTCCTCCCTCGCTCTCGGCCTTCCTTCTTCCTCCCTTGCTCCCCTCTTCCTTCATCGGCCTCCTCTCGGCCTTCCTTCTTCCTCCCTCGCTCTCGGCCTTCCTTCTTCCTCCCTTGCTCCCCTCTTCCTTCATCGGCCTCCTTTCCCTTCTTCTTCTCCCCCTCATTTTCTTCCTCCCTCTCCCCCTTCTTCCTTCCACCCCCTCCTTTCTTCCTCCCTGGGTCCCGTTTTTCTTCCTCCCCAGTGGCCGAGCCAGCGTGGGGCAGGTGTGGGCACCTGCCCACGCCAGCCCAAAATATTTTCAAGGTAGCGGGTGGGGGTAACAGTGCCACTGCTATGTGTACTGAAGGTGCCTGCCCACGCCAGCCAATTTTTCAAGGTGCCTGCCCACGAAAAACCAATTTTTCTAGCTCCGCCACTGTTCCTCCCCCTCCCTTCTTCCTCTGCCTCCTTTCCCTTCTTCCTTCCTCCACCTCTCTTCTTCCTTCGCCTTCTTTCCCTTCTTCCTTCCTTGGCCTCCCTTCTTCCTCGGCCTCCTTTCCCTTCTTCCTTCCTTTGTGTGGATCTCTCATTTTTAGATGTACCTCATTAATTGAATTTATATTGTAAGGAGAGTTGCCATGGGTATCACCACCCCTGTGCTCCCTCTCCTGCCGGCCCTTTGTGTAAAGGATGGAGGTCTGTCTAGGACCGACTACTCAGTCCCTTCCCCCCTCTCACGCTTTGTTCGTCCTTGCCTAATTGGTTTCCCTCATAACTTGAGATCCCCACTTTGCAGCACTCATGGAAGAAGGCAGAGCCTGGTCATTAGGGCTGCCATTGCTACTCAGTCCCTTGTTAAGATTGGTACACGAGGAAGCTAGGCGTTGTCCGTAAGAGGTTGTTTCCGAAAGATGTGTTTTCAAGACAGTTTGTGTGATTTACAACTCCAGAATGGTGACGATTAAAAAAACCAAATTCATTTGTGAACATCTTCTGCCTTGCTTACTAATCTGCTGAAGAAATGGAAAATTTGACTGTTTATATGAAAGTGGATTGTAAATTGGACACATATGTTCTGCAAGTTACTGCTTATTGTATCATTACAGATGCACTTGATTTAGCAGAACCAAGACATGCTCTGCCTTGCCAATTGTGATTTGCTATCTGTATTTTGTTGCTGGCGCTTCCTTGAGCAGCTCCCTTACCGAAAGTAATGCGTATGCGGGACTGTAGTTATCTGCATTAGGATAGTCTGAACTAACGTAAAGAGAAAAAAAAATGAAAATAAGGTCCCGAGCATTTTTGTTATCTATTATCTAGTATTAATTCATGTCTTTTTTTTCTTTGTTTTTTTCTTATCTTTTTTTCTTTGTTTTTCTCTTAACTATTCATCCTTATTAGATAGCTGGTCAAAACCCCGTCACCAAAACTAGAAACCAAGGCCGATGCACAAGAACCAAAACCATTACAAGGAATAACCGAACCTGACATAATCTTTAAACCAAGATTCAAAGCTAAACCAAAGATTTCAGAAACCTTCCATACAAGTCAAGACCAGTCTGTTTTGGGCAAGTTTTTTTGTGGGGCTCTGCATGATCAATAAGCCAGCTGAGGGCTTGGCCATATGTAGAAATAATCTGTGGGTTGGAGCTTCACTTGGGCCAGTATAGTAAAAAAAGAAAAGTAAAAATTAAAAATATTATATATATTTATTTATAAATAAATATATATATGTCTATATATAGATATATAATAAAAAAAAAAATGTCAGGCATACAGTATTAGGGAGTTTTTGCATAGATAAAGTTTATATGACGGTCAAACCTTTTTACTGGTGGCAAGTCTATGCCGGGCTCTATAGCCTGCCTGTTCAATAATATCTCCATTCATATGTCCGAGATTTATATCTATTAATTGACTTGTACATCCTATGCTGGCTATAAAATCACCGGTGTAGCATTTCCCTAAGAAGGCCAAATGCGGGTGATTTTTTATAACTGATACAGATTTTTCTACATCAAAATTTTGTACATAAGTGGTAAAACCATTTTATGCCGGTGAGAAAATTCACTGGGATATTTGCAAAAACTATAAATGTGATTTTCATGTGGGAAAGAAAAACAAAAGGAAAAAACAATAATGTTAAAAGTGGAATGAATGGCATCCCAAACTAAAACCATTTCGTCATCACAATTTATTAAGCATCTGAAGAAATACACAAGCGATGAATTGCGACAATCCTTGTCATGTATCGATCAAATCATGAGATATTAACAAAAAATCACAAGATATAAACGATTACCCATGTCAAGCATTTTGAAGGATCATATATGACATATTTGGATTTTTTAAACATAAGAAAAAAAGTTCGTTCAAGATACCAAATGTATGTGACACAGCCATGTATGCTATCCATCGGAGCTCCATATGTACGAGCCCATCCTCAAGCAGCAATGTCATTTCAAAAAAAACTTGGGGATCTTTCTGTCAAATCCAGTTTGGTTCCCTCATGAAAGAAGGGATGTGGATGGTTTGGACCCAGGTCAGAAGGTTTATCAAGTCCAAATCCAATTTACATCCGAATGAATATTGATCCATATTCCAAATATCTTGGAGCACTGGATTTGGAGTAGGGCTGCCCACGAGCATAATTGGCCAGCTCGAGCACGACCCAACTCAAAAAACTTGAGTTTGAGCTGAGCTCAAACTCGAGTCAAGCATCATGGAACAACATCGAGCTTCACTTGACTATACTGTGTGAAGCTTGAGCTCGAATCGCTGTACTTGTTTACTTGAACCTGTCTCTCTTTCTTTTTCTTTTTTTTTTTTTTGACTTGTATAACTCGTCAACTCGTTTAAACCGTTTTTATGTAGTCAAGACAAGCCATCTTTAACGAGTTGAATTCTTGCAAATCGAATTCGGCCTGTTAAGCATTTCGATTATAAAATTAAACTCGAGCTTCATTCATTTATAATGAGTTTAACTCCAGTCAAGTTTTTTGAACGAGTACAAGTCGAGCCCCAATCCTTGTGTAGATGGACGTACGGCTGTCAAATCATGTTGATCTACCTGGTGGAGTACCTTGTTGGCATTGGATTTGTGATATTTATTGGGGCTTGTATAGCAGCAGATATGAGCATGGGATGGATACTTAGCACCATCTAAACAACTGTAGGGAGTTCAATAATTTTGTGGCTCAAATCCACATGACAATTGTGTTCTTTTTAGTTATATTTGGGGTTAGGCCTGGTGTTTCAAGGGGCCTATATGTGGGGTTCTTATCTTGTCTTAAGTTTTAAAAGAAATTCAAGATTTTGTATATAATGTTTTTCTTAAAGCAATCAATTAGCATCTTTTCAAGATTTGGTAAGATGCCCCTAAATAAATTTCAGGCATGGCTTGATTTGTTCATTTGTGAGAGGAAGGAGAAAGGAACTTCATGAGAAACATCTGGTGAAGCAAAACTGATTGTGAAAAAACCTTGATCTTGTGATCTTCATAAAACGCTTCTCCTCTTTGTTTTTTAAGCGCATTTTTGTCATTTAAACCACCCCAACTCGTGGTATCTGTTTATTCATTTTTGCAATGATGATTACACCAAACAATGATGTGGCATTTAACAGTTTCCCTTGTTAACGAATTACTAAACAGTTAATTTGGACAATTACTATTTTAGTTACTTTTATTATGGTCAGTCCTAAAGCAATGGAAACAAATGATTAGTATTAAACCTATAAAAACCACAAGGATATGAATAACTAACACTAAAATAAGTTTGCATTCCCAATCACAAGAATATGAATTGCAACCAAAATCGAAACCATTTTCCGAATTTCTCATACAAACCACTTCTCTTAACCAAGCATGTTGAGCGATCATGTATAAAATGTTGGGATCTTCTAATCATAAGAAAATAAGTTTCATTCATAAGATATGGAAAATGTAAGTTGACACAAGAAAGCATGCTAACCTACCATCATAACGCTGCAATATCATTTGAAAACAGACTGACACTATATTTAAACCAAAAACTCCAAGCCAATTTGCACAAGGCAAAAGCGGGGACTCGAGCCATCTGTCAAAATTCAATTGCGCCGCCACAGATCGGAGACAAGTCGGATCAGCAGAGTGGGCATGACATAGGTAGATGGGACAACCACTCAAAGAGACATGAATAATGGAAGGGATGCTTGCATGTGGTGAGGAGAATGTGATCGGTCGACTCGAAGTCTTCATAGCATATGGAACAGTCATCATTGCCAAGGCGCTCGAGGAGCCAATCGTAGCCATGTCTTGCAGCCATGTTCGTGGATTCGCCACCCTTTTGGTCACTTATCTCTATTGTGCAATCTACACAGATCACCATAAAGATGGTCGAAATAGATGGACTGTCATTCCTGGCCACTTCCAACTTGTTCATAATGGTTCTATGAACCTCAGCTTTCACCTTCTCTGTAACCTTCTGGTCCATATCCATGTCATCGTGGAGGGTACTATAGGCCAGTTGCTCCCCATAACTAGCATCACGAATTTGTGTAGAATACCTGGTTATGATCTTCTGCTCATAGCAGTATTGGCTCTTTGTCATCTTACCATTTTTCACAATGACCTTCAATTTATCATTCAGTAACAACCCTATGTTTACTAGGAACCCACTATCAGCTGGGTGAATAGCTTCAGGGGGCTTCATTTCTGTAATGGAACCCCTCACTTCGATGTCAATCTTCATGTCACTATCTTTGGAAGCAAGAAATGGTTGGTAGAAGAAGTCTGAGGTTTCTTTCTTCTTCTTCTACTGGGGTAATAACATTGGGCTCCTTCAGGCCAGGTACATATAGCGTTAAGCCATTATGACCAAGTAAATAAATGGAGATGCCTTGACGTTTTTAATAATGAACTTGCCAATTTGTACATTAGATTTAGATGAAAATAAGAAATATGGATGTGGTTTAGACCATAGCCATAAAAATTGTGTTTTTTTTAAATATCTATAACACACAAAAAATAAGTCTTCCATTTAAAACTTTAAAAACCCACCATATTTTTGGAAAAGCCAAAATGAAAAAAATATGAAACACTTTTTTATTTTAACTGCCCTTTCGTTTCTTTTAATGAGAAATTGCTTTTTTATATTTTTTCATTTTTGTTTGTTTCTTATTTATTTATTTTGGTGTTGGCATTATTAGCTTCTTACATATTTAAATTTTCCCTAGTTTTTCCTAGTTTTTATGTTTCGAAATAATTTCTGATTTTTGTACATATTCTTTTAAGAAATCAATTTTATCCTAAATAAATTTCCGTATGCATCTTTGGTCCTTTCAAAGCCACTTTTTTGTCAATTCAACTAGCCCAGCAAGCATACTTTGTCAAACCAAACCAGTGTGCATGTCTTTTGCACGCACCCCCAAATGCTTGCAAGTCTAAATTATATAGAGAGCGAAAAAATGAGCCAACCATTCTTGTTATGTATCTCCTCTTTATTCGGTAACCATAACTGAAGGTAGAGAATTCAGTTAAGCCATTGGCATGGAATCGGAACGAGGCTGTGATGAAATTGTCTTAAATGCAAGTCACCAAATCAAGCGGGTCCTAGTCAAGTGTTGTTCCCACTGAACCCCACACCTACCATTATATATATATATATATATAGATGTGTGTGACTCTAGCTATCTTCGTTAGGATAGTCCGTACTATCGTAAAATAGAAATTTGCAAAATCTGTAGATGTGATTTTCTAGTAGTGTGGTAAAGAAAAACGAAAGAAAAAAAACTATATTGTTAAAAATGGAATGAGCCCAATCCATCCAACGATTAAAATCCAATATAAATATATTGTTGCTAATCGTCAGTTTTCATTTTTTTTTTTTATGACCACGTTTGTTGGTAGGTTTTGATTGGTACACATGAGTGCTTTCGGGGGCATACGACAACAAGAATGGTAACACACTGTTTCATGATATGTTAATATTCATGGAATTATGTCTTCTGGTATTCACATATTAATTTATCTGAACTTTTGGAATATATACATAGAACAAACCTTGTGTTACTGTCGCCAAACACCACGGACTACTGTTTCTGGTTTTGGTCTCATTAATGGTAAGGGTTATTGCTTGGCCTTAGCGGGTGATATTTACATATATGTATTGTTACTAGGAGTAGGGCCGCCCATGAGCATAATTGAACTTGAGATGGGCCAGCTCAAGCTCGACACAACTCAAAAAACTGGAGTTGGAGCTGGGCCCATGCTTGAGTCGAGCTTCATGGAACAGGATCGAGCTTGACTCTACTATACAGTCTCATGCTTGATCTTGAATGGCTTTACTCATTTACATTAACCTGTCTCATTTTTTTTTTAATTTGTTTAACTAGTCAACATGTTTAAACCAGTTTTATATAGTCAAGACAAGCCTTCTATACAGGAGTTGAGTTCTACTACTGGACCGGTAAAACATTTTGAGTATAAATTTAAACATGAGCTCGAATAATTTATAAACGAGTTTAGCTCCAGTCAAGTTTTTTTAAGGGGCCTATATATGGTGTTTTTGTCGTGTCGGGCCTATAAATTTAAACATGAGCTCGAATAATTTATAAACGAGTTTAACTCATTTATAATAACATGTCTCTGTTTTTTTTTTAGTTGTTTTATTCATCAACTTGTTTAACTTGTTAACTCGTTTAACTAATTCAACTATGATAAACCAGTTTTATGTAGTCAAGCGGAGCCAAATTTAAACTAGTCAAGTTCTTGCAGCTCAAATTCGACTCGTCTAACATTTCGAGAACAACTTTAAACTCAAGATCAACTAATTTAAAATGAGTCAAGCACAAGTCAGGTTCTTTTCAAGCGAGTGCAGCCTTAATTAAGAGGCAAGTTCAATGTTCATGTCTTCTATCCTTTTGAGAAAGATGGCAGTCAGATCATGTGAATCTACCGGGGGGTATCATGTTGGCATTGGATTTATGGCATTAATTGAGGCTTGTATGACAGCAGATATGAGCGTGGGATTGATACTTAACACCATGTATATCAAGTTCAAGATTATTGTGGGTCAGATCCATGTGAGAATTGTGTGGTCTTTAGTTATAATGGATGCGATCCTAGGTCAGGTCTGGTGGAGCAAGAGGCCTATATATCGGGTTCTTACCCAGCCTTAGGTTTTTAAAAAAATTCCGGAATTTGTATATAATTTTTTTTTCAAGAAATCAATTGGCATCTTTTTCAAGATTTGATAAGATGCTCCTAAATGTATATCCGGACGTGGCCTTATCTCCGAAAAAGTTATCTCCATAATTAAATGCGAATACACATGGAATGTGTAACCAAAAGGCTTGGCTTTTATGAGGAAGAAGAAAAAAATTTTATTAGACATATCTGGTGCAGCAAATGTGATGGCAAAAAGTTGACTTCCCAAAGCGTCAGTTAAGGATATTGTCTTGTGTGGGTTTTTTCTTTTCTTTCCAAGTTGTAATATTGGTGGAAAAAAAAATCATCAGATATCGAACTGGTTCGTTTTTTTCTTCAACTCTGATCACTTTTAATCTCCATGGCCAGGTTGGGTTTGTGTCTATTTGTGCTGGTCTGAAAGATGCTTTCATTTATAGGCCTCCCTTATTACATATCGTGTTAATTTAGAGGGTTTAAGAGAAGGAACGATCTTAAAGCTGCACTTGCATTGAACCCAAATGATTAAAATAAAAATTAACCATAAACAAAGATATGCATGACATCTAAAACTACAGCCATTTTGGGAAGAGATAGAGCTGCCTGGAAAGCTTTGCACATGCAACTTAACAAAAAAAAGAAAGAAAGGTGGTTGGAGTATTTTAGAATTTTTTTGATACAGGCATCTACGTTTTAGACTTCCACTATTTTTATTAATTTTCCATTGGTCCTTTTAAAAATCTCCATTTTTTTACTTAACCCTGTGCATGCACAATGGTATACACATAACCAGCTTCGCATTTTTCCATCCCAATTACTACTATCATTGCCTCGTAATGATCAAATCATGAGATATAAGCATGGATCTTAGAATATGAATTGCAACCAAAATCGAAGCAATTTTGTGAATTTTGCGCACAAACCGCTACTCTTACGACTTATCAAGCATTTTGAACGATCCTATATAAAATGGTCAGTACTTCTAATCGTAAGAAAATAAGTTTAGTTTCAAGGCTTCAAATCTAAGTGACAGTAGAAAGTAAGCTAACCAAGCTACCGTTACTCCCTAAAGCTGTAATATCATTTGAAAACAAACTAACAATTATGTTTTGCTTCCTGATCAATAGCAAAGCCAAGTTGCATAAGGCTAACATGTGGACACATGCTCATCTGTAAATGTAACTGGGTGGTCGACGATCGGACGGACGTTGGATCGGCAGATTGGGCAGGTTAATCTTCCGCAGTCCAACCACAGGGAGAGACATGAATCATGGTAAGTATGGTGACATGTAGTGACGGCAATGCCACGTCCATGGCGGAGCCAGCGTGGGGCAGGTGTGGGCACCTGCCCATGCCAGCCCAAAATATTTTCTTTTATACCATTTAAAATAGTAAATGGTATAAAAGAAAACTTCTTTCTCCCTCTCACTGTCCTGCCCACGCCAGCTTCCGCCAGCCCCCGCCAGCCTCCGCCAACCCCCGCCAGCCAATTTTTCTGGCTCCGCCACTGCACCGGACAAGCTGATTTCGTTCTGGCATATGGAACAGACATCATCCTTAAGGCGCTTAAGGAGCCGACTATAGCCATGTTCGCCACCCTCTTTGTCACTTTTATATATCGTGCATTCTACACGGATCTGCAATAAGAACGTCCAAATATTAGATGGGTTCCTGCTCCTGGCCTCCATCAACTTCCTCCTAATGGTTCTAGCAACATCAGCTTTCGCCTGCTATGCCGCCTTGGGATCCATGTCCATGTCATCATGGAGGGTCCGATAAGACAGTTGCTTGAGATAACTCTTACAATCAATTTGTGAGGAATACATGATGATGATGTTTTGATCATAGCAACATTGGCTCTTTGTGTCATCATCTTTCCTGATGACCTTCAGTGTATCTTTTAGTAAGAACCCTATCTTTAATAGGCAGCCCCTGCCTAGTGGGGGAACCACTTTCGCGGCACGCACTCCTTCAAGGTGCCCACACCTTGATCTCAATATGCATGTCTCTCTTTGGAAACAAGAAATGGTTGGTAGAAGAAATCTAAGGGTTTTTTTTTTTCTTCTAAGGGGAGAGGACATTGGGTTCTTTGAGGCCAGATATAGAGTTACTGTAGGGTCTCAATAGGCAAGTAAAGATATTCTTTACATTTTTACTGAGCTTGCAAGTTTGCAAGAACAATTTTAGTATGACATTAGATACAGGTCATATGGTTGATGAAATTCAAATTCATGTAGCCTTGTAGCAAAAAAAAAAAGCTATCTCCATTATTAAATGCAAACAAATATGGAATATATGACCAATTTTGATGTTAGATTTAGATGAAAACAACAAATATGGTTGTTGTTTAGACTATAGTTATAAAAAATGTGTTTTTTCGAAAAAAATGTATAAAACACGAGAAACAGGTCAGTCGTTTAAAAGTGAAAAAATGATATTTAAAAAAAGCCAAAATGTAAACATGCTAAACTTTTTTTTCATCTTAAGTGTTTTTTCATTTTTTTAATGCCACATTGCATGTTTCCTTTTTTTCATTTTTATTTGTTTCTTGTTTACTTAATTTTTGATGTTTGGATTACTAGTTTCTTACAAATTAAAATTTTTCCTAATTTTTCTTCATTTTAGGTTTTGAAATAATTTCTCATTTTGTATATATGTATATTTTTCAATAAATCATGTTTATCCTATACAAATACGTACACGTACACGTGGAACATGTAACCCTTCTTGTTATGTAGCTGGTCTCTATTAGAAACCACGAGGTAAAGAAATCAATTAGGCCATAGATGTGTGATCTGAAGGGGGCTCTGATGCAAGTTGTCTTACAAGCAACTCACCGAATCTAGCTGGCCCACTTGGGCATTCCTCTCAGCCTATATATATATATATATATATATATATATATATATATATATATATAGAGAGAGAGAGAGAGAGAGAGATATATATATATATATAGAGAGAGAGAGAGAGAGAGAGTGTGTGTGTGTGTGAAGGCCTGAACTATTGTAAAGTCACTTAGTTCACTCATTGTAAAGTCACTCTAGAGTCACTTAGTTCACTCATTAGGATAGCCTGAACTATTGTAAAGAGAAAAATAAATAAAAAAAAGTCGTAAGCATTTTCATTATCTATTATCTAGTATTAGTTCATGTATTTTTCTCTTTGTTTTTTCCTTAATCATTCATCATGATATATGACACAGTCCTTATAATGAGCTAGGTGACTTGAGATAGATAGTCACCATTCACTTATGTAAAATATTAAAACAATAAACCTTAGGTAGTGTTTGATGGCAAGGAAACCTGGAATTGGAAATATATTTCTGGAAATATATTTCTTGGAATGAAGGAATGAGAAAAATCTTTCTGATTCTCATTTTGGTGTGTGTGATGACTGAGAAATATATTTCCTGAAATATATTTCTGTGTTTGATGATCTAGAAATATATTTCCAGAAATATATTTCTGTGTTTGATAATAAGGAAACATATTTCCATATTTACATAATTTTTATATAGTTTCTTAAAAACATGATAAATACACAATTTTTCTCTCAACATGACAATTTCTGGTTTTTACACCGAGAAAAAGAAACCCCCCATAGTATGAATCACACCTTGCAGAATCAACCAAGGACTGCTGAAGATGGAGAGCCAGAGCTAACCAACATCTAGTTGCCTCTTCACCACACTTACAATGTCGTCAACCTGCTTTCCATTCACATTTTAATAAAAATGTTGGATTTCTATCCTCCATGGTCCAATAACTCTAACAGCAAGCTTGAGCATTTTATTCACATGTGCCAGAATTTTACCTTCATTTTTCTGTAAGGGCAAGAATTCGTGGACAAACGAGGCTTATTTTAAAGCTATCCAGTTTCATACCTGGGGAAGAGCAATCCTTTCCAGATTAGCTGCATATGGCATGGGTACATCGGCCCCGCCAACTCTGAGCACTGGTGCATCAAGGTAATCAAAGCACTCCTCCATCATCGATTGACTGTTTCAGGATAAGGAGAAATGAATATTAGATATTTTGTGTAACTTATGAACTGATAAACTTTTGCCAAAGAAACACACAAACCCAATTTCTGCAGAGACACCACACTGTGGGAAACCTTCTTCAACAGTAACAAGCCGATTGGTCTTCTTGACAGATGCAAAGATGGTTTCTCTATCATGTGGCCTTATTGATAGCAGATTTATGACCTGAGCAAGACATCAATATACTTCATAAAGAATATGACAACCTCTGCATTCAAGTCGATGACAGTCAGCTTTTACCTCTGCACTGATCCCTTCCTTGGAAAGTATATCTGCAGACTGCAAAGTAGCCAAAAGGTTTTTTTATTTTTTTCCCTAACTTGCAATTCATGTTCTCGGGAAGTGTAAAGAAGCAACTCCTGATCATAATAATAAAACCTAACCATACAAGTATCTTATTCCAGAATTACTTGCATGAAGCAGTCTAATGAAGGACAAACACATAAGTGCATGTGTGTGTGTGTATACAGAGAGAGAGAGAGAGAGAGAGAGAGAGAGAGAGATTGGCCATCATAAGATTAAACAGCTATTCTTGTCCAGACCGTTCTATCTGCCAAATGAAATATTAGTATAAGTAACCTACATGGATATTTTCTTTAGTACAGCAAAAAGGTACCTTAGCTTTTCCAATTGGAAGACAGAAATTAGAATCAAGGGCCTCCTCTGAAACAGGAAATGTTTCACCATACCTGCTACTCTTTGCATTAATGGTCTAAGATGTTAGTCGTAGTACAGTCTTCGACTACTTCTAAAAGAAGGTTATATGAATCGGATTATGTATCAACAATTCATTTTCCAGAAAAACAACAGGATCTGGGTCCCTAATGGCAGCTTTTAGCAGCCCTCGAGCATCTACCGATGAGTAAGGAGCCAGCACCTTAAGTCCAGGACATGATCCATACCAACCAGCATAACACTGCAAATAAAATCAACTGAATACTACCCACAGTGATAGTTTCATTGTAATCAAATGCATGACAAAAACGAGCCATCAGTCATCAGAACATTAATGCAATGTAACAGAGAAGTAGAGCAAAGAAGAAAGACAATCGCAGCTCAAGAGAAAAAAAGCAAAATCAAATGATCAAACTGTATAGAGGACCCATTGAGTATTTTTCTCTTCACATGTGAATTGCAATTTGTCAAGAACAGATTATAGCATCAAGTGGAAGACTACTTTGATAGCCGTTTAACAAATATAATTGCATATAGAATAATGAAATCTAATACAATGTTGAGATAGCATTTGATAATGGTGTCAAGTATTGGCAACAAACCAGGTCCACTTTCAATCTCCTCTACAATGTAAACCACCAAAGGAACTGAAGGCAATAGTTAGGCAAGAAACCTAGACTACAGCAGGCACAAGGATTGACAGGATCTTAAGGGGCAGGATTTGACAGAGGACCATGATGAGTTCCAAATCCAAGCTACATGTAGCTCCATCCCCAGTTGCAGTCAATAACACATCTATCTGAAGGACGAATTGGCTGATAACATAGGTAATGAAAGAAAACGAAGCACAACATGTCAAACAATGACCAAACCTGAGAGTGTTGAGCACCAACACCAGCAGCAGCCCCGTTAGGTCCTCTGAAGACAATTGGTACAGATATTCCACCTCCAGACATATAACATGATTTTGCAGCAGAATTGATTATATGTGACTGAATGTAAGAATTCAGAAAATTTGAAACACTACGAGGCAAAAAAATTGATAGGAAGCACACAATCGACTTACCTCTATCAGTATGCAGTCGGCAAGTCCTAGAAACTAAAATCACACAACTGCATGCGCAAAACAATTGATTCGATATTTCTATTTAAATAGACAATCCTTGATATTTCAATGTCTCAATAACTAAATGCTTTCTACATGGGCAGTCAAGAAATCAAATGTGAAAACGAAGATACCATCAATGTCATTTTTTAGGACAGCCATTAGCAAAAAACATATTTGATATTTGCTATATCAGAAAATATTGTCTGTAATTCAGCAAATGCAGAAATTTCTGTAGTTCCTATTGTAACATGATATTACTGAAACTGGACAATATAGGGTATCATCTGTTACCAGTAAGAAGTTTCATGTTTGCACGCATTTTTCAGTAAAGAGATGAACATATATTGACATTTAAGAGATCTCTCTTTACAAAACAATTCTCCGAAAGCCAGTCTTATGACTCACGAGCTTTCATTGTGCCAATTAGTGATGCTTTTTTGTCAGCTTTTGATAAAAACTTAGATCAAACAGCAAGACGGTTGGATGTATAATGGCTTGTTTAGATATTCGATAAAAGCAAGCAGCTGACCTACATTTGTACATACTGTCGGAGATAAGAGTGAACTTTTCTGTTCAGGGCTTAAAACAAAGAAAGTAAATAAAGAGCATAACCTGCCACCAAGGAAATTACCCCTCACGATCTTCACCAACCTACGGTTATAAAGGTTTCCAACACAAACCCAAACTCTTGGGACATATTTATCTAACCATGTCCAATGAAGAAAGTCAAGAGAAGATACCATAAGCAAGAGGTACATCAGGAACATGCTTTTCTCAAGATAAAAAAGTTCCTCCTCTGCAACTAAAAATGTTCCTCTGAAATCATATATAGAAATACAACCATAATGACTGAAAGTAGCTTCATACACAATCAATCATTAACTGCTTTAAACGCTGCTCCTCCCAAAAGGTATAGAGATTTACTTACTGATCGGAGGAAGATCATTTAGAAATTTGGCATACCTAACTGGTGCAGGTTTTCAACTTCATTGATAATCGACTTGAACTTATCAGAATCTGCCTTAGAGATCTGTTCCCTTTCATCTGCAGATTTAAGTAGCAAAATCGTTACAAGAAGCATAAGAAGGAAGTGAAAATCCAACATTAACTGCAACAGAAATCTTTGCCTTCTATCTTCGAACAAAACTCGGCAGCAAAAGATTGGCCAGCAAAGATGCCCAATGCTGGTGAGACGACGACGCTGTGCAGGAAGAAGACAACGCTGGGCGTGAGGAGAGGAAGACGACGACGGTTCTGGGCGTGAGGTGCTATGCCCTTTCCCCTTTTTTCTTCCTCTTTCCCCTTTCTTCCCTTTTCCTCTTTCCCCTTCTTCTGCTGGACGCTGTGTGTGAGGAGATGCCCAACGCTGGTGAGACGACGACACTTGATGGATGCTGTGCATGAGGAGAGGAAGACGCTTGATGGACGCTGTGCGTGAGGAGAGGAAGACGACGACGGACGACGCTGCTCCAACGGGCAGAAAAAAAAACCAGGAAACATTATTCCACCCTTCTGGGTGAAAACATTATTCCGGAAACATTATTCCGGAATCGACGATAACGGTAAAAAAAAAAAAAATCCGCGTTTGATAAGCAGGAATTTTTTTTTAATTTTAAAATATTATTAGCTTGCTACAGTGGAATTCTCGTGTATCAAACACTACCTTAAGGATCACAACTACGGTGGGTATAGGCTAGGTATCTAGTGGAGGTTGGCATGATCAAAAGCCAGCTGAGACTGAGCGCGTAAGGGCTTGATCCTACTGAAGAAATCTGTGGGTTGGGTCCTCGCCCGGGCTAGGTTAGTTGAAAAAATAAAAATATTATATATATTTAATTATAAATAAATATATCTAAAAATATTATTGAAATTTGAAAAAATTTGAAATATATAGCCCAAAAGCACCAAGCGAAGTTGCCCGACCTGCCACTGCCAAATCAAATTTGGTTCCCGCAAGCCACATATAAATAATTTTGGGCCAATATCCAATATTTCAATTCTCAGGTTCTCAATAGGCATATTGAGATATCTTTGACATTTTTACCCAGCTTAGCCAATTGTCCAATTAGATTTTGATGAAATAATGGACATGGATGGTTTGGACCGAAGTCAGAAGGTTTATTGAGTCCAAATCCATGTAGTCAAAATTTGCATTTGAGTGCACTCATCCATACCTCCTACTATGTTTCACAGGATCCAAAAAGAATGATGGACATTATGCATATACTAATAAGATTTAACTCTTGGTCTCACTAGACCTCCTCTAATACCACATCCAATCAAGCTAGACCTGGTAAAGTCTGGTATGATAATGCTTAGATTTGACCCGATTCTGATCCATTTACATCCTTAGAAGTATTGCTGCATATTTTAGATATCTTGGAGCACTGGATTAGGAGTATGGCCGCCCATGAGCATAATTGAGCTCGAGCTGGGCCAATTCAAGCTTGGCACAACTCAAAAAGCTTGAGTTCAAGCTGGGCTTGAACTTGAGTCGAACTTCATGGAATAGAATCAAGCTTGACTCTGCTATACAGTGTCAAGCTTGAGCTCTGTTAACACCCCAAATTTTTTCACATCAAAATTGAAGCAATGTCAAAATTTTAAAAAATAATTGTGTAAAATGCTATTACAAAGCCAATTTCAAATATAAAGAACAATTTATATTCAAATCATGAATTTAACATACAACATGAATCCCAATGCAGGATTACGAGTCCAAACTATGTCCAAATTAGGATTTGAAATCCAAATCCAATTACAAATCTCTTTTGAAATCCATATCCAATTGCAAAATTTAATGATTTAAATCTGAGAATTGGATCTAATTTGGTTGAGAAGGCTGTGTGACCCACGTGTGGGCCCCACCTAGACTGTTTGGTCAAGAGCCCCTCCTAGACTGTTTGGTCACACACCCCACTTCTTAAAAAATATTTCCTCTCATTTACTTTAAAAATCATTTTCAAGGAAAAATGAATGATATGATAACTATAAACCTCGGAAAAGAGACATTTATACGTTTTTCTTTTCCTTAACTCGGTCCTCTTTAAAGATGGGTCAATCTCCAAAAAGCAATAACTAGGCTGGTCAAACCCACATAATTCAAATAGGTTCGACCCTACTGCACCCAAATATGACGCCAATCTCAGCTAAGCTCAGTCAACATGAGCTTAGTTTTGCCAAAATGTAGGTCTGTCTCACGATCCAATTAGTGGACAAAAATAGACCTCGACCAAATCAAATCCACTTTGACTAGACTCAATCGAAGTACAATTCAGCTCAATTAATAGCTTTCTTAACTCAAATTTGTCAAATTACCTCAAACAAAGTCAAACTACTAGGAAATGAGCTTTTACTTTGATCAATTTGTCAAACTTGACCAATCTGGATAATTTTGTCCTTCCATGATCAAATCAAGATTACAGAGCTTAAATTGGAATTTTATTAAAAGGAAAATATACATTTGGATTTGTCAAATGTATAAATCAAATAACAAATTGAAATTTAATATTTCAAACCAAACTTTGATTCAATTGAAATCCATCTTCGAACAAGTTTTGAACAAAAATACCCTTTTCGAACTAAATTTGATAGAATTTTTAAAATTTATTTAAATGTTCATTAAATTGTCACAATTCAACAACATTTAGAGCTTAGTAACTAGGTTTTAACCAATCAAGCTCAACTTCTAACAAAGAAAAAAATAAATGGAACAAAATTAGGCAAAACGCTGCGCAAGGGCATTTTCATAAAAAAATTTGGACAAAGTTTTTCAGCTAGGTCTGAACCAAGGTTGATCATGCCTGGCCCAGCCCATGTAGCTCATGTAAATGGGATAAGAATGATTAATTAGAGCAATTAAAAACTCGTTTAATCCATTTTTTCAACTCCCTAAACCATGATTAATCTTCCAAGGCAAATTAAAGAAGGTGGTTGAACTCATCCTCTCCTCTATATAAACCCTCCCTTGTCAACGAAGGGTGGAACTAATTTTTTAGGTTTTCTTTAAGTTACCGCAGCCAAGGAGCTAAGAGGGAGAAGCCAAGGTCATCCAAGCCCTCTTCCCCCCTTCTCTCATTCTCTTCTTCAATTTCCCATATTCTCTCCATTGATTTTGCTAAGTTACGATGCTTAAGTAAACCCTTACTTAGAATTTTCATGGTGAGAAGCTCTCTCTTTCTCAGTGCAAATTCCAGCAAGTCATTTTTCTTCTTCTTGTTTTGCTAAGCTCGATTCCAATCTTGGATTCTTGCTTCAGATTGCTTGATTTAGAAACAAGTAAAAAAGAAGATCAAGCATCATGACCGACCGCAAGGTAGGTGATTTTAACTCATTTCTCATCTACTTTAGCTTCTTGTTAGTTCATTTTAATTTCAGCAATTCATGTGAGTGGTTTATTTTTATTTATTTTATAGCTGGGAATGATGTCCAGCTAGGAGAAAACTACGATTAAATGTACATGTTAATGCATAATGCATGAGTCAGTTTTTCTAAAAGATGAACCCATGAATCAAATTTTGAAAAAGGTCCCAAGGCCACGTCCATTTCAAAACAACCAGCTTAAAACAATTTTGAACTCCCCACTATGAAAGAATCCCATAGTGAGAGAGTGATTTTGCTGTAATATATATGATGAAAAAGCCTATTAAGGATGGATGCATTCTCACGAATGTGATACAACTTTGCATGGTGAAACTAAGGACGGATTAGCTTGAGCATTCCTCTTTGGAAATCAGGAACACGTTTCCAAACTGGTTTTTAAGAAACAGAATCATTTTGTGGATTTTCATAGTGCAAAGCTAAGAAATCATTTTCATTTCATCTTAAAATTTGCTTAATTTTAACAATCCATACGTAAGGTGTATGCAAGATGTTGAAATCAGACCATGCTTTATAGAAATTGGCTTAAAAATGTCAATGTTTACATATTTGAAATGCCAATTTTCAGCTAGAAAGGGGTTATGCTTTGAGAAAAAAAAGGTAAACATATCCAATTTGCATCCTAAAACACTTTTTATGGGCTGCTGATCTCATTCATAAATTTTCAGATTTGCATGAGATTAATCCTTTTCTAAAATGCTGAAAATTTTCATTTTTCATTCCCCTAAAAAGGGGACCAACTATTCTAAAATCGTCCAAAGAAGTTGACGATTCCATTGGCATGAAATGTGAAATTTGAATAGGTTTGAAAGACTTGTCATCTCTATCTAATAAACGAGTCTCTCTCTTGGAATCAATGTCTACAACTTTCAGGTATTTAAATCAGCCTAAAATCTAATTTTTTTTTTATTTTGAAACAAAAGTGGATGTCAGCCACGTCTCCCATCTATTTTACAAACTGATTTTGGCATCATTCTTCATCATTTTGTTAAGTCTTATGCCTATAGACTACATCTCCAATTCATCTTCTTAATAATTTGATGAGCACATTTAAAAAGAGTCCTATATTTTAATTAAAATCAATCTTTATGTATAGATTGTATGACATATAATTGCAATGAATGAACTTTGAGAGATGAGAGAGTGAAGAATGAATGTTTCATATGAATGAATCTTGAGAGATTCTGAGAGAGCGAAAGATGAATGTCTCAGGTAGTTTCCCTTCTTATTTCATGAATTCACTTTCATCCAAAGTCAATAGCACCACATGCACATTCTTAAGAAATTAAATGATTCAAATTTGAGTTGCAAAAAGTGACCAAGTCATATTGCAACAAGAATTTGTAAACTTCACTTAACTTCCAAATAAAACATAAGCAATGCGTTCATAATCTTAGCCAAAATATATTTAGAAAACAACACTTTTTCTAACAATTTGGAACCTATGTTTCATCAAAAGAATGATATCTACCTAAACAAATCACAAGTTTCTAAATATCTTAGACCAAATCACACGATTTGGCAAAAGAAGAGTTTAAAATCAATTTTGATCATAAGATGATCACAATTTCAACTCATAAATCATCTTGAGTTCACAACAAAGAACTCAATTTTAAATCTTCAAAATCCCAAAGAATTATGGATTTCAGATGAAATGGAATAAAAACAAAGGTTTTTTAAATCAATTTGAAAACCCTCCAATCGTCAAATCGAGGGAATTCATTTTCAAAACAAGCTCAAATCACTTATTCGAAATGAACTTTGGTTCTTGAATCCAACAAATCACTTATTCAAAATGAACTTTGGTTCTTGAATCCAAAACCCCAATGCACAAGCATATAGTATTTGCATCAATAACTTGTACTTGATCCAAATGATCTTTAGTCCTTGGTCCAATTACTCCTGTTAAAGGTTGCATGAACAATTGGCCCTCATACCGAAGAGCGGACCCCTTTCCCTTCAAGATTTTTCTCAATTAAAAAAATTTTGCGAATTCGCATTTCGACGACCTTCAAGGAATGAGTGGGGTGCGAATAGATGACACACCCGGTGGGACCCGTCATCGTCTGTCTAAAGACCTATTTGGATGATATACAAGTTATTTTTATAATGCTGGATATCAATTGCACAAAAAATTTTCATAAACATGCATACTAGCATCATGTAGTGTACATTGAGGAGATTCCATGAACCCTTTTACTTTAATTTATCCTACCCCTCCTCAATTTAGGGATTGTATGGAACTCATGTACGCTCTCAAAATTTCAAATCTATCTTTTAGAAATGTATGCAATAGAACCATCTATTTCACATCTTCTCATGTGTTTTGAAAAACAATTCCTTACCTACTTCATATCCCGGTCATTATATTGTCGGGCTATTTCTAAGACATTAGTCCAAGATATAGCCTTACTACTGGACCACCCAATTGGACTGACAAGTCCCTCATTACTACCAAAACAGACAATCGTCTCGGTATATCGATGGGAGAAGAAGGAGAATTGGAGGGCCCAAATCTAGAAAACCCTTGGAGGAGTCTATGTGAGATGACTATCCACATCCAAACATCGACCTGTTGGTAGTCAGTACCATAGGTCATGCTATATTCTCTTTTATGGATGGATATTCTGGCTATAACCAAAGTAAGCTGGCTGCTCAAGACTAGGCCAAAACATCATTTACATTCCCATGGGGCACCTTTTGCTATACTATAATGTTGTTTGGTCTGAAGAAAGCTAGGGCAACGTATGAAAGGCCTATGGCAGCTATTTTTCATGATCAAATGCATCAAATCATGGATGCTTATGTGGAAGATCGACAAATTAATCAAAAACACGGAAAAGTCACATAAGCATTCTCTCTTAAGTCATTGATAGACTCTTACAACATACACTTAGACTGAATCCACAAAAGTTTGTATTTGGTGTGGAATCTGGTAAGTTTTTGGGATTTATGGTAAGCAAAAAGGGAATCAAGATGGATCCCTCCAAAGCAAAGGCGATCATAGAGATGTCACCGCCAACAAATCTAAAGGAGCTACACAGCTTGCAAGGCAGAATTCAGTCAATCAAAAGGTTTATATTTAATCTTGCCAAGAGATGTGAACCCTTCAACCATTTACTGCTGAAATGAGTCAAATTTGAATGGGAACAAGAATGTCAGGCCTCATTCAAAATGATCAAGAAATATCTTCTTTGCCCGACGATTTTGAAAGCCCCAATTTTAGTGAAACCTCTCTTCTTTACATCATATGTAACAATTTAGCTTGTGGTGGATTTTTGGCTCAATATGAAGAAGGATGTCGAATAGAACATGTCCTTTATTACATCATTAAGGCATTTTTACAGTATGAAAAGGACTACCCGCACATGAAAAATTTTTTGCTTAAACTTGGTATAGATGTGTCAAAAATTAAGGCATTACCTATTGGCATGCAAAGTTAAAATTTTATCCAAACTTAATCCGCTCGAAAAGGTCCTTGAATACTCATTTCTAAATGAAAGGATATCAAAGTCACAAGTTCTACTAATGCAGTATGATTTGGAATATGTGTCACAGAAATCAATTAAAGGTCAAGTCATTGCAGATCAATTGGCAGATTTCCCTCTATCTGAAGATATTAAAAGAAATGATGATTTTTTAGATAAGCAAATCCTAACGACCGAAACAGAGCCGATGTGGGAGATGCATTTTGATGGATCTAAAATCACAACGGAGGCAAGCATTGGGATACTCTCTCAAATTGAATTTCTCCTGCACACATAATATTGTAGAATACGAGGCTTTAATACAAGGATTCAAAATGCTTCTCAATTTTAAAGTGCAAAGAGTTCGAATTTTTGGAGATTCTCTTGTAGTTGTCAGTCAGGTCAATGGAGATTGGCAAGTCAAAGATTCAAAATTGATCACATATCAAGAATTAGCATCCTTCCTCTTAAGACAATTCAAGGAATATCAACTCTTACATGTCAAAAGAGAATTTAGCCCAATTGCGGACGGTTTGTCCAGTTTAGGTTCTGTCGTTGCTTTTAAACCTGGACAATCTATCAGATCTTTTGAAGTGAGAAGACTCAAACAACCTTCTTTTCTCATACCAGAACAGGTGTTACAAGCATAAAGTAGAGAAACACCATGGTACCAGAACATCAAGGATTTTCTCTGAACTGGAACACTTCCACCTGAAATGCCTCAAATAGAGCAAAGGGCTTTGAGACACGTCAACAAGATATTTCATTTTAGCTTACATTCTATACGGAAGAGGATTCAGTACAAAATATGCTAGATGTCTCGATGCAAATGAGGCACTAGAGGTCATTCAAGAAGCTCATGAAGGAATTTGTGGGGACATGTAGGGTATTAGACCCTCATCAAATAGATAATCAAAGCAAGGTACTATTGGTCCACAATGTAGAAAGATTGTCACCAATTTGTCAAAAAGTGCATCAAATGTAAGTTGCATGCACCATGAATTCATGTTCCAACAGCATATCTTCATTCGGTCACCTCACTCTGGGCATTCTCAATGTGGGCCTTCGACGTGGTTGGTCCGATCAATCCACCCGCCTCAAATGGGCACAAGTATTTTTTTGTAGCTACAGATTACTTCACACAAATGAGTGAAAGCAATCACCTTAAAAACAGTCGAAGGACGACATGTAGTGTCCTTCATTCAGAAAAACTTTTTGTGTAGATTTGGCATCCCGAACGATATCGTTTCCAACAACGATACTTATTTTAAAAATGAGAAAGTGTCCAATCTCTGCCCCAAACACAAAATATAATATCACCTTTTTGCCCCATATTATCCTCAAGGTAATGGTCAGGCAGAAGCAACCAACCAGATTTTGATTCGTGTCTTAGAAAGTACTATTGAAATAGGCCGAGATTGGCACGAGAAATTGCACAATGCGCTTTGGGCATATCGAACCACAATTCGAACACCCACCGATGCTACACCAGCAGAATTAGTATATGGAACAAAAATTATCCTTCCATTACATGTCCAAAAACCAGCAATGAAATTTGTTGTGCTCATTCAACTCCCAATTAGCAAGTATCAAAAAAAGAGACTTGCTCAATTAGACCTCTTAGACGAGAAAAAACTACAAGCAGCAGAGCATGTTGTAGTCTATCGCAAGCGAGTCACCCGACATTACGCAAAATCAGTCATTTCAAAGAAAATTCTATGTAAATGATCTTGTATTAAGATCTATTGTTCTACTAAGGAGTAGACCCAAAAGAAAATAGGCACCAAACTGGGAAGGACCATATGTCGTCAAAGAGGCTCTACCTCACAATTCTTATCGGTTGATTGATGCCGATGGGGTCAAAATCTCTTATCCAATTAATGATTTGCATTTCAAAAAATTTTATGCTTGAATTTTTAATTCAAAAATTTCAAAACAATTATGCTTTGATAAGCACATTCTTAACATTTTTCAAATCAGCTAAGATAGTATCCCTTAGAGAAAGTTTCAAAAATGCATCGAAATTTTCAAACTCAACCCATGTCTTGAGGACAACAACAAGGGCAATGACTTGAACTATACATGATATTTCAATGAAATTGAGGGATTAATATACATAAATTAATGTTGGTCCCGACAATTGAGTAGTTGTAAAGGTCTAGCATGAGATGCCATAAGAAAAGCCCTTGTGACCCAAAAGACCTTGGCAAGATGCTTGAAAAAGCTAACAAACAAAATGAGTTGAGCGATGAGCTTGGGGTGAGTGTAGATGATCCTATTGTTCAAAGCTCTGCAGGCGCGGGTGGGCATACGACCTATGCTTACACCATGAAGCTAAAAAGCAATCCATGAATATTTTTCTTATGTTGAGTCTCGTAAAGCCTTCTGAATTCAAGTAAGTACGTCCCAGGAGTGCTTTACACTTGGTTCCCTAAGGCCAACTGGCCTGGGAGTTACCGACCCAAAGCTCGCTGCAAGGGTTCAGAAGAAAGCCCGTTAGACTTGATATTGCACAAAGCAAACTACACAAAACCACCAAAGCAGTGGAACTCCATAATAGCTTTTGAGGTGGTGAGGAATTTTCCCCAAGAGTGAAGGGCGGCTCAAAAAGAAAATCAAATTTCAAAAGCTAAAGCCAATAGGTGAAAAACTAAGTAAAAAGGAGAGAAAAAGCGCTTACCATTGGTCGAGAAGGCATCAAGGGCTAAGTTGTCCAAGCATCAAATGCAAAAACCTTCTTAATTTCTCTACAGAGTCTCCCGTGAGATAGAAGAAGATCTTCTTATTTCAGGTCTTTGCCTAGTACTTCCCTTCTAGTGAGGATGGTTCAGCATCATTTAAAAAATGGTTTTTCCAAACAATTTGCAAAAAATTGGTGTGTAAATCTTTGCTATTAAGCAATTTCTTCAACTTGTTTAATTGCAAAGAGGGGCATCTATTAACACCCCAAATTTTTTCACATCAGAATTGAAGCAATGTCAAAATTTTACAAAAGAATTGTGCAAAATTTGCAAAGGTAATTTCGAATCTAAAGAACAATTTAGATTCAAATCATGCATTTAGCCTACAACATGAATCCCAATGCAAGATTACGAGTTCAAACTATGTCCAAATTAGGTTTTGAAATCCGAACCCAATTACAAATGTCATTTGAAATCCATATACAACTGCAATATTCAAATTTTGATTTAAATCTGAGAATTGGATCTAATTTGGTTTAGAAGGTTATGTGGGACTCATGTGTGGGTCCCACCTAGCGTGTGTGGTCAAGAGGCCCCCAAGAGGTCACACACCCCGCTTCTTCAAAAATATTTCTTCTCATTTACTTAAAAGATTATTTTCAAGGTAAAATGAAGGATATCATAACTCGAAACTTATGAAGAGAGAGATTTATGCCTCCCTCTCTTCTTTAACTAGGTCATCTTCAAAGTGGGTTCAATCTCCAAAAAGCAATAACTAGGCTGGTCAAACCTACTTAATTCAAGTAGATTCGACCCTAGTGCACCCAAATATGATGCTAGTCTCAGCTAAGCTCAGTTAGCACGAGCTCATTTTGGCCAAAAGGTAGGTCTGCCTCACGATCCAATTAGTGGACTGACCAAATCAAATCCACTTTGATTAGATTCAATCAAAGTACAATTCAGCTCAATTAAGAGCTTTCAAGGTTCAAATTTATCAAATTACCTCAAACAAAGTCAAACTACTCACAAATGAGCTTTGACTTTGGTCAATTCGTCAAATCTGACCAAAATGGATAATTTTGCCCTTCTATGATCAAATCAAGGTTACAGAGCCTAAATTGGGATCTTATGAAAGGAAAATATACATTTGGATTTGTCAAATGTATAAATCAAATATCAAATTGAAATTCAACATTTCAAACCAAAGTTTGATTCAATTGAAATCCATCCTCAATCATGTTCTGGACAAAAATACCATTTTCTAACCAAATTTGACAGAATTTTCAAATTTTAATTGAATTGTTATAATTCAACAACAATTGGAGCTTAGTTACTAGGATTTAACCTAACAATCTCAATTGCAAACAAAATAAATAAATAAATAAAACAAAATAAGGCAAAACCCTATGCAAGGGCATTTTCGTTCAAAATTTTGGTCAAAGTTGGTCAGCTATGCCTGTACCAAGGTTGAACACGCCTAGCCCAGCCCACCTAGCTCGTGTAAATGGGATAATAATGATTAATTAGAGCCACTAAAAACTCGTTAAATCCATTTTCCAACTCCCTAAGCCATGATTAATCTTCTAAGGCAAATTAAAGATGGTGGTTGAACTCATCCTCTCCTCTATATTAACCCTCCCTTGGCAACCAAGGCGGGACAAATTTTTGAAGTTTTCATGAAGTTGTTGTAGCCAAATATCTAGTAGGGAGAAGCCAAGGAGGAGAAGGAAAATTCGTCCCAGCCCTCTTCCCCCATTCTCTCATTCTCTTCTTCAATTTCACCTATTCTCTCCATTGATTTTGCTAAGTTAGGGTTCATAAGAGAACCCTTACTTAGGATTTTCGTGGTGAGAAGCTTTTTTTTCCAAGCTTGGAGTCTTGCATAGAACTGCTTGATTTAGAAAACCGGTAAATATGAAGATCAAGCATGTAGACCGACCGCAAGGTAGATGATTTTAACTCATTTCTCATCTACTTTATCTTCTTGTTGGTTCATTTTAATTTCAGCAATTCAGGGGAGGGGTTTATTTTCATTTATTTTATAGTTGAGAATGATGTCCAGTTAGGGAAAAACTACGATTAAATGTACATGTTAATGCATAATGCACGCAAGAGTCATTTTTTGTAAAAGATGAACCCATGAACCAAATTTTGAAGAGGGTCCCAAGGCCACGTCCCTTTCAAAATAACTAGCTCAAAACCATTTTGAACTCCCCACCATGAGACAATCCCACAGTGAAAGAGTGATTTTGCTGCAACATATATGATGAAAAAGCATATTAAAGATGGATACATTCTCATGAATGTGATCCACCTTTGCATGGCGAAACTAAGGACGGAATAGCTTGAGCATTCGTTCATCTCTTTCTATTTAAAGTCATTTTGTTTCATGCTTTTTCAATTAATCAAGCATGTGAGGGAGATTAGAAACAAGTTTTCAGTTTTCCTATGTAAAAGAACCCAACCTTGAATAATCATGATTCATGAGTTATGTGGTGCCTTGATTAAATTTCATATTGAATTGTAGGATAAGTATGTATATATATATATATATATATATATATATACACACACACACACACACACGTGCAATCTCTTCTTAAAAATCATTTTCCACTTTTGAAATCTGGTTTGAACACGTTTCCAAACGGGTTTTTAAGAAAGAAGATCATTTTGTTGATTTTCATAGTACAAAGCTATGAAATTATTTTCATTTCATCTTATAGATTGCTTAATTTCAGCAATCCATACGTAAGGTGTATGCAAGATGTTGAAATCAGACCATGCTATATAGGAATTGGCTTAAGAATGTCAATGTTGAAATCAGACCATGCTTCAAATACAAAGTGGTGATGCATTTACTTTCTACCAAAGTCAATAGTGCTACATGCATATTCTCAAGAAATTAAGTGAATCAAATTTGAATTGCAAAAAATGACCAAGTCATATTGCAACAAGAATTGGTAAACTTCACTTAACTTTCAAAGAAAACATAAGCAACATTCATAACCTTGACCAAAATATGTTTAAAAAACAACACATTTTCTAACAATTTGGAACCTATGTTTCATCAAAAGAATGAGCTCTACCTAACCAAATCACAAGTTTCTAAATATCTTAGACCAAGTCACACGATTTGGCAAAAGAAGAATTCAAAATCAATTTTGATCATAAGATGATCACAATTTCAGCTCATAAATCATCTTGAGTTCACAACAAAGAACTCACTTCAAATCTTCAAAATCCCCATGAATTGTGGATTTCAAATCAAATGGCACCAAAACAAGGTTTTTAAATCAATTTGAAAACCGTCCAATCTTCAAATCAAAGGAATTCATTTTCAAAACAAGTTCAAATCACTTATTCAAAATGAACTTTGGTTATTGAATCCAACAAATCATTTATTCAAAATGAACTTTGGTTCTAGAATCCAAAACCTCAATGCACACGCATATAAGATTTGCATCAATAAAACGTATATGATCTAAATGATCTTTAGTCTTTGGTCTAATAACCCCTATTATAGGTGACAGGAACGGTTGGACCTTGTGCCGACAGGCAGACCCCTTTTCTCTTAAAAATTTTCCTCAAAACCTTAATTTTATACAAATATTGCTGATTCGCATTTTGACACCCTTCAGGGAAGAGGTGCAGTGCAAACAAGCTCAAATCGCTTTATTCGTTTACATTAACCTGTCTCTTTTTTTTTTTTTTACTTGCTTAACTAGTCAACTTGTTTAAACTAGTTTTATGTAGTCAAGGCACGCCTTGCTTACACAAGTTGAGTTCTTGCAAATCAAACTCAACCTGTGAAACATTTCGAGTATAAATTTACATTCGAGCTCGACTCATTTATAAACAGGTTTAATTCCAGTCATGTTTTTTTGAGCTAGTACAAGTCGAGCCTGAGCCATTGTGTAGCCATAATTGGGAGGCATGTTAAATTTTCAGTACTTTCATATTTTAAGACAGACGTATGGCCGTAAGATCATGTTGATCTACCTGGTGGGGAACCATGTTGGCATTGGATTTATGGCATTAATTGGGGCTTGTCAAAAATGATTCCAGATTTGTATATAACATATTTTTTTAAAGCCATTAATTGGCATCTTTCAGGATTTGATAAAATGATCCAAAATAAATTTCCTGGTGTGTCTTGATTTGTTAAATGTTTAAACACATGCAAAATATATAACCAAGATTCGTGATTTGTTTATTTGTGAGGAAGAAGAAAGGAACTTCATGATAAATATTTGTCCAAGGAAAACTGCAAGACAGATTGCAAAAAAATTTTTATCTGGCGATCTTCTCAAAACTTTTCTCCTCTTTTTTTTGAAGTGCATTTCTGTCATTTCAAACGCCTCAAATGTGCACAAATGTCAAACCCAACTCGTGACATGTGTTTAGTCATTTTTTTTTTAATTATGGAGACACCCAATGAAATTAAAAAAGGTGGATATGTCGAACACATATCATGCATGGGGGATTTGCAAGGTTTGTGATGGGGATTTCCTTGTACATATAGTGAAGTTGAGGATCCATTTTGTTTTCCTTCCTCTTTCTTTTTTATTTTTCTTGTTTTGGCCCAATTAATTTGGACAAATTACTATTTTAGTATTAGTCTTAAAACAGTGAAAACAAATGGTTAGTCTTAAACCTATGAAAACCACAAGGATATGAACATCAAAAACTAAAATAATTTCGCATTCCCAGTCGTAACTATCCTTGCTTCGTAATGATCAAATCATGAGAGATAAGAATAAATCACTAGAATATGAATCGCAACCAAAATCAAAACCATTTTCCGAATTTTGCATGCAAACCACAACTTTTAATCAAGCATGTTGAGCGATCATATGTAAGATGTTGGGATCTTCTAATAATAAGAAAATGAGTTTTGTCCATAAGATATCAAAAATGTAAGTTGACGGAAGAAAGCATGCTAACCTACCATCAAGATGCTGCAATATCATTTGAAAGCAAACTAACAATTATATTTAAACCAAGAACACCAAGCCAATTTGCACAAGGCAAAAGCGGGGACTCGCAGCGATCTGTCAAAATTTAATTGAAAGTCCAGCGACTACAGACAAGTCGGATCGGCAGTTTGGGCAGGTGCAAGGTCCACGGGCTAACCACCTGTAGAGACACAAAGTATGGTAGGTATGGTGGCATGTGGTGACAGTGATGTGATTGGTTGAGTCGAACTCTTCACGGCATATGGCACAGTCATCATCGCCAAAGCGCTCGAGGAGCCGATCGTAGCCATGTTCGCCACTGGGTCGACCTGCCTCTTCATCGCTTATCTCTATCGTGCATTCTACATGGATCTCCAGAAAGACGGTCCAAAGAGAGGGGTTGTTTTTCCTGGCCACTTCCATCTCGCTCATAATGGTTCTAGCAACTTCAGGTTTTGCCTTCTCTGCAGCCTCGGGATCCATATCCATGTCGTCGTGAAGGGTATTATAGGCCAGTTGCTCCGCATAACTAGCATCACAAATTTGCGTAGAATATCTGGTGACGATCTTTTGCTCAAAGCAGCGTTGGGTCTTCATCACCTTATCATCTGCACCGATAACCTTTAATGTATCATCCAGACGGAACCCTATCTTTACTAGGAACCCGCTGCCTGCTGGGTGAATAGCTTTGGGGGGCTTCATTTCTTCAATAGAGCCGATCACTTTGATGTCAATCTCCATGTCTCTCTTTGAAAGAAAGAAATGGTTGGTAGAAGAAGTCTAAGGTTTCTTTTTTTCCTCTTCTATTGTAGTGAGGACATTGGGCTTCCTCCGGCCGGGTACTTATAGTCTTACGCCTTTATGACTAAATTAATAAGTGGAGATGCCTTCCACATTTTTACTCATGAACTTGCCAAATTGCATGTTAGATTTAGATGAAAAGAACAAATATGGATGTGGTTTAGACCATAGCCATAAACATTGTACTTTTTTTAAAAAAATATATATCTATAAAACACGAAAAATAATTCTTGATTTAAAACTTTCAAAACCTACCATTTTCGAAAAAAAAAAACCAAAATGAAAAAAATTTGAAATGCTTTTCTATTTTAAGTGTTTTTTCATTTATTTTAATGACAAATTGCTTGTATACAATTTTTTTCATTTTTATTTGCTGCTTATTTATTTATTTTTTGATATTCGCATTATTAGATTCTTACATATTTAAATTTTTCCAAATCTTCAGGCTTTGAAATAGTTTCTGACTTTTGTACATATTTTTTTTAAGAAATCAATTTTATCTTAAATAAATTTGGTGACATATGCATCTTTGGTCCTTTCAAAGCCACCTTTTGTCAATTCAATCAGCCCAGCTAGCATACTTGGGCAAACCAAACTAGTGTGCATGTCTTTTGCACCCAGCCCCAATGCACGCAAGCCTAAATTGTTAAGTGAGATAAAAAATGGGCCAACCATTCCTGTTGTGGTAAAGAAATCAGTTAAGCCATTGGCGTCGGATCTGAAGCAGGCTGTGATGGAAATTGTCTTAATGCAAGTCACCAAATCAAGTACGTCCTTGTCAAGTGTTGGCCATTCCACTCAGCCCCATATGTGCTATATATATATATATATATATATATACTCAAGAGGGTCGTATCCTACGGATGAAACTGCTGTACTAACTTGATTTTTTTTTTCCTCCTTACAATTCAAGCTTCCATGTCATACACCACAAGGATATTTCTAAACTAAAACCATTTTTGCCATCACAATTTATTTACCATTTGACGAATTACAGAAGTGCTGAATTGCGACAATCCTTGTCTCGATCAAATCATGAGATGTAAACAAAAAATCACAAGAACATGACCATATATAAAGTATTTGGATATTTTAATCATACGAAAATAAGTTCGTTCAAGATATCAAATGTATGTGACATAGGAATGTATGCTATCCATCAAAGATCCATATGTGCTAGCCCGTCCTAAAGCGGCAATATCCTTTGAAAACAAACAGACAAATATATTTTACTTCTAAATAGCCCAAAAGCTGCAAGCCAACTTCCACGAGACAAACTAATAAGTTTTTGGGCCACTATAACTAATATTTTGATTTTTTAGGTTGTCAATAGGCAAGTGGAGATATCTTTGACATTTTTACTGAGCATAGCCAATTAGCAAATTGGATTTTGATGAAAGAAGGAATATTGCTGCTTTGGACCCAGGTCAGAAAGTTTATCAAGTCCAAATCCATATAGTTAATTTTTGCAGGCAAAATTTTGCATTTGAGTGCACTCATTCAAACCTCCTGCCAAGTTTCACAGGCTACGAAACGAATGATGGATATTACGCATAAACTGGTAAGTTCTAACTCTTGATCTCACAGGGCCTCATCTAAGACCATATCCAATTAAGCTAGAACTGGTAAAGTCTGGTATGATCATGCTTAGATTTGACCCGATTCTGATCCTTTTACATCCCTACAAATAGCTCCAAATTCTAAATATCTTGGAGCACTGAATTAGGAGTAGGGCCACACATGAGCATAATTGGGCTAAAGCTAGGCCAGCTCAAGCTCGACACAACTCAAAAAAATGACTTCGAGCTGAGCTTGAACTCAAGTTGATTTTCATGGAACAGGATCGAGCTTGACTCGACTATACAGTGTCAAGCTTGAGCTCGAATCGCTTTACTCGTTTACATTAACCTGTCTCATTTTTTTTTATTTGTTTAACTAGTCAACTTGTTTAAACCAGTTTTATATAGTCAAGGCAAGCCTTGTATACACGAGTTGATTTCTAGAACTTGACCTGTAGAAACTTTTTGAGTATAAATATATTAGCATATATGAGCATGGAATAGATGCTGAGCACCATCTACACAAGTGTAGGGAGTACAAGAATTTTGTGGGTCAGATCCATATGACAATTGTGTTCTTTTTAGTTATAATGCACCCGATTCCAGGTAAGGCCTGGTGTTCTTGTCGTGTCTTAGGTTTTAAAAAAAGATTCCAGGCATTTTGTATATTATATATATATTTTTTAAAACCATGAATCGGCATTTTCAAGATTTGATAAGATGATCCTAAATAAATTTCCTGGCATGGCTTGATTTGTTCATTTGTGAGGAAGAAGAAAGAAACTTCATGAGAAATACCTGGTGGAGCAGCAAATGTAACAACCCGACCCACTGCGAAGCTCAGGTCCTTGGTTTGGTGGATCCCAACCCGCCCCCTAGCACTTTCGGGTACAACCCGAAAAAGGCTAGGATCCAGGACAATCATCTCATTAATGGCTTCCCTTTATAAGTCCTTGAAGATCCCTCACAATCTTTGGTACAGGACTAAACTTATGGGGTGTTACAACAAAACTGCAAAACTGATTGTGCAAAATTTTGATCTCGCGATCTTCACAAAATGTTTCTCCTCTTTGTTTTTTAAGCTCATTTTTGTCATTTCAACCTCCCGAAACATGCACATACGGCTAAACCCAACTCGTGAGATGTGTCTCCAATGAAATTAAAAAAGATGGCTACATGAACAATGAGGGAGTTGCAAGGTTTGTGATAGGGATTTATTTGTACATGTGAAATTGAGGAACATTTTGTTTTTGGTTCTCTTTGTTTTTTATTTTATTGTTTCGGCCCAGTTAATTTGGACAATTACTTTTTTAGTTTATTATTTTATTACTTTTATTATGAACAGTCTTAAAACATTGAAAACAAATGACTAGTTTTAAACCTATAAAAGACACAAGGATACTAACATCTTAAACTAAAATAATTTTGCATTCCCAATTACAACTATCCTTGCCTCGTAATGATCTAATCATGAGATATTTCCGCATAAATCATTAGAATATGAATCACAATCAAGATCGAACAATTTTCTGAATCCGCTTCCAAACCACTACTCTTAACCAAGAATGTTGAACAATCATATATAAAAAGTTGGGATCTTTGAATCATAAAAAAATGGGTTTTGTCCATAAGATATGGAAAATGTAAGTTGACATAAAAAGCATGCTAACCTACCATAATTACACTACAATATTATTTAAAAAAAGAAAGACTAACAACTATATTTAAAACTCCAAGCCAATTTGCATAAGGCAAAAACAGGGACTCACAGCCATCTATCAAAATTTAATTGCGCCTCCAAAGATCGGAGACAAGTCGGATCGGCAGAGTGGGCATGACAAAGGTAGACGTGTCAACCACTCGAACAGACATGAATGATGTTAGGTATGGTGGCATGTGGTGACGAGGATGTGACTGTCCAAGTTGAACTCTTCACGACATATGGCACAGTCATCATCCCCAAGGCGCTTGAGGAGCCGATCGTAGCCATGTTCGCATTGGATTCAAAAGCCTCTTTGTCACTTATCTCTATCATGCAATGTACACAGATCTCCATAAAGACGGTCAAAGTAGGGTTGTCGTTCCTGGCCACTTCCATCTGGTTCATAATGGTTTCAGCAACCTCAATTTTTTCCTTCTCTACAGCCGCAGGATCCATATCCATCACCTCGTGGAGGGTATTATAAGCCAATTTCTCTGCATAACTAGCGTCACGAATTTGCGTAGAATTACTGGGGACGATCACCTGCTCATAGCAGCATTGGCTCTTTGTCACCTCACCATCTTCGTCGATGACCTTCAATTTATCTTTTAGGAAAAGCCTTATCTTTACTAGGAATCCCCCTGCCTGCTGGGGGAATAGCTTCAGGAGGCGTCATTTCTTAAATGGAGCCACTCACTTTGATGTCAGTCTTCATCTCTCTCTTTGAAAGCAAGAAATGGTTGGTAGAAGAAGTCTTAAGGTTTCTTTTTTTCCTCTTCTATTGGGGTGAGGACATTAGGCTCCCTCCAGCCAAGTACTTATAGTCTTAGGCCATTATGACTAAACTAATAAGTCAAGAAGCCTTCGACGTTTTTACTCATGAACTTGCCAATTTGCACGTGAGATTTAGATGAAAAGTACAATAATGGATGTGGTTTAGACCACAGCCATAAACATTGTGTTTTTTCTAAAAACATATTTGTTTTATAAGTCGGTGATTTAAAACTTTAAAATCCCACTATTTTTTTAAAAAGGCAAAATGAAAAAATGTGAAACACTTTTTTTGTTTTAAGTGTTCTTTTCATTTCTTTTAATGACAAATTGCTGGTTTACAATTTTTTCATTTTTATTTTCTGCTTGTTTATTTATTTTCCGATGTTGGCATTATTAGTTTCTTAAATATTTAAATTTTCCCTATTTTTTTGTAATTTTTAGGTTTTGAAATAGTTTCTGATTTTTGTAGCAATCATTGAAAAAGGTTGAAAGATGAATGTGTGGGCAAGTGGTTCCAACATATCTAACGAACTCTCTAGGCAAGCCTTTCATGTCTTCGTCCCCTTCAATGCCAAGGTAGTAGTCCTCACATGAGTATGAGTGTTTTCTTCTTCCCCTAAGTTCAAGATTGTTCATTCTTTTACTTTCTCTTCAGAACTCTCACTGTCGGAGCTGCTGATGGGGATGTACTTCTTAGTATTTTTGCCTTTCTTGGTAGGCTTTCTCTTCCTTTTGGATTTCTCTTTAGAACTTTCAGTGGTCATAGGGCTAGGTGAGCTGCTTTCCACCATAATTTCTTTTCCTTTTTTGCTTCTCGTTGTTGTATTTTTCTTCTTGAGATGAAGAAGTTAGGGTTTTTCTTACTTACTAGTTGCTGAATCTGAACCAAATAATCTTCATCCTGATCTCTAAGAGAAGGCTTGTTGTTTTTCTTTTTTCTTTTCTACTTGTGAGTCTTTTCATTATCATGTTCTAAAGTAACCATAAATTCCTTTTGCTCTTCTTGCTCCCACATGAATCGCTACATGAACAAACGGAACATATGGTAACCTTTCGGCTCAATTGCTGGGAGGCCAAGTGTTTCTGGCCGGAGTTCAGCAGATGACACCTTGTTCTGAGTAGCCTGTTTAGCTTGCAATCTGGTTTATCCATCTTGTTGGCTTTCAAGTATTCACCTTATGACACAAGAAAGTGGGAGTTATTGGAGGAAAATGATGACTAAATAAATGTTGATATCGCAATAAAAGTTTCAAAAGTTACATCCAAAGAAAACGCTAACAAAGATGACGATGACTAAAGACAACATAAGGGGTACAAAGTTGATGACATAAAAAAAAATTAGGGAATGATGGATGGTGGTCGGTTGGCATCCCACCACTCAGCATATTCCTTCTTTACCACTGGCTCTGTGAACTTGGTGTATGAGATCTGTGTCTTCCACTATTGTCGGACTACTGCAAACAGTGCCACCCATTGAGGAGAAATGAGGTTGAAGTCAGAAATTTCTCCAATTGGTGTATCGAGATGGACTCTCACGACGATCACAATAGTGCCAAATGATGTCTCCTTCATTCAATTGTTCGATCAAACGACGGTATTGCTCTAAGACTGTCAATGCTCTGTCAGTATTTTTGGATAGACTGGCTTGGGATCCCCCGTGCTTGAGAAACCACAATTGTAAAGCATATGTGCTTCCTTCTACGAAGTCAATATCTCCAACGGTGAAACTGGTGAGTCCTCGGTAAAGGAAGGCTAAGGCTGTCATTGCTACTGACAAGTGTCGGGTCCTACTATGCCCCCATACCTGAAAAAGTTGGGCAATACAAACATCTAGGATGTCACTTTCAATGGTGAAAAGGGTCATTTCCATTGTGCAAAGCATCATACAATATTTAATTCTTCTTATGCTTTTTCAAGGTAAAGTGGAAGGTTCAACAAAGGCTCCAAATTCTTGATACAAATTTTTCAAGTTGATGCTTTGATTCTCTTGAATTTCTATTAAAGGCCAAGTTTTTCGTCCAGTAAAATGAGCAATGAGGTCATTTGCATTGACCTTGGTTGGGTTCATAAGGAATTGTTCTTTTAATGGATAATTTGGGTCACAAGTTGGGGTAGGAAGGTCTAGTATTTCAGCAAATTCATCTAGTAATATTGTCATTTCCTTCCATAGAAACCAAAAAGAAGAGGTCCTTAGGTTCCAATGCTCGGCGATTTTATGTACGAACTTTCCATCAACTGACTGCATTCCTCCGGCTGCCACTGTCTCTAGCCCACATTCTTTAAAGTAAGAAGAAAACATCCGAGAGAAGGTGGGTTACCATGACTGATACCATTCAGGAGCTAGATTTAGAATCAAGAAAGATGTATGTAGACCGCTCGGATCCTTCCTCGAAGAGGATATGATCATAAGGAAATGTGATGCCTCGTTGGAAAGAATACATCTTGAAAGATGACTCTAAAGGATAAAGATTGAATTAGTGAAAAGATTGACTAGATAGACCAAAACAACATGAAGTAGAGATATGCAATGAGGTTGTAATTCATCACATAAGGTTTTATGCACGTCCATATGTCATTTGAAATAATTTTTTTAGAAAAATGGGTATAGGTACCTAATTGATATAATGTTGTGTCACGATGGTCCATTGTCAAGTTATGCTTATATACCTTAGCCAAATGGCTTAGTACCAGCATAGTTTATTCTTTAGGCAACTAAGGGTAGGGTTCAACAACTTCTTCTTGATCGCTTATCGATATACCACAAATTACCACTTATGGTACTAACAAGGGGGCTTTCCTACCCAAGGTGTGGTCTAGTTGTAAGGCTTAGTCTTGTGCTACAGCTTAAGACCAAACCTGGCAACATGGACAAATAGGTATAAAGAATTTTGAAATATGAAAAATCATGCAAAATCAGTTGTCTCTAATGCAATTTTGCCTAGAATTGTCTTCAAAAAAATCTTAAATTGAGAAGGGTTGTATTTGATCATAGATGTAAGTGAACATGATTGATCCTCCTCAATTAGTCTTATATGCAAGGAAGTAAATACAATCATCAAGAAATGTAATAAAATGCCGATGGGGTCAAGGCCAAAGTAGGGGACATGATTTCTCATCGGCAATAAGTGATGTTCAAGTTAGTCAAAATGCATCAATTATAATCATAACTAAAAGATGACGGGTCCCATCAGAGTCGCCATTTGTTTGCATCCCAAAATTTTCATTGGTTTTGGAGTGCTCCAAAAAAATGAGGTTTTGTTTTAAAATAGAAAAGAAAGGGACTCACCCGTCGGTATGAGGATTGACTGTTCCCGGTGTCTTTACCGGGAGTATCAACCCAAGGGCTATGTTTATCATTGATGCATTTCGTTTTAACTTAAATATGTTTTTGATTCTATATGTGGTGTAGAAAAACTATTGAAAGTTTGATGTTTCAAACTTTTGAAAAGATTCTTGAAGAGTTGCATGAGAATGTGAAATGTTATGGGGAAAACTAAAGGAAATCCTTATGAATATTAATCGGAAAACTTGAAAAATCATTTTGAAATCATTTTAGTGTTCTCTTAAGACTTTAAGTAAGTTTGAGATTTTGCTCTAATTCGGTTACTACCTAGTTAGAGTTCCATCTCATCTTGCTTAAGTTCTTCTAAACATGTGATTGTGCTCATTTGTGATATTAAGTGAATGGGAATGCATGAATGCATTGATCTTATCTGATTAAAAGATAATAAGGCATTTCTACCATGACATTGTTCTAAATGCATTCCAAACATAACATACATCTAAGATTGTTGTTTTAAATATTTTTTATGAAAAAAAAAATTTGAAAATGAAATGGGGTTGTAATCCATCAAGCATGAATTCAATACTGGGTCATTACTTAGTTTGTGGTCTTAATGAAGTCGGTAAATAAAAAGATCATGAGAGGAGAATTTTAAAAAGAACACAAGAGATAAAACACTCATAAAAGAAAGGGAGAGAGATAGAGAAAGACATACCATCACATATACACATATAGGAAAGCTTAAGAGAAAAATATGTATTTATTTGAAGAGAAATAAACGATTTAGAGGAAAAGAAAAAATATACATACACATATAAGGTTATGTATAAGAAATTTTGTAAGGGAAGATATTTATCTTGGAAAGAGGAATAAAATATTTGAAAGAGTGGAAATAGAGCACATGTGCATACAGAGAAAGATGGGGCGATCATCATGTGTGCATAGATGTATATAACATGTATATACATACATGCCTTCACAAGATTGGAAATCAAGGAATAACTTAAAATTACCAACTTCAAGTTTAATGTGGGCCGAAGGGAAGTTTGGAATCATGCAAGAGTCTAAGCTAAGTCCCTAAAACCGTATTAGAAGGTTTTTTTTGAAAATATTTTGGAAAATATGATTTATATAAACATAGAATGTTATTGCTTAGTTTATTACAAGGGATATATTTCTTCTACCGTTGGGTATGGAAGAAAAACAGGCAATATAATGAGGCACTCATTACGGTTCCTAATGGGGTGATTAGGAAAGAAACTAGCGCAAAAAGACATGCAAATGCATATTAATATGTACATTTTTGTGAGGCTTTTTCTCGAGTTGGACAAGTCCCAACCTCAAAAATCAATATGAAGATAAAGATAAAGGACCCCAAACCACACTCTCATTCCCACATTACATTCACATATAAAAGGAAAACCAAGCAACTATGCATGGATAATATACAAACAATATTCAATGAAGGAAAGAGAGAGAGAGAGGATGATGGAAAGAGAAAGGTTCAACTAGGAGGGAAGGCATGATGTAATTATCAAATGAAAGATCATCTCATCTTTTCATGCTCTCAGTGCACTTGAGCATAGCCTCTCGTCTCTAAAAAAAAAGATTGTGTGCTATATCCTTTGGCCATGGGGAGATGAAGATGAGAAGAAAATGAAGAAAGAAAGACAATGTTATATTCAATAAAAGAGAAAACAAGATTCAATCATGAAATGAAAGATCGTCTCATCTTTCCATGGTCCCGATGCACTTGAGTATAGTCTCTTGTCTCCAAAATAGAGATTGAGTGTTATCTCCTTTGGCCATAGGGAGATGAAAATAAGAAGAAAATGAAAAAAGAAAGACAATGCTATATTCAATAAAAGAGAAAACATGATTCAAACATAAAATGAAAGGTCGTCTCATCTTTCCATGCTCCTGGTGCACTCGAGCATAGTCTCTTGTCACTAAAATAGAGATTGAGTGCTATCTCCTTTGACCATTGGGAGATGATGATGAGAAGGAAATGAAGAAGGAAAAACAATGCTATATTCAATAAAAGAGAAAACATGATTCAATCATGAAATTAAAGATCGTCTCATCTTTCCATGCTCCCAGTGCACTCGAGCATAGCCTCTTGTCTCTAAAATAGAGAATCAGTGCTATCTCCTTTGGCCATGAGGAGATGTTGATGAGAATAAAATGAAGAAAGAAAGATGTGAGATATTGATTACATACTTCTAGTGAGAATGATTTAGGGAGGATGAACACCTTAGGTCCTAGACTTTCTTGAGTTGAAGCTCCAAAAGGTGAAGTTGTGGCCTCCAAGAGAGTTGTGACTTGATGAAGCTTGCTCCCAAGTGTTGGAGAAGGAGAGAGGGAGTGAGAAAGGAAGATGAAGAGGGAAATGGAGGAAGAGGACTAAAATTTCTAAGTCCTCAAGTGAAGATTTGCTAGAACTTCTCTAAGGGCTAGCTCTCACCCAACAAGGAGGAAATGGGGGGTGTTTATAGAGAATTTTGGAGTCAAAACCCAAAATTCAAATTTTTTGAAATTTTATAACATTTTCATTCGAATTTCAACTAATTTTGTTTTATTTTCAATTTTTTTCTAAAAGAAATAGGCTTGAAATAAATGGGATTGACCATTAGGCCTGCAAAAAACAAGGTGTTTCGGTACTTCTAATCGTAAGAAAATAAGTTTAGTTTCAAGAAATCAAATCTAAGTGACAGTAGAAAGAAAGCTAATAAAGCTACTATTACTCCCTAAAGTTGTAATATCATTTGAAAACTAACTAACAATTATATTTTGCTTCCTGATCAATAGCAAAGCCAAATTGCATAAGGCTAACATGCGGACACGTGGCCATCTGTAAATGTAACTGGGTGGTGGACGATAAGACGAACGTTCGATTTTCAGATTGGGCAGGTTAATCTTCTGCAGTCCAACCACGGGGAGAGACACAAATCATGGTAAGTATGGTGACATGAAGTGACAGCAATGCCACCACCGGTCGAGCTGAACTCATTTTGGCATATGGAACAGACATCATCCTTAAGGCGCTCAAGGAGCTGATCATGGCCAATATCGTGCATTCTACATGGATCTGCAATAAGAACGTCCAAATATTAGATGGGTTCCTGCTCCTGGCCTCCATCAACTTCCTCCTAATGCTTCTAGCAACATCAGCTTTCGCCTACTCTGTGGCCTTGGGATCCATGTCTGTGTCATCATGGACGGTCCGATAGGACAGTTGCTTGAGATAACTCTTACAATCAATTTGTGCGGAATACATGGTGATGATATTTATATCATAGCAACATTGGCTCTTTGTGTCCAAATCATCTTTCCTGATGACCTTCAGTGTGTCTTTTAGGAAAAACCTATCTTTATTAGGCAGCCCCTGCCTAGTGGGGGAACCACTTTCGGGGCACGCACTCCTTCAAGGTGCCCACACCTTGATCTCAATATGCATCTCTCTCTTTGGAAACAAGAAATGGTAGGTAGAAGAAATCTAAGGTTTTTTTTTTCATCTAAGGGGTGAGGACATCGGGTTCTTTGAGGCCAGATATAGAGTTACTGTAGGGTCTCAATAGGCAAGTAAAGATATTCTTGACATTTTTACTGGGCTTGCAACTTTGGAAGAACAATTTTAGTATGACATTAGATATAGGTCATATGGTTCATGAAATCCAAATTCATGAAGCCTTGTAGCCAAAAAAAGCTATCTCCATTATTAAATGCAAACAAATATGGAATATATAACCAATTTTGATGTTAGATTTGGATGAAAACAAAAAATATGGTTGTTGTTTAGACTATAGTCATAAAACTTGTGTTTTTTCCAAAAAAATGTATAAAACACGAGAAATAAGTCAGTCTTTTAAAAGTAAAAAAAATGATATTTAAAAAAAAACCGAAATGTAAAATTGCTAAACCCTTTTTTATCTTAAGTGTTTTTTCATTTTTTTAATGCCACATTGCATGTTTCCTTTTACCCATTTTTATTTGTTTTTTATTTACTTAATTTTTGATGTTTGGATTACTAGTTTCTTACAAATTCAAAATTTCCCTAATTTTTCCTCATTTTAGGTTTTGAAACAATTTCTCATTTTGTATATATGTATATTTTTTCAATAATTCATGTTTATCCTGTATAAATACATACACGTACACGTGGAATATGTAACCATTCTTGTTATGCAGCTGGCCTCTATTAGACAACAGGAGGTAAAGAATTCAATTAGGCCATAGATGTGTGATCTGAAGGGGGCTGTGATGCAAGTTGTCTTACAAGCAACTCACCGAATCTAGCTGGCCCACTTGGGCATTCCTCTCAGCCTATATATATATATATATATATATATATATATATATATATAGTGTGTGTGTGTGTGTGTGACTCTAGCTCTCTAGAGTCACTTAATTCACTCATTAGGATAGTCTGAACTATCGTAAAGAGAAAAATAAATGAAAAAAAGTCGCAACCATTTTCATAATCTATTATCTATTATTAGTTCATGTATTTTTCTCTTTTTGTTTCCCTTAATCATTCATCATGATATATGACACCGTCCTTATAAATGAGCTAGGTGAATTTAGATAGCTAGTCACCATTCACTTATGTAAAATATTAAAAAAATAAACCTTAAGGATCACAAGTACGGTGGGTATAAGGCTAGGTATCTAGTGGAGCTTGGCCTGATCAAAAGCCATCTGAGACTGAGCTGCACGTAAGGGCTTGATCCTACTGAAGAAATCTGTGGGTTGGGTCCTCGCCTGGGCTAGGTTTAGTTGAAAAAATAAAATTAAAAATATTATATATATTTAGTTAAAAATAAATATATCTAAAAATATTATTAAAAATTGAAAACAAATTGAAATATATAGCCCGAAAGCTCCAAGCCAAATTGCACGACCTGTCACTGCCACATCCAATTTGGTTCCCTCAAGCCACATATAAATAGTTTTGGGCCAATATAACCAATATTTCAATTCTTAGGTTCTCAATAGGCAAGTTGAGGTATCTTTGACATTTTTACCCAGCTTAGCCAATTGTCAAATTAAATATAGATGAAAGAATGGATATGCATGGTTTGGACCCAAGTCATAAGGTTTATTGAGTCCAAATCCATGTAGCCAAATTTTGCAGGCAAAATTTGCATGAGTGCACTCATCCAAACCACCTACTAAGTTTCTAGGATACAAAAAGAATGAATTAGGAGTATGGCCACCCATGAGCATAATTGAGATCGAGTTGGCCTAACTCAAGCTCGACACAACACAAAAAACTTGAGTTCAAGTTGGGGTTGAACTCGAGTCACGCTTCATGGAACAGGATCAAGCTTGACTCTGCTATACAGTGTCAAGCTTGAGCTCTGTTAACACCCCAAATTTTTTCACATCAGAATTGAAGCAATGTCAAAATTTTACAAAAGAATTGTGTAAAATGCAATTGTGAAGGCAATTTCGAATATAAAGAACAATTTAGATTCAAATTAGAATTTGAAATCCAAATCCAATTACAAATCTCATTTGAAATTCATATCCAATTGCAAAATTCAAATTTTGATTTAAATATGAGAATTGGATCTAATTTGGTTTAGGTGTGGGACCCACGTGTGGGCCCCACCTAGACCGTGCGGTCAATAGGCCCTCAAGAGGTCGTGCACCCCACTTCTTCAAAAATATTTCCTCTCATTTACTTTAAAAATCAGTTTCAAGGAAAAATGAATGATATCATGACTAGAAACCTATGAAAAAAGAGACATTTATGCCTCTTTCTCTTCCTCAACTGGGTCCTCTTTAAAGACGGGTCAATCTCCAAAAAGCAATAACTAGGCTGGTCAAACCCACTTAATTCAAATAGGTTCGACCCTAATGCACCCAAATATGACGCCAATCTCAGCTAAGCTCAATCAACACAAGCTTAGCTTGGCCAGAAGGTAGGTCTGTCTCATGATCCAATTAGTGGACAAAAATAGACCTTGACCAAATCAAATCTACTTTGACTAGACTCAATCGAAGTACAATTCAGCTCAATTAATATCTTTCTTACCTCAAGTTTATCAAATTACCTCCAACAAAGTCAAACTACTCAGAAATGAGCTTTGACTTTGATCAATTGGTCAAACATGATCAATCTGGATAATTTTGCCCTCCTATGACCAAATCGAGATTACAGAGCCTAAATTAGATTTTTATTAAAGGCAAATATACATTTGGATTTTTCAAATATATAAATCAAATAACAAATTGAAATTCAATATTTCAAACCAAAGTTTGATTCAATTGAAATCCATCTTCAATAAGTTTTGGATAAAAATACCCTTTTCGAACCAAATTTGATAGAATTTTCAAATTTTATTTAAATTTTAATTGAATTGTCATAATTCAACAACATTTAGAGCTCAGTAACTAGGTTTTAACCTATCAAGTTCAATTTCTAACAAAGAAAAAAATAAATGGAACAAAATAAGGCAAAACCCTGCGCAAGGGCATTTTCATCAAAACATGTGGACAAAGTTTCTGTCCTAGGTCTGAACCAAGGTTGACCACGCCTGGCCCAGCCCACCTAGCTCGTGTAAATGGGATAAAAATGATTAATTAGAGCAATTAAAAACTCATTTAATCCATTTTTCAACTCCCTAAACCATGATTAATCTTCCAAGGCAAATTAAAGAAGGTGGTTGAACTCATCCTCTCCTTTATATAAACCCTCCCTTGGCAACCAAGGGAGGAACGAATTTTTTAAGTTTTCATCAATTTATTACATCTAAGGAGCTAAGAGGGAGAAGCCAAGGAGGACAAGGAAAATTCGTCCAAGCCCTCCTCCCCCCTTCTCTCATTCTCTTCTTCAATTTCCCCTATTTTCTCCATTGATTTTGTTAAGTTATGATGCTTAAGTGAACACTTACTTAGGATTTTAATGGTGAGAAGCTCTCTCTTACACACTGCAAATTCCAGCAAGTCATTATTCTTCTTCTTCTTTTGCTAAGCTCGATTCCAATATTGGATTCTTGCTTAGGATTGCTTGATTTAGAAACAAGTAATGAAGTAGATCAAGCATCATGACCGACGCAAGGTAGGTGAATTTAACTCATTTTTTATCCACTTTAGCTTCTTGTTGGTTAATTTTAATTTCAGCAATTCGTGGGAGGGGTTTATTTTTATTTATTTTATAGTTGGGAATGTTGTCTAGCTAGGGAAAAAGTACGATTCAATGTACATGTTAATGCATAATGCATTTGTCGGTTTTTCTAAAAGATGAACCCATGAATCAAATTTTGAAAAGGTCCCAAGGCCACATCCATTTCAAAACAACCAGCTTGAAACAATTTTAAACTCCCCACCATGAGATAATCCCATGGTGAGAGAGTAATTTTGCTGCAACATATATGACAAAAAAGCCTATTAAAGATGGATGCATTCTCATGAATGTGATACAACTTTGCATGGTGAAACTAAGGATGGACTAGCTTGACCATTCCTCTTTTGAAATCAAGTTGGAGCACGTTTCCAAACTGGTTTTTATGAAAGGGGATCATTTTATGGATTTTCTTAGTGCAAAGCTATTAAATCATTTTCATTTCGTCTTAAAATTTGCTTAATTTTAACAATCCATACGTAAGGTGTATGCAAGATGTTGAAATCAGACCATGCTTTATCAGAATTGGCTTAAGAATGTCAAAGTTTACATATTTAAAATGCCAATTTTCAGCTACAAAGGGGTTATGCTTTGAGAGAAAAAAAAGTAAACCTCTCCAATTTGCATCCTAAAACTCTTTTTATGGGCTGTTGATTTCATTCATAAATTTTCAGATTTGCATGAGATTAATCCTCCTTTAAGATGCTGAATTTTTTCACTTTTCATTCTCCTAAAAGAGGGACCAACTATCCTAGAATCATCCAAAGAAGTTGAAGATCCCATTGGCATGAAATCTGAAATTTGAATAGGTTTGAAAGACTTGTCATCTCTATCTAATAAACGAGTCTCTCTCTTGGAATCAATGTCTACAATTTTTAGGTATTTAAATCACACCAAAATCTGATTTTTTTTTTTTATTTTGAAACAAAAGTGGATGTCATCCACGTCTCCCATCTATTTTACAAACTGATTTTGGTATCATTATTCATCATTTTGTTAAATCTCATGCTTATAGACTACATCTCTGCTTCATCTACTTAATAATATGATGAGCACATTTAAAAAAAGTCCTACATTTTAATTAATATAAATCTTTATGTGTAGATTGTATGACATATAATTGCGATGAATGGACTTTGAGAGATTATGGAGTGAATAATGAATGTTTCATATGAATGAATCCTGAGAGATTATGAGAGAGAGAATGATGAATGTTTCATATAGTTTCCCTTCTTATTTCATGAATTCACTTCCACCCAAAGTCAATAGCACCAGATGCACATGAAATTAAGTTATTTAAATTTGAGTTGCAAAAAGTAACCAAGTCATATTGCAACAAGAATTTGTGAACTTCACTTAACTTCCAAAAAAAACATAAGCAATGCATTCATAATCTTGGCCAAAATATATTTAGAAAACAACACATTTTCTAACAATTTGGACATATGTTTCATCAAAAGAATGAGCTCTACCTAATCAAATCACAAGTTTCTAAATATCTTAGACCAAATCACATGATTTGGCAAAAGAAGAATTTAAAATCAATTTTGATCATAAGATGATCACAATTTCAACTCGAACTCAATTTTAAATCTTCAAAATCATGAAGAATTGTGGATTTCAAATCAAATGGAATCAAAACAAAGGTTTTTAAATCAATTTGAAAACCCTCCTATCTTCAAATCAAATGAATTCATTTTCAAAACAAATTCAAATCACTTATTCAAAAAAAACTTTGGTTCTTGAATCCAAAACCACAATGAACAAGTATATAGGATTTTCATCAATAACTTGTACTTGATCTAAATGATTTTTAGTCATTGGTTCAATTACCCGTGTAAAAGGTGGCAGGAACAATTGTACCTCGTTCCGACGAGGGAACCCATTTTCCTTTAAGATTTTTCTCAATTAAAAGTATTTTGCTTATTCACATTTCGACAACCTTCAAGGAATGAGTCGAGTGCGAACAGATGGCACACCCGGTGGGACCTGTCATCGTCTGTCTAAGACCTATTTGGATCGTATACAAGTTATTTTTAAAATGCCGGATATCAATTGCACAAAAAATTTTCATAAACATGCATACCGGCATCATGTAGTGTACATTGAGGAAATTCCATGAACCCTTTTACTTTAATTTATCCTACCCCTCCTCAATTTAGGGATTGTATGGAACTCATGTATGCTCTCAAAATTTCAAATCTATCTTTTAGAAATGTACGCAATAGAGCCATCTATTTTGCATCTTCTCGCGTGTTTTGTAAAACAATTCCTTGCCTACATCATATTGTCGGGCTATTTCTAGGACATTAGTCCAAGATATAGTCTTACTACTGGACCACCCAATTGGACTGAGAAGTCCCCCATTAGTACCAAAACAGACAATAGTCCCGGTATATCGATGGGAGAAGAAGGAGAATTGGAGGGGCCAAATCTAGAAAACCCTTGGAAGAGTCTATGCCAGATGACTATCCACTTCTAAACATCGACCTGTTGGTAGACAGTACTGTAGGTTGGTTGAGCTTGCTTCGAAAAAGCCCCTAGCCAAACGGCCAAGTTGCGCTTGCTCCATAAAATTCCCTTGTTTAGCGACATGGTTGAGCTAGCTTTAGAAAGCCCCGAGCCTAGCGGCCGGATTGCGCTTGATCAAATCTTTAGCTTAACAGCTAGTTGATTTGATTGGGATATGATCTCTTTTTCTATGGACAATGATGATTGTTTATGAAAAATATTTGTCACAAAACATTTTGGAAATGTCTCGAAATAATAAAAATGCCCCAGTATTAGGAATTTACCATGATTGATAAATGAGAGAATGTAGGGTAGAAGATTGAGACTGAGGCGAAGAAAGTAATGAAAATTGTCTCAATCAAATAATGTATNAAAGATATAGGTGTTGAGGCCAAAATAATTATGTATGACTCAAGTCAAATAAAGTTAGTAATTGAACAAATAGATGGGTCGCATACTTGATAATAGAAGTTTAGACAAATAAAGGATTTACAAGAAATATATTTTGAAGCAATTCTAAAAAAAAGATTTGCCAAGAAATAATTGATGATCTAGTGAAATTGTGGAAGAAGTAAAACGTGAGGAAAGATATCCCCTAAGTATTGAAGCTTGGAAAAATGTTTGACTAAAATGAGGGCAAAAGACTGTCTGACCTAAGTCACACAAAGATTGGTAATTGAGCCAATAACTGGCCATCATGTTTTTTTAAAAAAAATGAGATTGAACCAATGAAGAAATGAATGATTGAAAATGTAGATCTTGAAGTGATTCTTTAAAAATTGATGACAATATTTGAAAAATCAATGTCATGTAGATAGTAGGGTTCAAACATGATTTTATACCATGATCATGTCGAAGATTATATAGAAATGATTGAAAAAGACTTTGATTTAAATGAGAAAATAAGATGCAAAATTATTAAATTGATCAAAGATTGTATGAAGACATGCATGTAATCATCATACGATGATAAAAATTCAGCATTTTTGAAAGTCACCTTTATCATGCATATATTTGAAAATGATCTTAGGACCCTAATTGAATTTGGTTTGATCAAATTGTTCCATATACAATATGCCAATGTACCTTAGCCAAATGGCTTAGTACGCGCATAAAATTCTCCATTAGAAAACTAAGGTTAAGGTTTATCCACTTCTTCTTGATCACTCGTCGATATACCATAAATTACCACTCATGGTACTAACGAGGGGGCTTTTCCGCCCAAGGTGTGGTCTAGTTGTAAGGCTTAGTCTTCGGCTACCGCCAAAGACCAAGTCCGGCAACATGATGACCGGGACAAATAGGTATTGAAATTTTGAAATATGAGAAATCATGAAAAATCAATTGTCTCTAATGCAATGTTGCCTAAGATGGTGATTAAAATAAATAGAAGAGCAAATATTGTTTTCAAACAAGTCCTAAATTGAGGAGGGTTGTATGTGATCATAGATATGT
>JAANDH010000527.1:142720-169161 GCA_011799765.1 Nymphaea thermarum
AAGGAAAAACCTATAACAACAATACTATATCCAAGGAAAGGAATAACATGATTTGGTCATGAAATGAAATATAGTCTCATCTTCTTATTCTCTTGGTGCACTTGAGCATAGCCTCTTATCTCTAGATAGAGATTGAGAGCTATCTCATTTGGCCATGAAGAGAGAAAGAAGAGAGAAAAAAATGAGAAGAAGATCGAGAGACCTCATTGCTGCTCACATAATAAGAGAATTGCCCGGGATTTATGTTAGTTTATGGATTACCTTCAAAGTTGCGAATGTGACGTCATGATCATAGCTTATCGTGAATCTGCATAAACAAAAAGCAAGAACTAAGAGTGGTTAAGAGTTGCCATTTACTTAATTAGTGATTAATTCATTCTCATCAACCTTGTTGTGGAAAAAAAGAGAATGAATTAAGTGCATGGGTTACATATACTTACCCTGCTATTTGGCCATCGACCCACCAAGACCTCCATGCATCGTTGACTGTGTAATTCAAAGAAGCAACCCACCGCCGGGTCCCGACGAACGGCACCGCCGCATCATGATCGCCGCTGTAACATGCTATCAATCGGTTACACACACATACACTGCCGCCCCTGTCTGCAATATCCGCCATCGATCACCTGTCCTAGAGGATGATTGGTGGCGGAGCTAGAAATTTTTGATTAAGAGGTATTCTAAGTTTAAGTTTCAAATTGTAAGAGTTACTCATATATAAAAATTAAACTGAAAATGAACAAAATTTCTATATAGTAAATTTTGTTGGCTGGTGTGGGCAATCGCCTACTCCATCTACAGTGAGGCCTGCCATGTCCAGTGGGGAGCTGCGCATGAGGCCCCGTGCATGGAAGCTGGAATCAGCTTCTCTTAGTAGATGTTGCTGAACAGACGTTAAAAAAATCTTTAGCTATAAGGGATGGTTTGTTTATGTTGGTTTTAGCAACAACTTATTGTGTTTTACTGAGTTTTTAACCATCCGGTAATATCAAACATCCATATATATTAAATGTATAAATAGAAATAAAAAATACATAAATAAATAAAATGTGCTTCCTTATATCAGATATCTAGTGTAGGAAGGCACCATCCGATCGGACAGTTACTTTATGAAAAATCAATAAAAATATAAACGGGGTGCTATGTCGCTGGCGGTTTGTCAACGTCCATTACTAGACAAGTTTTTCATGTTTTGAAATGCTAAAAGCTTTCATGGTTTGAAACTTTGGTACATATTTGTCGTTGCTACAGTTTTTAACGTCATAATATGTAAAAAGAAAAAAGAAAAACATCCAACAGCTGTTGTCAATTGTTTTTTTATGTATATAACCAACTCATCCAACCACGGCCATTGATACATTAAATTATGGGTGGCCGCCGGTTGGGGGCTGATAATATTAAAAAATATTTTCATTATTTAAAAAAAAATTAAATATATATATTTAAAACATATTTTATATTAAGAAAATATTTATAATTTAAAAATTATTTTTTTATTGTAATCGGGTCGGCCCGAGCCCGACCCGATGCCTATCCCTGCATTAAATAGGGCAGTGCGTTGTGAGAGATTAAAAGATTTTAGATGGACCTTATCCATTCAATCTAAACCCAAAAGAATAAATCTTAAGCGTATATATATATATATATATATATATATATATATATATATATATATATATATATTCACTAATGATCTTTCAATAGATGAAAGACTAAATGAAAAATTAAAGAGAAAATTAAGTAAAAATAGTTTTATCATTTAACATCTTCACTAACGATCTTTCAATAGATGAAAGACTAACTGAAAATTAAAGAGAAAAATAAGTTAAAATATTTTAATCATTTAACATTAACTAATAACTTTTGTCGCAAATGAGAGCCGGTGTTGACCATGAGAGCTAAAGATTTGAAAAAAATAAAAAGCAAAACTTGTGTCATCTAATGCTTGATTGAGTGGTCTAAATGTGGAGGCAACTCTGCTCAAAGCAACTTCTCCCATGAAGAACCAGAGAGATAGAAGGACAGGTCTGTGCATCAACTCCTCTTTATTAATGTGTGGATGAAAGTCCATTGTCATTTTGATATTTATGTGCACTATTCTTTTAAACTGCGAATGGTAGATATATGACACTTTATTTGACAGGTATACTGCTCTACATTTAGGTTCTGAAGCAACCTTGAACCTTGGAAGCAGGAGAAATAGAAAGGAGCTTTGGCCTCTTTATAAAAGAAAGGGTATGCATCTACCCTGCTTTACTAGCGCACCGATGAAAATCCTTTGTCAGTCCAATTATTGTGATAGTTATTCTTCTAAACTATAAACTGTGAATGTGTGATACTCTAGTTAATGGTGTGCCACTCCACACCCAAGTGCAACTTTGAACCTTAAGGGTAGGGAAAAAGAGAGAATTGAACCTTTTTGGGTTCTTTCCTTCACTCCCCCCCTTTTTTTTAAGGAAAAGCAAACCCCGAAATAAAAAAAACTATATTCAATAACTGTCCCTTTAATTTGCATGGCCTCATCAATATAAATCCAACTGTTCAAATGGTTCCATTTTAGTTTTTGCAGTTGAACACCTCATTCCATCAACTTAATTAATCATTCAGCAGTGTCATGTGAAAAGTTAAAATTATTTTAAACTCACTTCTAATTTAAAAAAATTACCATGAAATCTAAGTAAGCCTGGGCATTGAGCCGAGCACTTGGTACCCAGCCCGACTCGGGCCTAAAAAAAAAAGAAGACACCAGTTCAGCTCAATAAGATATTTTTAAATATTATTTTGATTGATTTTTATATATAATTAATATTTTATACAATTAATTATATATATATATATATATATTTTATATTAATATATATATTTTTAAATTTTAACTTGGCTAGGTTTAGCCGAACCCAGACTCAGGTTTCAGGTGTCGGGGTGGGCCTAAGCTCAGGTTTTGGGTGTTGGTTCAACCTGATGTCCCGGCCTAAATCCAAGGTATATATCAGTTTTTAATTAAAACAAACGGATATTGATCAAGAACTCTTACCCATTGTCAACATACATAGAAAATTGAGGAATAAAATAATTGTAATTGCACTGAGGAAACGTGATTTACCTATAAACCAGTAGACGGTAACCTCTACTTGTAAGATCCTTGTGATACTTGAGTGCACTCTTCACATCTTTGTGATAGCTGCCATGGATAATACTCCAGTTGCACCTCACCCATTCTCTTATTGTGTCCTGCTAACCCTTAGCTTAGTGACTTTGAATGCTCATGCGTGCCTCTCTCTCTTTCTCTGTCTCTCTCTAGAATTTCATCTTTACAACGGTAGAACCAATGGCAGACCAAACTTTTTTCGTTATGAGGATGGATCTATAGTTTTAAAGATTTTAACAAGGTTGAAATATAATTTCTTAAAATATTATGGGCTAAATGAAATTTTTGCAAAATTACATGTAACTTTTTTTTGAAATTTTGAGAGGGGGCTCCTCCCGTGGGTCGAACAGTCGTACAACCAATAAATAAAAAATTTGAAAAAAAAAATGGTGGAAGCTTCAATTTTTCAAAAATTTGACGAGGGCCTGACAAAAATTTTAAAAAGATTAATAGCTAAATTTTAGATTTCTAAAACTTGAGAGGGGAGAGGCTGGGGGCATGGCTCTTGCAGGCCCCTCCTTCTCTTCGCTCCTGTTACCTGTGTTTGTGTGTGCATGTGTGCGGGTTTTTTAGTTTTTGTACTTTACCTTTCGGATGTGCAAGGCATCCCTCACACTCTCATCGTTTGCCCAATATTCCAAAAGAGAGTAATATTGTTCCTGTATGAGAACAGTTTATGTAAGTCAGCATTTCAATGTTCATACACATGCACACACAATTTTAAGTAGCTTTAGGAGGTAGGTAACAAAGAACAACATTATATTTAAACACGGGCAGAGATGGGACTTTTGTTTTAGGACGGCCAAATGTGTAGGACAGGGCCAGTATATGTTTCGAAAATTCCTACGGGGCCAGAATATATTGTAGGGTAAATTAGAAATTTGCAAAATTTTAGAATGGAGACGCCCCGAGGTTCTGCCCCTATAATTAATAGATAGATCTTCTGTCCGTCTCAGGTCCATAGATCTTCCTCAATTGGAATATCTCTTATATGAATAATACACATTCTATTTGACGGAGCCTAATTCTAATTGTTTTGTGCTGAACCAAACAATGGAGGCCGGTTTGTTCAATTACCAAGAGACCTTCCCTAAAAGGAGAAGGAAGCCTGCAATGCCAACATATCTAATTCACCGACACGATAGTATCCATTTTGGGAGTGTCCATTGCCAAAGTCACATAATGGGTAAGTCATTAATCCATAACCTAAAACTGCCTATGTAATGTACATTATCTGCTAAGTTATGGGCAGGAATTTTACCAGCATTAAAACATACCTTTTAGAGGTCATTTGGCATCAGGGACATTCTAGGAGTGTCTTATGAATCTACCTTAGAGTTCTTGCTTTGAATCGACTCATAAAGTACACATTTTTATGAACATTATGTTCTTATCCCAGAAAATATGGGGTGATTATGTCCAGCGTTTAATTATTGTACCATGTTTTCTAAAACAATAATATAATGTTGGTATAACCTGTGGTTTAAGAATGTAGATTCCAACAACACACTATTTTCCATATCAAACACTTCTCAAGGTCATGGACCTAGTTAATCTCCTACCTAGTCTTTGGTATGAACAGCCAATCAAACATGCCTTAAGAGTGGTTTACTTATTGTCAAAAAAAAAAAAAAAGGGAGCAAGTCACCATGTTCTACCATTTTGAATTTGAAACGAATGCATGCGTAGTGTAAATATGGAAGACATCAAATACTTGACAAAATACCATAGTTTAAAACCATCTAACTCTTTTGATGAAAGTCAACAAGAGTGGGTGCAAACTCCCAGTTTCATGGCCAAGTGATAGACGTTAGGTGACAGCCACAAGGTAAATCTATGATCTCATAACGGACGAGAGGGCTCGCCTCTCTATCACTTCTTTAGCAAAATAGATGTAATAAAAATAGAATGCATTTACCCATATGCCAGTAGCTTCTAAGCTTGGGCATACAGGGAATCAAAGGAAGCCTATTATTTAAGCTCAACATTCAATATATTATCTGTAATAGTTGACGCCTCTTCTGCATTGGATGTCCAGTATTATGGTGCCTTTATAATTTATTTTGCACATACTCTAATCAATAAGGATCTGTGTGTTATGGATCACTTGAAAGAGACTTTCCATTAGGTCTATAAAATTCAATTTCTTGTTGCATCCATCTTTGATATAGGACTTCAATTGCGCTAACTGATAGAGTTCAGCAATTATGGCTAAGGACATGATTTTAAGTTGTAATTTTTCCTTAGTTTAAACATGTGTATGACTGCCTAGTTCAGATTTTTTGCTTCACCACTAATCCAACAAATTTAGTAACTTCATCTTTCATGGCAAGTAGGTGTGCTCTGCTAAGCCATTTGAAAGATGAAGTTATTGGTGAGAGGTCAGGTCGTTAGTTTGATTCTTGTGGGTGCTACTCTTTTGGATTGCAAAGAGTTATAGGTGTTATTTTCAAGTTGAAGGGAATAACTACAAGTTCACCCGGTCTTGACATAATTTTGGACCCCGGCAGTGAGAATGAGAGGGGACTTTGGCCTCTAACTCGGGCAATAGAATTCCCTTCCACTCACCCCAAAAGTCATTCTTTTATTTATATATTGGTGCCCCCTTAGCTAATACCATAAGATGGTTGGGCTGGTGGTAGCAGTGATGTTGATAATAATGAGGTGGTCATGATAAGGGTGGCAAATAAACTAAACATGAAAATGGAAATGAAAAGGAACTTGACAGATCTGGCCATGGTATATGGCCCATTTGTTGTCAATGTACCCATTGAAGTAGCAAGTGCATTGATAACCAAGTGAACAATGATGGTCATCCTCAGTCAATACTGACCATGACATTATTAGAAAGTTAGACAGTGTAATGTTTTGTGGTTTTTGTGTTCTAAGGCTGGCTCAATTCTTGATCTCTTTTTTGCTAAGGCTGTTGGTGGTCTTCCCTTTTTGTGTAAAAAGCATATTGGTCTTAATAAAGGCAGAAGGCCTCACCCCCAAGCAAGTGTTTTACTTCAAGTGTAGAGTGCTACCTATCGGCCGGAGTATGAATCTCCCGCAACATAAAATGGATTTGAACGAAACTCCGGGAATCGTGCAGCCACTGTTACCAAAAAGGAGAAGAATGAAACTGCATGTACCTAATTATGTATAATTAAATTAATCTTTGTGCTTGGAGCAATGAAGCAGCTGGTGAGTTAAAACCAAGGTGTGTCAAGAGATGGTTGAAAGCATAATTGAATTAATAAATGCTTCTCTCTCCAAATTTTTTACCTTCACCAAGAACATGTAATTGTCATTGCTAGCTTTGAAGTCTCCTGTCAAATAGTCTTCTTTGGTGTTGGAATAAGAAAAGCCAGTTCCAGTAGGTGCATCCAAAAACATGACATTTGAAACCTACAATTGCATTAACAGCAATTTAGAACAATATATCTGACACTCAAATAAGAGACTGGCCACTACCAGCCCCCACCCCCTAAGGGATATAACACGTATGCCAATTAAAAAAGATATTTTGATACAAAGCATGTTTATACAGTTACCAGTGTTAAAAGTAATGCTGAAGAGATGGGATGTTTCAATTTTTGTTTGTCTATATCATTTTAAGAAGTTGAAAACTGATCCCTTTTTCGGAAGAAGTGAAAATCAATTACTAGGATAATTTGATGTAACTTAAGTGTAAATCTTTGTATAATATTAAAGGTACTACTTAAGCTGTGAATATATCAAGCAAAAATTTCAATACTAACTTTATCAACTAAATAAATTACACATACAATATGAAAAATCCATGAATGGGAAAGGGGAAAATGTTGACAATATTGTGTGTGTGTATATACATATAATGATTTTCGCTATCCCGTGTCACCTCTTTATGTAACTAGGCCATCCATCTAAAGCATATAGATGACTGAAAGAAAAACAATGAAAAAAATGTGAAATAATAATACATGTCCGTCTCATTTTTTTCCCTACTTTTTTTTTTTAATCGTTCATCATGATAGATTGGACGGGCATGATTGGATAGCTGATGACTCTAAAAGGCAAGTCATGATTCAATATATATATATCATTTTTTCTTCCTTTTTTTCTATTAGCCGTCTATTATGAGAAATTGGACGCTCTTGATTCATTTTTTCATATATATATATATATATATATATATATATTAGCTAACGCGAGTAGGTTTCACTTTACTATGTATTTAGGTTACATTTGATTCACATCAGTGAAATCCACAACGGTTGTTCAACATCCAACTTGTAACGTGAATCTTAAATCCGTACTATAGTGTAGATCCACGGTGATGTCAAATCACCGCAAATGTGATAATAAAAAACGACCTTGTTGAAGATAAGATTTGAACGGAGGAGAACAACCGGCTGCTCACCTTGGTCCACGAGTAAGGATTGAGGACCAGCCGAGGCAGACTTCCATTGTACTCTCTCTCCTCGAACTTCATCGGTCCTGCCAAAAAGAGGGCGACAAAAATCAAATCAGTAGAAAACAACTGCTCTTAACAGAACTGCTGTGTCATGTCCACATGAACACCCGATTGCACAATTTTCTTTTCTTTATCTCTTTACTTTGTCTTTCTGCCACGATTTTCTTAGATCCTCAAGGAAGAAGGAAGGCCTTTCTTCGGACAGCATCCCTTTACTGAATGAACTTTTTATTTTACTAAATAATTATATTTTATCATTAATATTTTAACAATTAATGAAGGATTCATTTGATCAATATTACCTTTCCCGGATTGTTAAAATGTAAAAATAATAATAATAATAATAATAATAAAAGAAAAGTCACTAGATTGGTACATTAGCCACGGTTTATAGTACTCCGATGGTTTAAATTTCATTTAATGATGATTTATAGTCTTTTTAGTAACAATTTTTTAAATTTTATCTGTCCAACAACTATCATAAGCACTCACTCACTAGTGTGTAAAGTTTATATTGCAAGACGGGAACTGATATTTTCAAAGTACCGTGGTTGGAAGGGGCCGTCACACCTAAAACGCCTAAACTAAGAAGCATTTGATGTATGGAATATGAGGCTTCCATTATTCCTTAGTATAAGAGAGAAATTTTTTTATGAGCGGCACTGTAGCAAAGATTTGTCAGCAGAATTTCAAAGCCACTGAAAGCACTAGTAAGGATTCATTACCAGCTAAGGCTGGGCACCGGGCCGGGCCGCCGCCCGGAACCCGGCCCGCCACGGGCCCGGGCCCGGGCCTTGGAAAAAGCTGGCCGGGCCGGGCCGGGCTCGGGCCTGACTCGGAAAAAATCGTTAACTGGCCGGGCCCGGGCTTGATATGCCGGCCCCGGTCAGCCCGTTAAGCCCGTTAAAAATTAAAATATATATTTTTAATTTTATTATCATATATTTATTACTAATAAATACTATTTTATATTTAAAAATTTATTTTATAAATTTAAAATAATATTATTTTATTATGCCGGACCAAGCCCGAGCTCGAGTTAACGGGCCGGGCCGGGCCCGGGCCCAACCCAGCAGCCCGTCGGGCCGTTCCTGACGGAATGTTATCGGGCCGGGCCGGCCCGGCCCGGCCCGGCCCGGCCCAATGCCCAGCCTTATTACCAGCTCACTTTTAGTGTCGACTCCCTTTGGTGCCTAGTAAAAAGACGATCCCAAACAGACTCAAGCGATTCCCGAGTTTTCTTAACGAGTTCGCCAACAATGGGATCAACTTTGATGCAATGGGCTACTTTGCTTTGGTATTTTTGAGCTTTTTAAGGGTAATTTTGTCATTAAAGAATAATTTCTTTGCATTCATTTTCTCGTCTTGTCATTGTAGGGAGGATGGTGTGGTACTGCTTATTGACTTCAATTGGACGTGAAGTCTGTTTTAACTTTTCATTACTTTTTAGGACATGCACACACTTACAATGACTGAAATACCCTTTGTGGAAAAAGGTCTCAACCCAAAAGGGCAAAAAAGGGAAGAAGATTTTTTTTCTAAAAGATTAAAATGGCCTTGAACCTTATAAAAGGTTGTCTTCCCATCCCATTCCAAGCTCCTTTTTTTTTTCTACAAACTTCAAGGGCCATACTTTCTGGATGTGTGGCTGTGTTAGTATACATTCAATTATAAACTACAGAACAATAGCATTCAATGGTGGAGCCACATATGAGCTGGTGTCGGCAACCACCTATACTAGTCCTTCCATTTTTCTTTTATTTTTAACGTTAATGTTTTCGAATGTTTACTCTATTATATATGTGAGCGTCCCTTCGGATATAAGAATTTTTTAATTAGTGTTCCTTGAAAAAAATTAGGCTCCTATGCTTCGCGAGTACGTGCTTTGTGCTTTGTGCAATTGAAAGGTCAACTCACAACTACTACTGCCAGAGCCAAAGCAAAGTTTGATAAATTTTGAGAGTTCTTTGTGCAATCACTCACAAAACATGTGAAAAGAAATTTTCCAACGTAGAAGAGAACCTCAAAAGAGTCGTCATTTCAGATCCACATCATCATCAGAACCTTCATCGCAAGGTGCGACGATGGGTGGAATGGGAAGCTTCTGCTCTCATCTGGGGAGGGGTTTTAGAGAGAGAAGTCAGTAATGTGAAGGGTAGCATCTGATGACCCAAGGAGCTGCTCTCGATGTGAAATGGACAGCTTTATCATAGAAAGAAGAGGATAAGCTTTCAAAAAAATGACCAGACACAGAAGAAACAAGAAGAGAGAGTACCGAGTACTTTTAACTCCTTTCAACGATGCCAAAACCATAGCCATAAATATTTTTTTTGAGTTATAAATGATGTGTTTTGTAGGAGTATAAAACGGCAAAGTTGTTTTTTATGGAAAAAATGAACTCAAAAGACATGGGATCAATTTTCTGTCACGCTTTCACCGTCATACAAAAATTAGACCACCTAAGCATCTGAAGAAAAAAATCTGCCAAAGAAAGGAGAAGGGGATGCAGAGTTACCAATTTCTAACACAAGTCCACTAAAAGCAGAACAGCCGGGGCCTCCAGTTAACCATAGCAGAAGGGGGTCCTGTGCTGGGCTCTTCTCTGACTTGATGAAGTAATAGAAGAGGCGGGTCTCCTCTCTCATCCCAACACTTATATATCTGCAATACAGAATAGATAAAAAAAAGAAGAAGCAGCAATCAGATCTTTCTTAATCATTATGCATCATTTTCTATTTTAATCCAGACCAAAAGAAACATGTTTCCCGGAGCTTTCCGTTAATTTGGTTTTATTTTTTCTGATCTGCTTTCTTTTTTGGTTTCCACTTCTTCTAGTGAGATCTCTGTGACGTCCCACTCATCTGATTCAGGTGACTCCGGAACATAACTAAAATAACAATCAGTGCAAGCTCGCCGGAGAGGATGATGTACAACAAGGTTTTGCCAATGTTGAAAATTAAGGCCTACCAACGTGTAGCAGGCGGCACAAGTCAACAAAATCCGGCGAGGGCCTGTTGACCTGGGAACTGTATGACAGGGATGTGGAAGAAGATATAGAAACACAACCATTGCTGTAAAGTTTCAAGGGGATAAGAAATGNATAAGAAATGGAGTCATGCTCAATTATCCTATGAAGTATGAAATCCATCATCGTTTTTCAGTATAACCGTACGCTGGACTAAATGGAACTATAGACGTTCCACAAACCAGTCCTGTTCTGAAAGTTGCCGGTCGGAAAGTCAGAACTGCGGGCAATGGAAGATTGTCTGCTATATCAAACTAGAACGGCCTCAGTTGGAGTTAAGAAACAACCATATAAATAACTATCCTTCTCAGTTCTTTTCACCAATATTGACGCTAGATTCCAGCTTTGAAGTAAGAACATTTTGTGGTAGTCTTTAGCCTGCCTCTACTTTCCGGCAACCATTACCGGGAAAAGGCTAAGAATACATAGAGCTGCTTACAGAGTTGAAGCTTATAGGATGAGCCGCTGGTAGAGAAAGCCAGAACCAGTTGCTTGTGTGAAGTGGGTGGCGCTTACCCAGTGTACAACTCAAATGGCAGAGGTCCATCAAAACCTGGAAGGAACCTGATGAGTCTGCTCGAGGACGCATGTGCAGCAGCTATGTCCTTCCATGAAAGCACCAAAAGAAGAACAATGTAAAGGGAAAATGGCAGGAACTCAGGAAGAGTTCTCATCTCTCTGGACTAATTATTCTTCTTCTTCTTCTCCTCTAAGGAAAAAATATCGGTAAGAGTCACCGCAGTTCGCTTCTTTCTCGCTGCCTTTCTTGCTTGAGGGGATATGGGAACCTTTAGACCATGTCTGTTCTCCCGCAAACTGTTCTAGGAAAAAAATCAACAAAAATATTACTCTTCCATCTTTCAAGGACTTTATGGATGAAGTGAATTGAATGAAAGGACTAAAATGAGCCACATCTGGTAAAAACACTCTCAGCGTCAATGTTTTTGACCTTCTCAGGTTCCAGGTTCAAAAGTTCAAAATCTTAAAAAACCTTTCACCAACAAAACTTTACTAATGATACATTTCACCCATGTAATGCTCACTTTGATAGCTGTGTCACGCATCTAATGATTGTGAGAAAAATTAAAGGACTTAGGGATAGGGTTGTTAAGTGGTTAGTTGTTCCGGTCTTTAGCCTTTTGGTTAAAAGTTAAAACTGAAGCTAGTAAGTAGCAGGTTGGAGTTCGTCAAACCAAGGGCCTAAGCTCATTGTGGAAGTTCGTCGCATTGTTTCAATGGTATCAGAGCATGATTTACCATTCAAACTTAGAGTCTCACACACACTGACTGGGTGTACTTTAGGGGTAAATTGTAATGCCCCACTTTTAAATTTTAATCTTGTATCAAATATTGTGAGAAATTTTGAGACTTATAAAGATGGTTGTTAAGTGGTTTGTTGTCCTAATTACTAGTTCTTTTTTAATGAGTTGAAGGATAGGCTGGAATTCATCAAACCAAAGGCCCAAGTATTTTATTCTATTTCATTTAATATATATATATATATATATATATATAGACACACATACATAGAAAAAAGGTAAGTACAAGACAATGAAATGGAACAACCTCAGTCTTTGATTTTTCATAGATCAGAATTAAAAACAAAAAGAAAATGAGTGGTGAAGTATTTTAGTTATCTAGCACAGTTCATAGATTTTTCTTTTTGTTTTCCTTTCCACTACAAATTTGTGAAAGATCAATGGTTAAAATTGTTCTTTACCTATCTAGCACAAGCACTCAGCACCAACCAGTTTCTCTTTACTTGTTTTCTTATATTCAAATATGTGAGATGTTACTAGATGGTTAAACGTTAAAATGTATCACTACAAACAACAGTACAGGGGCAACAGTACTTTTAACGACAGGTTTTTAGTTTTAATCATCCGACACAATTTGGTGGATTTGAATTGTTCTATACATATAATTGCAAGGGCAAGTCTTTTGCAAGTAATTTTGAAAGAAGCATAACGGAATTGCAGAAATGTCTGCCTCATCCGTCCTTTCTTGCTTCATCTCCCGTGTCTCCTTGTTCATCAATTATGCTGTCAAAGAGGGCAACCTTTAATTTATTGATATCTCACTGTTTATGTGATTGCTCCCTTGGCAGAAAGAAACGTCAAATTCCTATTTCCATTCTTGTCCCCCGGACAAAGTGTGTTTCACTTTTTTTCAATTTCGTAGAGTACACAATCAAGGGCTTTTTGGTCCTTCGAGCAGTAGTACCATAACACAAAATCTATTTTAATATATGTAAAAAGAGAGTTGATAAGGACATCTATAAGGCCACGCTTGATGGCCTGAATTTTTTTGACGGGGAATTTTTTCAAGGAAAATTTTTTACGGCAAAATGAGAAAATGGTAAATTTTACTTTTTCTTGTTTCAAGCCATGTTTGATGGCACTGAATTTTTTTGAAGGGTAAAAAATGCATAGTTTGATAAGTTTGGAAAATTTTTTCACGAAAAATTTTTTTGACGGTTAAAATTTTTTGACCGATTCATATCTTCCGGCCTTTTGCTACCTTCCTGCTAGAAGGTGCGAATCATGTTGTTCCTTGCAATTTGTTCTCAATGAACTGTCAGAAGGAGAGCAGAAATGAACGATGGTGAGGGTTCGTGTGAAGGAGGTGTTTCAGTTTCTCGCAAACCTCTGTCTGAGCACAAGTTCTCAAATTCCATGTACTCGTGCTTTTCGATTTTGTAGATCATATTTGATATGCCAACTCCACCTGTGAACCTACATTCTTGCAGCAAACCTTTTTCGAGGGTAAAGTTACCCTGAAAGTCGATTTTTTGCACAGTAAACTTTCCCATGTTTGATGGTGCTGGTTGAAACCGTACAGAAAAGAAAAAAACACCTCGATGAACAGTGTTTTTCCTGGCCATCAAACGTGGCCTAAAAGATGGGGAGATCGAAAGGGATGTTGAAAAAATGTAGATGCTGATAAGAACAAGGGAAGAAGAAACAATGGTAGTGGCACTAGTGAATGGCTTCTTGTTCTTATATAAGAGCTGGTTATGTGCATGCAAGGAGCGCAGCCTTTTAAGAAAAAGTTAAGTGAACACCTCGCCCACTTGTGGGTGAGACCCACTTTTAGGGGTACTTGGCATGCAAAAGGGTATCTGCACATGCATTGTGCAAGCAGACACATATTTTAAGTTTCTTAATGAGCAAACCAAGAGTCCCCAAATAATTGAGTATTTGGAGCTATGTCACCTGAGTGCGGGGTGCAGGTGCCGGCGCGACACATCTCAAAAAATTTAGGTGCGGCGGTGTGGTAAAAATTTATTATTATTATTATTATTATTATTATTATTATTATTATTATTATTAGTAGCATTATTAATTTATTATTATTATAATAGTATGTATAAAATATATATGATAAAAAAATTTAAAATTGTCTATAAACAACAAAATTATTAAATAATAAGATCAAAATTGCAAATTTAAAATTTGCTAATCATGAATATAAAACAAAAGCAGCATGAAAATATATTCAAGTGGGGCGTAACAAAATCAGAATATATTCTATAATATATTATGTGAAGTGTGAAGCTGTGATGCAGAAACCAGTAACGCAAAAAAATCAGTAAAATTTATAATATCAATACAAAAAACAATTTCTGTTGTGAAATTGTGAAGAAGTGGAACGAAGAACAAGACTTCAAGAAGACGAAGAAGAATGACGAAAAAGAAGGATGAAGAAGAGGGACGCAGAAGACGGACAGAGAAGAAGGGACGAACATGGACAAAAAAGAATGATGAAGAAGTGAGACGTAAAGGGACGAAGAAGAGAAAATAGGGAAAGAAGAAAAAGGAAAAGAAAGAAAGTTGATGTTGCTGCCAGGCGGAGATGATGTCGCATATGCCGGTCGTCAGATGGAGAAGCTGCCGGTGGAAGAGATGAAGGGGAGGTAGCTGCCGGTGGAAGAAACAGAGTAGCAAAGGGGCGAGCGAGGTCGATGTGGGTCAAACAAAGAGATGATCGATTTAAAAAAAAAAAAACAAAAGAAAAACTTTAAAAATTAGACTAAAATAAACCGACTCGCATTTGACCGCACCCGACTCTTGTTTGACTATTTGAGTGCACACTGGAGGCGCACCCGCACCCTCACCGTGTCAACGCAGGTGCAGGTTCATTTCTGCCGCACCCTGGTGACACAAATTTTGAGATGCCATCTTTCTCATCAAGTCAATCTAAGCTCTTGCACTGGATGCCAGTCTCTAATATCAATCAAGAATATGATACCCCATGTTGAACACAAGGAGATGCATAATGTTTGTACGAAGAAATGTTTAATTCATTATTCATCTTTAACAAAGAGTTTTGATTCCTGAATCATAGGCTCATTTTTAATCAAAATTCCAAAATTGTGATTCTACCTTAGAAAGTAGAATTATGATTCCGGAATTTTCTAATTTTTTCATCTCTCTTTGGGCACATGTCATGATGGTTTTCATTTATCAATTTTAACATTTTAATTTTTTGTTTGTCAAACATATACGTCTTAATTACAGATCCAAGATTCAACGCTGTCGCCCCCCAAATGTCTTAGAAATTCTAACTTGCTTCCTATCTTGTATCTTTTGACTTTTTGCGTCTCATCTCAAGTTGTCAAGTCTTGATGTCTTAGGCGTGCGTACTCAGAGATATGCAACATGCTTTCTGAAAAGGAAAAAAAAAATCATTAAGAAAAATATCTAGTTTTTATGCACTTCAAGTATAACCATGGCTTAAAAGTATCAACCATCATTTCTTGGGTAGATAAAAATTCTAATCTGACTTTTCTTTTTCATACAATATCATGTACAAATTTGCATACAATATTTATGTGTTTGATTTTACTATACAATTTTGAATTATTTACGACGCAGTCCTTGGTGAATTAAACTGTCACAAGAAAAAGTTATTGGTAAGCATTGTATCGATAATTTTTTCCATATAGAACTGCCGATAGAGCTCAAATATCAGGTGGGCTGTGCTTGGCAGAGGTCCATGAAAGCCTGGACGGGTCCTGGTGGAGGACGTAGTTGCAGATGACACCTTCCATGAACGTACCAAAAGAAGAATTATGTAACGCGTAAATGGCAGCAACCGTGGAAGAGTGCTTCTCATCTCTCTTTGTTGTTTTCTTCCTCATCTTCTGCTGTAAGAAAGAAATTTTCGTAAGAGTTTCTGCTGCCGCCTCTCTCTCTCCTTTGCGCAAGTAGAGCTTTGAAGAGCCTTTACAGTTTACACATGTCGGTTCTCAACGTTCTGCAACTTCTAACTCATTAGAATGCTCCCTTTCTCTCTCTCTCTCTCTCTCTCTCTCTCTATATATATATATATATATATATATATATATAAATTGAATGGTGACTTTAGTTTTTTAGAGTTATCCAAGCATGTACTCTATACTATTTGATTCAATATAATAGACAGTTAAAAGAAAAATAAAAAGAAAAAGTAATGGGTATTTTCGTTTATTTAATATTAGTTTACAACTTTTTCTCTTTTTTTTTTCAAATATCTATCTGTTTTAGATGGCCTGGATTACTTAGGTGACTCTAAATAACAGTCACCTTAGTTTACAACTTTTTTTCCTTGTTTTTATATGTAGATGTGTGCGTGTTTCACCCACCTTGTCCGATTAATCTCATAAAAAAGAGATATAAAAAAAAGAGATATTCAAGAAATGGAGTTACAGAAATTTGTAAGAAATCTTGAGGTTGAAAGCATGCTATTGTTAAAATTTCTTCAAACTATTTGGGAAATTTATTGTAAAATTGAAAGTGTGTATATGAGCCATGAGAGACCTCTCCTCAGCAAGCATGAAGGAAACCAGTGGTGATGGGAGGCTATTTTGGCTGAGGGGCATTGGAGTCACCATGTATATAGGTCTGCGATGAATGCTCCACAATAGATTTTTAGGTCATTACAATGTTATTTTTGAAAATTTCAGTGAACCCCAATATATCTCTACCACTGGAGGAGACCTGACCAAATTCTCGACATAAGTGATCCTGTCACAGGAATCTCATCATGAGTCATGACCATGAAATCCTGATGCCCCAACCACAGGCAGAGGGTAGGCGGGCTGTCTGGCTTCATGGTCTCCCATGAAGTTTTTGAAAATTTTATATTGATTAAATATTTTAAAATATTTTGTTCGGCCCATAAATTTTTTGAAAAATAACGGGAATGATTCCCAGTAAAATTAATTTTCAAAATTTTATTTACAAATTGCCTGACTGTTTAGACCCCACAAAAATAAAATCCTGGCTCCGCTCTTAGTCCCGATAAAAGCTGTTCACCTCTGCCTTTGCTTTTGCTTTTGTAGAGGACATCAAGGGCCCGCTAGTCCTTCAAGAATCTATATGATCAATCAAGAAGGATTCGAGTTGAGAAGAGATGAGGAAATCTAGGTCTGTTCATTCGATAAACTCAACTCGTTTATTAAACAAGTCGAACTCGAATTGAGTGGGTTCGACTCAGTTAAAATCGATTAAGCCTGAAAATATATATATAAAATATGACTCATAAAATTAAAAAAAAAAAAGATTGTTCAAATAGGTATGCAACTCGAGCCAATCTTAGCTCAAGCTCGAATCAAGCCGAGTTTGAATTTTAAGAGCTTGAGCTTGAGCTAATGAAATTGAGCTCCAGCCAAGTTAAAGTTTCTTTCAAAACACTCAAGCTGAGTTCGAGCGGCCTTAACTTGGCTCAAACTCGCTCATGAACAGCCCTAAGAGATCTAAACGAATGTATAAAGAGTCAATGATATTGATAAGAAAAACGGGGAAGAAACCACTGTACGAATGGATCATGCATCTGAATTTTTTTTTCTTTTCTTCTAAAATGAGTTTGGAAAAGCCCTTAAATCTGACCCCTTACGAAGTAGCAGTCGGGTTAACATCTTCTGCATACTTTTTAACAAGTGTCAATCAATCTTTTTTAACCAGAAATTTAATCAAATAATGAATAGATACTGATGCAGAGTGCGCCCAGACTGGCCACACGCCCAGTTTGAGCCCAGAGACGCAAGTCTCACATCATGACTCAATTGGAGGTGATGTGACTCGAAGCGGAAATTCTGTTGCAGATCTAGACCTCGAGCAGGTTCAGGGTGCTTTGCATAGGTTCTATTGAGCAATGGGATAATCAATGTTTACCTACATGTCGTGCGGACAATTAGACGTGCTGAGCATTGTGTCAGTGACCATTTTTACCCACACTATCTTCACCTACGATGAAAGGTTACATGCATTTATTAAAGAAGATTACTCAAATTGGACTCACGAGCAATCAAGCCAGCAGGACAATTGCCTATCACGTGTAACGCCCAAGCAATCGAGCCAGCAACAAAATCGCCTAACGTCTTCTATGCAATGTCATTTAATGGCTCTACAAAAGGAAAGCTTCAGCCATCATGCGCCAGCCAGAAATGTTTCAAATCTGATTCACAATTATCACAAGGAAACGCAAGGAGAAAAGGAAACCGATCTTGATGAGAGGATAAGAAGAAAAGGGAAATATCATAAAGACAGTGACTTGGCTCACGATTCTAAAACTGAAACAATTATGTCCAAAAATCCTTGAACGGTTGCAAGGAGATTTCGTTAGCCTCCACGCTGCTGTACAAATAGAAAATGATGTACATAGTAAAATGATTATGTAAAAGAAAGGCATACAATAGAAAGAAGGCTCTTTGATTTCTTTGATTGTGGACATAGGTTCTCAAGGACCGAACCACGTAAATTTTGTCTTTCCTTCTTCATCTTCCTTCTTCTCTTGTTCTTCTTTTTCTTTATGGTATCAGAGCTTCTCTAAGCCTTCATCGGCAGAATATTCCTGGAGACCTTGTTAATCAAGGAAGTTCGTCTCCCTCTCCTACTTGTTGGCCATGGTGTCATCCTCACACAGCTTGTTCTATCCTTATCCACTCAACTTGAACGTGGCCAATTTTGTTTCTCTGAAGTTGACGCACAACTTCCTATTGTGGAAGACGCAAATTCTTGCGCTCATAGAAAGTCAGGACATGGAAGGTTTTCTGACTGGTTCGATTGCTGCTCCGCCAAGCCACATTGTTGATCCTGCTGATCCGCAGCAACTCGCATCAAATCCAAAATTTGAATCGTGGCGTCGCTCCGATCGCCTCATAAAAGGATGGATCACTGGTACGTTGTCCGAAACCGTCCTTGGTTTAGTAGTCGGATTAAATTCTTCTCAAGAAATTTGGTCCACTCTCATTGATGCTTTTGCTCAAGAGTCTCAAGAACGTGGTTTTCATCTTACTCATATGCTTACTACTTGTAAAAAGGGCAACAACGCCATTGAAGTCTATGTCGCCAAGTTCAAGGCTATATGTGACGACTTGGCTGCCATAGGAAAATCAGTTAGAGACAAAGAAAAGGCTTTTTGGCTTCTCCAAGGATTAGGAAAAGGCTACGAGCCTTTCGTTATGGCCATGCTTAAACCACCCGTCCCTTCTTGCAAAGAATTGATATCTTTATTACAAAGTCTGAAAGTGAGAAACAAGTTCTTAAGTTCTGAAATTTCGCCCCAAGTTGCCTTCTATGCGCAACGAGACAATCAAAATCGATCCTGGGGCACTTATCAAATGTCCCGAGGACGAGGACGGTATAATCGAGGTGGACGTGGAGGTTTCCATCAACATTATCCCTCTCATGGAGGTGGATACAACTCGCCTCAAACAGGTTACAATACTAAACCTCAACCTCAACCAAAGGTCGACGGGTCGAATACCTCTTTCAATTCGTCTAAGGATCTCGTTTGTCAAATTTGCAACAAGAAGAATCATTCAGCCATGCGATGTTACAATTGTTTTAATCATTCTTTTCAAGCGAACGATGCCACTCATGCTCTTGCAGCCCTTACTATTACTGATCCACAAGATTCTGGTTGGCTGGTTGACACTGGAGCTACAACCCACATGACAGGAGACGCAAGTAAACTTAAGAACATCTCTCCTTATTATGGTTCTGATATTGTTATTGTCGGGAACGGCCAGCGTATCCCAATCACACATATTGGACAAGCTGATATTTCTCCAAATCTCTCTCTTAAGGATGTTTTCTATGTTCCGCGGCTTACAAAAGATCTTATATCTGTTAGTAAACTGACTAACGATTTTCCATACATATTTGAATTCGCCTCTGGTCGATGCATCTTGAAGGACAAGAAGACGGGCAGACTAGTGGCAACGGGAACTGAACAAGGTGGCCTCTATAAAGTCAACAACAATGGCAACCACAAAGCTTTCTTTTCATCACGTTTTAGACGGGCGACTGAAGAATCTTGGCATGCTCGATTGGGACATCCTCAATCTAGTGTTTTAGAATCATAAGTACATTGATGTTTTACCTAATGGTAATCTTTCAATTTGTCCTAGTTGTCAAATGGGAAAATCTTGCAAATTGCCTTTCATTGAAAGAGACAACATTATCTCTTTACCATTAGAAAAAATTCACAGTGATCTATGGGGACCGGCACCCGTTTTATCTCGAGAACAATATCGTTTTTATGCCATATTTGTTGATGACAATAGTCGCTTTACATGGTTTTATCCTCTGAAGCACAAATCTGATTTTTTTGATGCCTTTGTTCATTTTCACAAAATGGTTGAGCGTCAGTTTGACAGGAAAATAAAAACTTTCCAAAGTGATGGAGGCGGAGAATACACTAGTTCTCGTTTCACAACCTACCTTGATGCTCTTGGAATTAAACGTCAATACTCATGCCTCAAGACGCCTGAGCAAAATGGCAAGGCAGAGCGCAAGCATCGTTCCATCACTGAATTGGGGTTAACTCTGCTTTTCCATTCTGGTGCTCCTACATGTTTTTGGACTGACGCTTTTTCAGCTGCGGTTTTCCTATTGAACAGGCTGCCTTCCGCCACCTTGAATATGCAGTCTCCTTTTGCCTCCTTATTCAAAAGGATTCCAGATTATTCCAGCATGCGCATCTTTGGGAGCAAATACTTCCCTTATTTGAGATGATATGCAAGGAACAAATTTGATCCTAAATCTGTTCCCTGTGTTTTTATTGGCTATAGCACCCTACACAAGGGTTACAAATGCTTTGAGCTCAATTCCAGATGTTTATATATATCCAGGCATGTCGTTTTTTATGAACACTCACTCCCTTTCAAATATTTGTCTTCTCTATACAAGGATGACGTCATGGGAAGCGATTTCATGGCTTTTGGCGATATCGAAGGCCCAAGTGCCGAAAATCTTCTTCATTCAGACGATCTCCCACCTTGTAGCCCTGCACCAGACCCACGTCTAAATGTTTATGATCAAGACGCGACAAATGTCTGCTCTTTGTCTCCTACCATTGTTGACTCAGCCGACCTTTCCGATCCAACCCCATCAGCCACGTCCAGCCCACACCAATCAGAAACATCTCGGCTCCCATCAACCTCTATGGAAACTCGAGCCATAGTTACTAGATCTATGACTCGGGCAATCTCTTCGCAAGGCAGAACCATGACCACTAGAGCTATGACTGGTGTTCAAAAGCCCAACCCAAAGTATGTCAACATCCATGTCACTTACCCTACCATCCCAAAAGAACCCACAAGAATTAAACAAGCTCTTCAACATGAGGGGTGGAGAGCGGCAATGAAAGAAGAAATGCTCGCGCTGAAATCTAATCATACGTGGGAATTAGTTCCAAGAGAACCAAATATGAATATCGTTGGATCAAAATGGGTCTTCAAATCCAAACTCAAAGCCGATGGAAGCCTTGATCGTTTAAAGGCACGGTTGGTTGCCCGGGGTTTCACTCAAGTCGAAGGAATCGACTATCAAGAGACTTTCTCTCCTGTCATTCGACCCACTACTATCGTTCTCTCTATTGCTACCATTTTCAATTGGAGCATCAAACAATTAGATGTTAAAAATGTCTTCCTACATGGATCGCTTGATGAAAAAGTCTATATGTCCCAACCACCCGGGTTGGAGAATCCTCTTCTTCCGAATCATGTTTGTCGTCTTAAAAAGGCTTTATATGGCCTGAAGCAAGCCTCTAGAACATGGTTTCAACGGCTAAGTGATTTCCTCTTCGACAATGGCTTTTGGAGCTGCTATTCCGATCCATCAATGTTCATATTTCAAGAGAAGAACAATTGTCTTATCCTCTTAATATATGTTGATGATATGGTGCTTACAGGTAGCTCTTCCAACTTAATTCAGACTTTTATCTCTAAAATTCAAGATGAGTTCCCTGTAAAAGACATTGGGCAACTTAGTTATTTTCTTGGGATCGAAGTTTTGCGCACTAGTGATGGACTTTTTCTCAATCAAGCTAAATATGCCCGAGACATTTTAGAACGAGCACAAATGACCGATTGCAAACCCATGAACACTCCCATGGCAACAAAGTTGGATCTTCTGGATACTTCCCCTTATGCAGATCCCACATTTTATCGTGCGATAGTTGGATCATTACATTACTTGACTATCACTCGGCCCGAAGTATCATTTTCCGTGAATTTCATCAGTCAATTTATGCAGAATCCTACCCAAGCTCATTTCACCATTGCCAAATGCATCCTCCGCTATATCAAAGGGACTGTTGATTATGGGATTCATCTCCTTTCTCAAAGCACGATTGACTTATATGCTTTTTCTGATGCCGATTGGGCTGGATGTCACCTTACCAGAAGATCCACAACAGGCTACTGTACTTTTCTAGGAGTGCTAAGAAGCAAACCACCGTTGCTCGATCCAGCACCGAGGCTGAATATCGTTCCATGGCATCAACCACTACTGAATTAACTTGGCTTCTTCAGATTCTTAGAGATATTGGCATTCCAAGTATGAAAGCACCAGTTCTTCTCTGTGATAATGTCAGTGCTCTCTATTTAGCCAAAAATCCACTCTTTCACAACCGGTCAAAACATATTCAAATTGATTATCATTATGTACGTGAAATGGTCACTTCTGGACATCTCACCACTAGGCATGTGCCTTCTACTGATCAATTAGCGGACATATTTACCAAAGCCTTGGGGAAAGATCAGTTCTTAACTTTACGAGCCAAACTCAACATCATCAGCCGTTTTCGTTTGAGGGGGCGTATTAAAGAAGATTACTCAAATTGGACTCACGAGCAATCAAGCCAGCAGGACAATTGCCTATCACATGTAACGCCCAAGCAATCGAGCCAGCAACAAAATCGCCTAACGTCTTCTATGCAATGTCATTTAATGGCTCTACAAAAGGAAAGCTTCAGCCATCATGCGCCAGCCAGAAATGTTTCAAATCTGATTCACAATTATCACAAGGCAACGCAAGGAGAAAAGGAAAGCGATCTTGATGAGAGGATAAGAAGAAAAGGGAAATATCATAAAGACAGTGACTTGGCTCACGATTCTACAACTGAAACAATTATGTCCAAAAATCCTTGAACGGTTGCAAGGAGATTTCATTAGCCTCCACGCTGCTGTACAAATAGAAAATGATGTACATAGTAAAATGATTATGTAAAAGAAAGGCATACAATAGAAAGAAGGCTCTTTGATTTCTTTGATTGTGGACGTAGGTTCTCAAGGACCGAACCACGTAAATTTTGTGTTTCCTTCTTCATCTTCCTTCTTCTCTTGTTATTCTTTTTCTTTAGCATTGTCATGTTTCACCTAGGTTTTTTTTGCAGTGATAGAAGCAGTGCCGGAGCCATATGTAGCTTGATGTATGCAATTGCTCAAACCAACTTCTTAAAAATTTTTCATTTTTACACTAGCATTTTTGTAATATATATATAAAGTTTTTTTAAACTAGTGTCCCTCCAATTCGAAGTCTGGCCACTAGATAGAAGTGTGGTTACAGCGCAATAAGGATGGGTTCTTGAGACCTTTTGGTACATATCATTACGGTTTTTTATGTTCACTCATTCGTTTTGGTTATTTGGATATTTCGGTTTTTATGTCTGATCTGTATCTCTTTGGATCGTTATTGTTCCGATTCCATATGTGATAGGCCTGTTGATATGGATTTGTTGGTGATCAAACGAAGTAGTTTTTTTTTTTCCCCTTTTCTTATTTCTCTTGCTATTTCTTCCCAGCGTTTGTTGATTTTCTCCATTCATTAGCATAATCATATGAGGTTTAGGGAAACCCCTGTGCCCCTACATCGAATACCCTGATCAAATTTCCAAGACTTGTTTGATTTTTAAGGGTTCAATGTGGAAAGCCAATTATCATAGACGAAAGAATGGAGAAATTCATAATCTATATTCCTGTCATGAAACCAAGTGATGAAAATCAGCTAGATGTTTGTCACTCTCACTGTTGGAAAACCCAATGATAATCTCTTGATCTTTGATATTTATTTCATGATTACCTTTGATAATCACTTATTCTTGATTATCTTTTTTTTTTCAAAAAAAAAAAAACTAATTTAGGTTGCGTTTGACAGTCTTCGATCTTAGATTCAAAGCTGCACTAAAAGATATAATTTTTAAGATCCTCAGTTTAAACAAATTGAGGATCTTTGTAACATGGATCTTAAATCCATAAAAGTCATGGGTTAAAGTCAGATGGGGAGGTGGTCTGAGCTTAAATCCATGGGCCACAGTGAAACAAATGCAACCTTAGAGTGTAACCTTCCCCCTCATGGGGAGCCAAGATAAGCGAGTAGAGTTACTTGAGTTCGAGTTACATGAACTCAACTCGTTTAAACTCAATTAAGCTTGTTTCACCTAGGTAATTTTTGTAAGTTTCAACTTTAAAGCAAAGAAAAAGAGATCAAATCAAATAGACATGTAACTCAACTCGTTTAAACTCAATTACGCTTGTTTCATCTAAGTAATTTTTGTAAGTTTCAACTTTAAAGCAAAGAAAAGAGATCAAACCAAATAGACAGTTAATAAACAAACTTAAACGAGTTGAGCTCGAGCCAGAACTTGGTCCGTTGAGTCAAGCTCAAGCCAACCTTGTACTTCCTGACTCGAACATGAGTCAAGCTTGAGCCGAGCAATATACGAGTTGATTCAGGTGAAGCTGACAGAGCTCGAGCTCGACTCGGCATGTATACCGACAAAAGAGATTATGTAACCCTGCAAACATGAAAAGACATTATATATAATTTAAGGTAATACAACATCTTGTACCTGCGATAAAATAAAATACAGGCGGTTGGCTTACAAATGTGCTTATTATGCCCTCTATTTTATTTCACAAGTATAGATATAATCAAATCTCTCAGCGTAGAATAAATGCTAAGAACATATTACTGAGGCATAATTATTTTTGTGGCCAATTCCCTCATGAAATATTGCAATTAGAAATCAACAACTACGAGAATACACGAGATAATAAATAATATTTTCTTTTCGGTCAAAGTTAGTTTTTAACAACGTTTGAGGTGCGGATGTCGGTAAAAAAGCAACTTCAACAACATACTAACGTAATGTCGATAAAGCCTGCTTTTCACTGGCGTCTATTTTTGGACGTGGATAAAAATCAATATTCGCCGACATTTGTCTCTGTTGGTAAAAGTTGCATTTTAATTAACAGAGTCATCTGTTGCCTGTGCGTTTACTAGCTTGTCCTAAATGTGTGATGTCCTGGAAGAGTATATGGTCTGTCAATTGGTTTAATTTTGTAAATGTTTCCGTTTGTTCAGGTATTATCAGTTCTCAAGAGATCAATGGAAGCTGGTATTATCAGGTTCCTCTATATATGTAATGAGAATTTACAAACGGATGGATACTCTTGCCAGACAATGGATCACATTTTTTGGGCTTGATTTGGCAAGAGTCTCTTCATCATGTACAACACCACATTTATCTTGTACATTTTTACCTTTAGAAAGGTCTATTATGATAGATACTGATATCCTTGTGATTGTTTATCTCATCTCCTTGCGCCTTGGAAACCTTTTTTTTTTTTTTTGGGTGGTGAGTCCACATTTGGCTGTTTTGCCTGCACTTGTGAAGATCTTGTCTGCTATTTCATGAAAGTATATGTAAGGTAGAATGTGAACAGCACGTCTTGGTTCCATTCCCACACTACCCTGTGCCTTATCAAAGTTTGTGTTCAATTATAAATCGAATCAGTCCGATTCGGTGAAAACATCCGGTTGATAAGCTGTAGAATTCTAAATTGATAATATAGATTCTCTTATCCAATTCGATTAGCACTAGCCCGACCTTTGTTGCTGTATTTGGGATCCAATCCACTGATGATATTCCTCAGCTATATGATTATCAAAGGGTTTGGATACCTCACTTGGCCAACATTGACATTGGACTAGCAAAGGCGTCTAATGTTCTCAATGGTTCTAGGGTTGAAAGCAAATGTCACCGCACATGATCAACTAGGAAATGATGTTGTAAATGCCAATCAAGAATGAGGTGAAGGAAAAGTTTGGAGGGGAAGTGCATATACACATGCATATGGAGTATAAAAGCAGAACATGCATAAGTGTGCATACAGAAGCATGTAGAATTTGGATTGATTTTACCTGTTTCTGCATGATTGCGAATGTGGTGACACATGGTGGCGGAGCTAGAAATTTTTGGCTAAGAGGCACTATTTTAAAAATTCTCATTCTTCAAGGGCAAATTATATATATGAATATGCAACTAGTGAGCCAAGCTTGAGCATGGCCAGAAGGAGCTTGGCTTGAATCACATATTGTTTGGCGACTTGAACCTTATGAGGCAAGTCGATCTCAACTTGGAAAACCGAGTCTAGGCTAAACAGTACTTGGCTTGTTTACAATCTTGTAGCTTGTTATATATATATATATATATATATATATATATATATATATATATATATATATATATATATATATATATATATATATATATAT
>JAANDH010000527.1:169261-188449 GCA_011799765.1 Nymphaea thermarum
ATAGCACGGGTTTAAACTCATGCTCGAGCTTGACTAGTTTGTTAAACGAGTCAAGCTCAAGTTGAGCTTGCACAGGTGAGTTCGAGTCAAGCCGAAGTTGGCTCAACTCATTGTGCTTTCCTAATTATATATATAAATAAACGAATAATTTTAAGGCATCTATTTAAAATTAAATAAAGAAAAATTTGGGGCTGATGTGGCTGTAGCTCCGCTACTGGTGATGCAGTTGGATGAAACCAGTGGCACACCCATAGATGAGCATAAGTGCTGAAATGCGGCGGAAGTGCAGGAATTAGACTTCAACTGGATTTTAACACTTTTGATTTTACCTTTCTCAGTATAGGATACATTGTTTGCTAAAAGAATGATCTGCCTGCACGTCCTCTTCTTGTGCTCCTGTAAATGACACAAATATAACACAAGAGCAATACAACAACTAATCCACCACTTGTTTCTTCAAGTGGTCACAAGGCATGACACAAGGCAGCAAAGATGAAGCACACGACAAGAAATCTTTGAGCACAATTGAAAGCATTTCTCACTCACTTTTAACCAACCCAAAGGGTCATATATATACATGTCAAAAAAATCTGAAAAATAAATGACATGACTCTTGGTGATTCCACTATGGCTCTAATTGACATATTAAAAACAAAAAACTGAAAATTAAAATAGGCAAGGTGAAGGGGCACTTGTCATGGCACGATGGAATTATTGAGGAACCCAAAAGTTGAACCCTTCACCTTCTTCATAAGGACATGCACACATTTTTACTTTTTTGCATTAAATTTCATCACTTCCCCTTAATGCAAAGCTTGAAACATCAAGGTGAGACCGAAACTTCACAATTTTTGGGTATGAAAGTGCCTTAGTAAAGCCATCTGCAATTTACTCATTGGTTGAGCAATACTTCAACACGATTTGACCTTTACCAACATTCTCACCAATGAAATGATGACGAAGTTCAATATCTTTTGTCTGTCCATGGTAAATCGGATTTCTTGTCATTGCTATAGTTGCCTTGTTGTCACAATGGATTGGTGTTTCTTGAGTTTGACTTTGACCAAAATCTTTCAAAACTTGACGCATCCAAATTGCCTGACAAGTAGCAGCATATGCAGCAATATACTACACTTCTGAAGATGTAATGTCATCGTACTTTGCTTTTTGAACACCATGATATAGCACTTGACCTAGGTGTAAAAACATAGCCACTTGTGCTCCTTAGATCATCTAGAGCTCCTGCCCAGTCACTATCATTATAACCAAGTAAGTTAAAACAAACATTCGATTTATACGAAATTTCATATTCAGTAGTTTCACAGATGTAACGCAAAACATGTTTTGCTGCCCCCAGATGGTGTAATGATAGATTGTGCATGAACCTGGATACCAAGCTGACAGCAAATAAAACATTTGGTCGTGTATGAATGAAATATAACAAGCCACCAACTAGACCTCTAAACAACGTCTTATTGGCCTTAGCAGTCCCATCAGACAAAGTCAACTTTTCACATGCATTCATTGGAGTAGAAAAACATCTTGCAATCTAACATTTTATAACTCTTAAGTAGGTTTAATGCATATTTTTCTTGAGAGAGAAAAATGTCATTATTTGTTTGGACAACTTGAAGATCAAGGAAGAAATGCAATAAACCCAAATATGACATTTCGAACTCACTAATCATACTGTCATTGAATTTTTGTATGTGCACATCACTTGTTCCCATGTGGATAATGTCATCTACATAAACACATACCACAAGCATGTCAATACCTTTGTTTTTCAAGTATAATGTGGGTTCACTCTCACAACATCGAAACCCATTTCTACGAAGATATGTGTCAAGCCTCCCATACCATGCTCTTGGTGCTTGCTTGAGGCCATAAAGGGCTTTCTTCAACTTATACACTTTCTTCTCTTGTCCACTTATTACAAAGCCCTGTGGTTGATGTAAATATACAACTTCTTCTAAAGCACCATTGAAAAAAACAGATTTGACATCAAATTGAAATACCTTTCATTTTAAGTGAGCTGCTAGTGTCAATACCAGTCTAATAGTCTCAAAATGAGCAACAAGGGAAAAAGTTTCAAAATAATCAATGTCATATTTTTGTACATACCCTCTGACGACTAGTCTGGCCTTGTATTTTTGCACATCTCCATCGACATTATATTTCAATTTGTAATAGTCTCAAAATGAGCAACAATGGAGAAAGTTTCAAAATAATCAATGTCGTATTTTTGTACATACCCTCTGACGACTAGTCTGGCCTTGTATTTTTGCACATTTCCATCGACATTATATTTTAATTTGTAAAACTATTTCAGGCTTATAGGTTCCTTTACCTGTGGCAAATCTACCAACTGTCATGTATCATTTCTCTTAATCGGATCGATCTCTTCTAGCATTGCTTTTTCCCATTCTTCTTTACCATATGCTTCCTCATAACATGATGGTTCAGTTATCATAAAAGCAAATGAACAAAAAACACATATGTCATGTAGAGATTGTACCTTTCTTGGTGGAGAAGATCCATCTGTAATTATTTTGACATCTTCTTCGTGACCCGAATTGGTCTCTTTTGAATGAGTAGCACTTGACGATGATGCATCTGAGTGAGAAGTTGATTCAACAAATGGAATATGTTGATCTTCTATTGTTGTCCACTCCCATGATCCATTCTCATAAAAAATGATATCACACCCAATGATTAAAGACTTTGTTACCGGATTGTATAGTCTATAACATTTTGAGTTATTACTATAACCAACAAAAATACATTTCTCACTCTTTTCATCCATTTTGTCTCGACTACTAGAATCAAGCAGGGAGTAGACAATGCATCCAAAAACTTTTAAATTACCTACATCAGGTTTTTTCTTCCACCATGCTTCATATGGAGTCATATTGTGGACTTCTTTGGTTGATGATATGTTGAAAAGACATACAGCTGTAGCCACTACTTCAACCCCAAACTCATTTGGAAGATGCTTCTCATTCAACATGCTACAAACCATTTCTACCACTGTACGATTTTTCCTTTCAGCAACTCCATTTTGTTGGGAAGTTTTTGTTACCGTTAACTGCCTACGTGTACCATGTAATTTGCAGAAATTGTCAAAAACATTTGACAGAAATTCTCCCCCTCTATCAGTACAAAATATTTTTATAGGTCACCCCCATTCTTTTTCTGTAAATACTTTAAATTCCTTAAATTTTCCAAGGGCTTCAGATTTTTCAGCAAGAAAAAACACCCAACTCATGCGAGAAAAATCATCAGTGAATAGTAAAAAATATCTACTATTCTTTATAGATGGAGTTCTTGTTGGTCCACAAATGTCAACATGCACTAATTCTAAAGGAGCTTTCGCTCTCCATGTTTTGCCAATTGAAAATGGAAGACGATGTTGTTTTCCATACACACATGCTTCACAAATATCTTCATTAATGGTAAGACGAGGTAAACCAACAACTAATTTTTTCTTCCCTAACAACTTCAGTCCATTGTAGTGCAAGTGTCCATATCTTAAGTGCCATAACTTAGACACTTTATTCATGTCTACAACTAAGGCATATGCATCAAAGTGTGAAAGCTCGATTGAAAACATTTTGTTTCTTGTCATGTGCACTACTATAGTTGACATATTAGAACATTTCTTTTTGATTTCACATACATCATCATGAAATGAAATCAAATATTATTTTTGTGCCAATTGTCCTACACTTTGCAAGTTATATGCTAGTCTAGGTATGTAGTAAACATCATGTACCAACCTTTTAGTGCCACCATTAATTGGTATCTCAATTGTGCCTTTACCATCAATTTGTAACTTTTTGTCGTCTCCAAGTCGAACTTGTTGCTTCACCGATTCATCAATGTCACAAAATAAGTCTCTATTTCCTGTCATATGATTACTGCATCTACTGTCTAAAAACCATATATGATCAATATTTTCTTTTGACTCTGTATGAGTAAAAAACAAGTTACCATCTTCTGTTTTCTCTTCCACTGCATTAGATTGTTGTTTGCTTTGACCATTTCTTTTGCAAAAAACACAATACCTGTTTTTGTAGCCATGTTTTTTATTGTTTGTGTCACCTCCTTCTGGCTTGTTTCTTCCTGCCTCAAATCTTTCTCGTCCATGTTCACGGTAGTTACCTTTACCTCGTCCGTGACATGCATTCTTTCGTACAACTGCTCCCTTTCTCTCTTTGCTAAAGTCATCCAACTTGACTTGGGCTTGGAATGCTTGTTCTACATTTTTCTCAGTTGACCTGTTCATTCTTTGTTCATTGGCTAAAAGAGAACCCAATAATTCAATAGCAGAGCATGCAGTCAAATCCTTAGACTCTTCTACAGTTATAACCACATGATCAAATTTAGACGGTAGACTCTTATATTGCTGTAACCACATCAGCACAACCTCTCCAAAGGTTTTCATCTCATTTATAATTACGAAAGCTCCTGAAATTTTTTTTGGACTGATTCATTGTTTTTCATAAACAATGTCTCAAACTCTTTACAGAGGGTGTGGAGTTTCACCATCGTTACCTTCTCATCACTATGATCTTCTTGTTTGAGAATAGTCCAAACTTCATTTGAACTAGCAGCACCAGCAATTCAAGGAAAGATACTTATAGCTTGTTGAAGAACAATCAAGGCTTTTGAATCATTCTTCCGTTGCTCTCTTGATCCAACTGTCTTTTCTCCTTGTTTGGAGCTCTCTCCACTTTCTATATAGTCATTCTCAACTAGATCCCAAACATCTTGTGACAAAAAGAAAGTCTTCATTTTTATACTCTAAAATCCATAATTATCACCACTAAATACAGGTATGAGCGATTGAACAATATTCAAAGTGGTCATGTCATTAGCCATAATGAACATAAATTTCCCACAAGAATTTTGTCGAACTAGTTGTGTGCAGATTTTACCTTACAAGCTTCTCTTTTGCACTCTTACCAGCAATCACGACAACACAATCAACTTGTCTCTGATACCACTATTTGCTAAAGGAATGACCTGTCTGCACGTCCTCTTTTTGTGCTCCTGTAAATGACACAAATATAACACGAGAGCAACACAACAACTAATCCACCACTTGTTTTTTCAAGTGGTCACAAGGCATGACACAAGGCAGCAAAGATGAAGTACACGACAAGAAATCTTTGAGCACATTTGAAAGCATTTCTCACTCATTTTTAGCAAATCCAAAGGGCCATACATATACATGTCAAACAAAAAACTGAAAAATAAATTACATGACTCTTGGTGATTCCACTATGGCCATAATTGACATATTAAAAGCAAAAAACTGAAAATTAAAATAGGCAAGGTAAAGGGGTACTTGTCATGGCACAATGGAATGGAACCCAAAAGTGGAACCCTTCACCTGTGTTGGAGGTCGGTAGAGTTGGAAGAGGAGAACACCATTGGATATGATCAATAGCAGCCAACTTTACGTCTATCAAAAGAATTTATCTACTACCTTTTCATCAGTTCTATATGCTCAAGGGTTCTTTTTGCAATGATTACATTGTTCTGTGTCGGGCAGTGGCAGAGGGAGGGGAGGCGCCTGGGCCATGGCCCTACCCCAGGCGGATGAAAAAAAAATTAATTGTAAAAATTTAAAAGTTTTATTACTTTTGTGTAGTATTTGGATCGAGGTTCAATTTGGCCCTACCCAGATCCAACTCCAACCCCCAAAAATGGCCCGCCCCTCTTTTGTTTTCCCTATTTCAACATTTGGTTTTCAAAAAAGGAGAAAACCCACGCATGAGGGAGGAGAAAATGAGAGACAAAGAGAGGGGGAGAGGGTTTGATAGAGAAAACGAGTGAGAAAGAAAGGGAGCACCGACCATTGGAGCAGGTCTGCAGGAGAGACCAAGAGACAACATGCGCACTGAGCACGAGCATTCTGCTGGCTTCAGGAAGAGGTGGGGCCATTTCCTGACTTTCTTCCATTCTTTATTATAATGGTCTTCATTTTTGTTGCTTAGTGAAATATGGTGGGGCCGTTTTTTTCATACTTTAGTTTTTGTGTTTCTTTTTTCTTAACCTTTTTTCTGTCATTTTCCTTTCCTCTATGGTGGCTTTCTAATTTCTATTATGCACATTTTTTATTTTTTAACCTTGATCTTTCACAGTTTCACTGTGAATCTGTTAAATTTTATTAGCTCTTTCGTGCTTAAATCGTCAGACCTTCTAACGAAAGTGGATGGTGTATGCCACTATTTATTTCCTGCAAAAGAAACAAATGCTTACAAAGGGGTGCAGTGAAGGAAGCAAACCCCAAAAGCATTGGTAAAAGAAAATCATTTTTTTTTTAATTGAATATTGGTCAAAATCACCCTAAAGCATCCAAAACCAAGCATCATGGTTCCCATCTTATCAGAATTCCATTTCTCCAGTTGGGACTAGGTTTTGGTTGACAATTTGTGTAGGATGATGCTTTACCAACCTAGTTGAACGAAATCATTAAACCAGCACTGACCAGGTCACAGATGTCAAGGCCAGCGTTTGTAAGTTGCTAAGAAGATTCTAGTCTTAAATCCTTCACAATTCCAAGCATTGGTTTGCTGCTGTTCTGAGCATAGGGGACGAGGAAGAGGCTTTCTCCAACATTAGTAACAAAGAGCACGACAACCCTCTTATTAAGGATGGCCCCATAGAGGAGAGTCTGGACAAATGTCCCCATTTTTTTAATACGGAGGAATTTAGCATCTTTTTGCTTATAGTTGTCTCAGTGGAGTCTGTTTTGAATCCAAGTCTCAATAGTGGATGTGGATGGTATAGCAGACGACTGAGAAACTTAAGGGGCGAACAACATAGTTTTGATATTGCCGTGGACTTGTGATTCTAACTTTCTTCTAACTTGTAATAACTCTTTGGGTTTTTCAGCGTTGCCTTCTATTTGAGGCATCTTCCCACATCTTAAACCAGATCTTAAACTAGAAAAAGTTAAATGGCGATTTGATGAGAGGTGAAAAAAGTTAAATGGCATCCATAGGAATTTATAAAAGTAGCTTCATAAAGTCCTAAAAGCATTCTCTGTTTCATTTTTCAGACTTCACTCCACTCGTGGTAATTCGAAAAGCAAGTTAGCGAGGTGAAAAAACAACTCTTCGTTGTTCTACATAGTGCAAGAGGTTCAACAGGTAAATGTTGTCTTATTTATATGCTGTTTATAAGGTGGTTGGTTCTAAATTCCTGTTTTCATAAGTTAAAATTTTAGTACTTTCTTCGATGTGTATAAATCTTATTGTCTATTTTAAATTTCAGATTTCTTGTGTTAGCTTATTGAGAAGATGAAGAAAACAATTCAAGATTATTTTAAAAAGAAACAAGTTATTGATCAATTGAGAGAAAACCAAGAGGGAGAAGACCAAAATGCTGGTTGTTCTAGTCCAAAAGCTCTTGATGTTGTTCTTTTTTACTCAGATTCTCCACCTTTTAAGTATTCAAAAATTGAAACTGTAGAAAGCATCGTGCGTGATCCAGGATTGTGACGTCATATATGAGAGATACCAATAAATAAGAGAGATGAAGTTAGGCGAGCATATATCAATTATGGGTCATATCAACATAAGTTTCATAGATATCCAGTGTTAGGTTCTTCAAGTCATCCTTGTAAATTTCAAGCTTCTTGGTTTCAAAGATTTCCATGGTTATAATATTCTCCAAGGATAGATTGTGCATATTGTTTACCGTGTTATCTTTTTAGTACTCCACATTCAAATGACAGTCCATTTATTACTAAAGGATTCAGAGCTTGAAAGAGGATGGGCGGTAGTGAGAAAACATATGCTTTTCGTAGTTATGAATGGACAAGTCAAAATTTGCCTCATAATATGAATGTGTGAGCCTTTAATGACTTAAGTTGTCAAAGCAAACATATAGATAAAATGATTGAAAAGCAAAGTTCAGAGCTTGTTTGCAACAATCGCTTGAGATTGAAGGCATCTGTGGACGCAGTTCGTTGATTGGCATTCCACGCTTGTGCTTTTAGAGGCGATGATGAAAGTCCAAGTTCATTGAATCAAGGTAACTTTATTGTGTTCATTAAAATTTTAGCTAATTATAATGACAGAGTTGTGCAAGTTGTTTTGGATAATGAAAAAAAAAATGCTAAATATATATCACCAACAGTTCAGAAAGAAATTTTACATGTTTTTGAAAGTTAAGTGAGAGCTAAAATTATGGAACAAATTGGTGATGCTAAATATTGTATTATTATTGATGAAGTTCGAGATGAGTCCAAGAGAGAGCAAATGACTGTTGTTCTTAGATTTGTTAATAAGCAAGGTCAAGTTCAAGAGCGATTTTTAGATGTTGTGCATGTGAGGGATACTACAACAATTACATTGAAGAATGCAGTTTCTACTTTGTTGTCTCAACATAATCTTAGTATTCAAGATATGCGGGGTCAATGATACGATGGTGCTAGTAATATGTGAGGTAAATGGAATGGATTGCAAACATTAATTTTGAATGAATGTCCTTATGCATATTATGTTCATTGTTTTGCTCATAGATTACAACTTGCACTTGTTGCAACTTCAAGAAAAGTTGTTGATGTTCATAGCTTTTTTGAACAATTGACATATGTAATTAATGATGTTAGTGCAAGCAGTAAACGTAATGATGAATTGCGTGAAGCTCAAGCAAATGAAATTGCATTTAGGATTGCTATAAATGAACTTCAAACAGGAAGAAGACTTAATCAAATTGGATCACTGGATCACTACAACGGTCTGCTGATACTAGATGGATAGTATAAGAAAGTTTTATAAAAATGTTCTATGCAACATGTGTAGTATTGGAAAATTTAAGAGACAATAGATCAACATATCAAATACGAGGTGAACGTAATTCAGCTTACAAAATGATAACATCATTTGACTTTGTATTTAATTTGCATTTGGTACAAGAAATATTGGAACATAGTGATATTTTTTGTCAGCCATTGTAGAGGGAAAAACAAGACATTTTAAATGCAATGGCTTTGGTTTGTAATTCAAAAAAGTTTCTACAAGAACTTAGAGAGACTGGTTGGGGTTCATTTATAGATACTGTGGGAGCATTTTGTATGACACATGATATCTCAATTCCAGATGTGGATGCTCAATATTTTGTAAGAGGATAACGTTCTCGTCGTGAACGTAATTTCATTACAGTGAGACATCATTGTCATGTTGATATTTTTATTGCTGCCATTGATTCTCAGCTGGTAGAGTTGAATAGTAGATTTAATGAGAATTCTATGGAAATACTTCGTGTGATGTCGACATTTAACCCTAGAGATCAACATGAGTCGTTTAATGCACGAGATGCATACACTCTTGTGCAGAAGTTTTATCCTGAAGATTTTCTATACTCAAATTTTATGGGTTTAAATTATCAGTTGAGACAATACAAAAATGATATTTGTCATCATCCAAGTTTTCAAAATTTGGGTACACTGTCATATGTATGTGAAGTATTGATATGAAGTAGAAAAATGAAGAATATCCTTATATATACACGTTGCTTTAGTCTCATTCTAATACTTCATGTCTCCACTGCAACCATAGAAATGGCATTCTCTGCTATGAAACTTATTAAAACAAGGTTGCGTAACAAAATAGATGATGAATTCTTTGTAGATTATCTACTTTTGTATATTGAGAAAGAAATTACTCAAATGTTTGATTTGGAAGATATTATTCATGTCTTTTATAAGATGAAAAACCGTAGAGCACAATTACAATAGGTAAAGTATTTTGTTGCATCCTTTTTATGTTGATGTTTATTTGAGTTATTATTTAGTTGCAATAATAAATGATATAGTTTTTATTATATATTTTATTGTGCAGGTGAATGAATGATGATATGGAACTATTTTCAATAAAAATAAAGGCTAAAACTGATTGTGTTGTATAGAAAGAATGCAAAAGTGCTTGTTTTAGGTAAATAATATTTATTTTGGTTTTCTAGTTTGTAGATGTCTTTATTTGCTATATTTTTGTTGTGATATTTCTATGTCCACTTTATATTCACACCTACGTCACTGTAATAGAAATAGAACACCTTATCTATTTTGAACAAATCGTGTTTTGTGCTAATGACACAAACAATTATTAAAATGTGTCGTAGGACAGGTCGCGCTTTACGTTCATGACATGGGCAATTATATGCGACATATGTTCACTTCTACTACACAGTGGTTTGCAAATATCTAAAGTGTGTGAGTATATATATATATACATATATATATATGTATATATATATTGTATTACAGTTCATTGGACCATTCGGCCCCCCCTGGGAAAAAATCCTGGCTCTGCCCCTGGTGTCGGGAAAGGTATTGCGATCGCCATTTCCCTTTTTTCCTAGTGCAAAAAAGAAAGGATTGTATTGACGCAAGAGAAATGTTAGTAAAAACACAGAAAACATCAATAAAGCCGTTACTGATGCGTGAACCAAAAAGAATGGCAGTGTTGATGATGTTAGTGAACTGGAGCTTCAGCTTCATTGACACATCAAAACGTCAGTGTCTGTCTAGTGTTTACAGACATTCTCCAGTGTGATTTATCCTTTTTTTACTGACGTTGTTCTGAATCAATGTACAATCAATGGGAAAAAGGAGCAAATAACTTCATATGTGATAAAATACAGTAATGTATTTAGTGCAACAAAAAGTCTAATTAGATTTTCCAAAGCATCGTTCAGGTGTGTCACTTTAGAACGATCATGTGTGTGCTGCAAATGTTCACCTTGTCATTGATTTTGAATGTTTTCACAAGTTGGAATAACCTTTATTACCACTATATGAACTTTTGTTAACAAACAATGTACCAATTATATGTGGGGTTTGAAAATCTATTTGAACTAGAGGTGAAGTGATCTTTATTGCATTACCAAGTTCTTTATTTTACATCAAGTTTCCAAAATGTCATAAATGCTTTGAGCTGCCAACAACAAATTAAAGAGCAGAGGCAGCTGAGAGTTAATGGCTGTCAAAGTCGGCTGTGGGAAAGCCATCTTTCCACCATGGCGAGACACTCCCTTGGTTTGTACTCTGGAGCTGTGTGACCCCCACCCTGCATGCACAGTAACGTTCAAAAGTAGAAAAATATCTTCCATCTAATATGAAAGAGAGAGAGTGAGTGAGTGAGAGAGCCGATAAAAATGAGAATATATAACAAAATTTGGGGACAAGAGGTCCCCTAGGTACAAAAGCAATTCGCAAAAAAAAAATCGCGAAAACAGAAGCATGAAGAAGAAATATGCAATACAATGCACTGAAAAATAAGAGAGAGAGAAAAGATGGAGTGGTACAGTCACCCAGCCGCAGACGGGCAGCGGCGCTTCAACCGAATGGCAAACTGGACATCCCCTTGCACAAGACGAGCCACAGAATCTGGCGAAAAGAAGTTGTCTCTGAACACTCTGTTGTTGCGCTCCTCCCAAATGCGCCACCAAGCTGAAATGAGCCACGACCTCCAGACATGACCCCAGGAAGCAGTCAGGTGGGGCGAAGGACAAAAGAGGAAGAGAAGACGAATGAATGGTACGTTTGGAAGACTATTAACAAGGGAAGGTCAGGTAGAAGCAAGGTCACTAGAGAAAAAAGGGCAAGAAGTAAAAAGCCGGACCCGACACTCAATCGCGATAAGATATAGAGGGCATTGGTTAGCCAAACTGATGTCAAGGCGCTGTAGGTGGTCAATCTTTGTGAGAGAGAGAGAGGTGTGCTTAGTGTGGGAACCATGCATGGGTAGATGTGGGCAATCTTTATTTCTTATTATCACCTTAGTGTTGGAGTGATTTACGGGCTGGTGTGAGTAATCTTTATTTTCACATTACCATCTTCAAATATTTGCTTTGTTATATATATATATATATATATATATATATATATATATATATATATATATATATTATATAGTGGCCTCGAGAAAATTTTATTCCTCCACAACTAGTGATGATTTCATAGAGGAAGAACCAGAGCTTGGAATTTCTGTAAACATCAAAATTGATGTGGAAATATTTTTGGAATTAATATATTATGTACTGTGGACTACTATGAAAAACACGTGTAAGCTTGTGTACGCAATTTGCTCGCGTACCAACATAAATTACTTATTTATATATTAGTAGGTAACAGCAAGCGCCATTTGCTTATTGGCATGCACAATGATGTCTGACAAGCATTGATGCTTTCAAGGGACTGCCCCTCAGCTGCTAGAAAATTTCCGACTCCGCCGCACTTGGCCACAGTGGGAGCCACATATAGTGTTGCCCACACCAGCTCCTCAAGGTTTGTTTATTTTCCACTAATATTTTTAAATATTTGGTCTATTATGCATATGAGTTTCACTACAAATATGACAATCTCTGAAAGGTACCCCTATAGAATATCAATGTCTTTTACATATTCTTATGTTCTTTCCAAGCTTCATGCACATATATACAATATTTTAAAATATCAAACTTAAAATTAACTAAGTGGTTCTTTTAAATTTAATCAATATTTTGCAATTTGCTAATGTTCCCGTGAAAAAATTAATAGCTCACTGATGAATATTTCATGATTTTCTCTTCGTACGAATGTTCTAATCTTTGGATTTCCAATTTTTTAACAAAAAATATCCGATTATTAAATTACCTTGACTATCTATAAGCCCAAGGAATGGGGCACACCGATATTTTAATGGTCATAAAACCTTGACCATGTACATTTTTGAACATGAAGCTTCCCTTGATAAAAAAAAACAGCTGATAATATATGTTTTTCTCTATAGTCCAATTCATTAATTCTTTTTATTTTTTCCTATAATCACATTCAGTTCATAACCTCATTAATGAATTTCTCCTTAGTGAACAAGATCCTGAAGGATATTGGGTTTATATCACAACTTGAGAAGAGAGACATGGACATGAAAGTATATATCGTGACAAATATAAATGGAGATATAAGAAACAACACCATGTCAATTAAACTTATTTGAATATCTTCATGCCACATTTGCATGCCTGGAATTCTACTGTAGCGGTGAAACTAAAATTCAAAATCTCAGAAAAAATTCAACAACGAAACAAACATGGAATTATAATGCTAGGTGTCTTTGGGAAAATATGGCATTTTAGTTCCAACATTAAAGTTCTACCTAAACAAGCAAATGCGGAGCTAGAAAAATTGGTTAAAGGAGTACTCGTTTAACAATAGTTATATCTGGTGGGGCACTTTAGATATATATATATATAATGATAAATGTTTAAAAATGTCCACTTAAAAATAAAGAAATTTTAAGAGACTGGTGGGGGCAACTGCTTACAGCAGTCACCGTGTCGCTCCGCCACTATAAACAAGCCAAACCTTGGTGCCAACCTTTTTTTTCCTTATAGCAGTTTCGTAAAAGAACTTACGGTGTTTTCCTCCCCTTTGCAATCAATGGTTTTAGTTAACAAAAGACTTTTAGTTCCATGGAAATTCCAGTGTGGAAATAAAATACTTAGAACAATAGTTCAGATAAAAGAACTTACGGTGTTTTCCTCCCCTTTACAATCAATGGTTTTAGCTAACAATAGACTTTTAGTTCCAAGCAAATTCAAACGTGGAATTAAAATACTTACAACAATACTTCCAGATAATCACATACAATGTGGTATTTGGACACCAAACATTTTAATGCCAAGCATTCAAAAATGACCTCAACTTAAAGATCTGGCCTCGTTGTTATTCACATGAATAAGAGAATCACCCGGGATTTATATTAGTTTATAGATTACCTTCAAAGTTGCGAATGTGACATCATGATCATAGCTTATCGTGAATCTGCATAAACAAAAAAGCAAGAACTAAGAAACGCTAGGAGTTGAAATTTACTTAATTGGTGGTTGATTTATTCTCTTCAAATTTGGTGTGGAAAAAAAGAGAATGAATTAAGTGCGTGGGTTACATACACTTACCCTACTATTTGGCCATCGACCCACCAAGACCTCCATGCATCATTGACTGTGTAATTCAAAGAAGCAACCCATCGCCTTGTCCCGAAAAACGGAACCAGTGTATCATGATCGCCACTGTAACATGGTATCAACCGGTTACACACACATCCACTGCCCCTCCGCCTGGCATATCCGCCATCGATCACCCTGTCTTATAGGATGACCAGTGACGAAGCTAGAAATTTTTGGTTAAGGGATATTCTAAGTTTAATTCATTTATAGTAAATTTTGTTGGCTGGTATGAGCAAATTGCCTACACCATCTACAACGCAGCTTCGCCACTCGATGGTAGTGGGGCCGGCCATGTCCAGTAGGGAGTTGCGCATGGGGCCCGTGCCTCGTCTAATGCTCGACGACAGCAGTCATGGTCGAAACGCGGAAGCAACTCACCTTGAAGCAGCTTCTCCCATCAAGAAACAGAGGAGATAGAAGGAAGAACTGTGCATCAACCCCTATTTATTAGTGTGCCAATGAAAGTCCATCATCAGTTTGGTTTTTGTGTGCACTACTCTTTTAAAATATAAATGGTAGATGTGTGACACTCTATTTGATAGGTATACTGCTCTACACTTAGGTTCCGAAGTAGCCTTGAACCCGGAGGTAGGAGGAAATGTAGAGGGGCTTCAACCTCTTTATAAAAGAAGGGGTGTGCATCAACCCCTCTTTAATAGTGCACAATGGAAGTCCATTTTCAGATAAATTCTTGTGGGTGTTATTCTTCTAAACTGTAAACGGTAAATGTGTGAAACTCTAATTAATAGTGTGTCACTCCACACTCAAGTCTTAAGGCAACTCTAAACTTTAAGGGCAGGGAAAAAGGAGAAAAGGACTTCCACCTTTTTGGGTTATTTCCTTCCCTCCCCACATATTTTTTGAGAGAAAGGCAAACCGAGAAATAAAAAAAACTAGTCTATAATTGTGCCTTAAATTTGGATGGTCCCATCATTATAAATCCAATTGTTTAAAGGGTTCCATTTTAGTCTGGCAATTAGCAGTCTGTTAAACACCTCATTCCATAAACTTAATTGTTGGTTCACAAGTCTCTTGTGAAAAGTTAAATTATTTTAAACTCACTTATAATTTAAAAACTTATCATGAAATCCAAGTAAGCCTAAGCATCAAGTCAGACACTTAGTACCAACTAGGACCGACCTGGGCCGTGGCCCAAAAAAAAAAGGCACCGGGCCGGCTTCAATGGGCCCGATTAAGCCCAGTTCGGCCCAATAAGATATTTTTAATATTATTTTGATTGATTTTATATACAATCATAATATTTTATTATAATTATATATATATTATTTTATATTAAAAATATACTATTTTTAATTTTAACCTGGTTGGGCTTTGTCAAGACCGGAATCGGGTTTCAGGTGTCGGGTCAAAACATGGCTCAGGTTTCGAGTGTCGGGTGACTCTTTATCTGGTCGGAACGGCCTGCAGGCCTAAATCGAAGGTATATATCAGATTTTAATGAGAAGACTTCACAAACTGATATTGAACAAGAACTTTTAGCCATTATCAACATGGGAAAATTGAGCAATAAAATAATTGCAATGCAGAAACGTGATTTACCTATAAACCAGTAGACGGTAGCCTCTACTTGTAAGATCCTTGTGATACTTGAGGGCACTCTTCACATCATTGTGATAGCTGCCACGGATACTCCAGTTGCACCTCACCCATTCTCTTATTGTGTCCTGCTAACCCTTAGCTTAGTGACTTTGAATGCTCATGCATGACTCTCTCTCTTTCTCTGTCTCTCTCTCTAGAATTTTCATCATTACAATGGTAGAACAAATGGCAGAGCCAAAATTTTTTCATTAGGAGGGTGGGATCTATAGTTTTAAAATTTTAAGAAGGGTTGAAATATATATATTTTTTAATTTTTATGGGCTAAATGAAAATTTTGCAAAATTACATGTAATTTTTTCTTTTTTGAAATTTTGAGAGAGGGCTCCTCCCCAGGGTCAAATAAAAATTTGGAAAAAAATAATGGTGGAAACCCCAATTTGTCAAAAATTTTACAAGGGACCAACAAAATTTTTTAAAAAAATAATAGAGAAATTTTAGATTTCTAAAACTTGAGAGGGGAGAGGTTGGGGCATGGCTCTTGCTGGCCCCTCCTTCTCTTCACCCCTGCTATCTGTGTTTGTGTGTGCATGTGTGCGAGTTTTTGTACTTTACCTTTCGGATGTGCAAGGCATCCCTCACGTTCTCATCGTTTGCCCAATACTCCAAAAGAGAGTAATATTGTTCCTGTATGACAACACTTATGTAAGTCAGCATTTCAATGTTCGTACACATGCACAGACAAATATACACATTTTCAAGTAGCTTTTGGAGGTAGGTAACAAAGAAGAACATCATATTTAAACAGGGGCAGAGATGGGACTTTTGTTTTAGGACGGCCAAATGTTTAGGACAGGGGCCAGTATATGTTTTGAAAATTCTTACCGGGTCAGAATATATTTTCAAAATATATTGTAGGGTAAATTAGAAATTGGCAAAACTTTAGAATGGAGAGGTCCCTAGGCTCTGCCCCTATCATTAAGGGCCCGTTTGATTGCCGGGGTAAATTTAACGGGGTAAATTTTTCTGGAAAATTTACAGGATGAAATTTCTCCCTCTTCCAATTTGAGGCCATGTTTGATGGTCGGGTGAAATTTAACGCGGTAAATTTAACACTGTTTGATGGACAAGAAGAATTCAATGTGGTAAAGTTAACCCTGTTTGATGCAGATGAAAAATTTAACGTGGTAAATGATTTTGTTTTGTGTCTTCTCTTCCCCATGTCTTTTTTGATAACCTTCTGCAAACTCAACTTCCTCGTTTCTGCAAAACCCAGTAATCAATGTGTTGAAATCCTTACGTTCTCTATATCTTTCAAGCAGATAAAACAACAACAGCATACTTCTTGACTCAGATTCAGCATATTAGACTGGTCTATTGCCAAAATGATTCGAGTAGCGCACCTGATTCTAAANAAGAATACCAACTTATGACTTATGTATGTCTGCACGGTGTTGAAATCCTTACGTTCTCTATATCTTTCAAGCATATAAAGCAACAAGAATACCAACAAACGAAATCACCACCATTGCAAAAAGACCAAAAATGCGAAAATAATCATGCATCCTCTGATCAACATACCAATAGCTTTCTTTCTCGCACGAAATCACATAAGCTCTTCATCTTTGTTCCAAAGATAAGCATCAAAATAAAGGAACGGAACAAACGCCAAAAGCGGGAAAAAAATATTACAACCACCAACATTAGCAATAAGGCTTGCTCGTAGCACCAACAAACGCTGAAACATCCGACATAAGCTTGCATAAAAAAAGCTGAAACATCCGACATAAGCTTGCATAAAAAAGCTGAAACATCCGACATAAGTTTGCATTAAAAAAGCTGAAACATCTAACCCACAAACAGATTATGTCCAAGACAGTTAAATGAGTACAAAACCACATAAGGGTGTGTTTAATGAGTACATATCCAACAAAAAAAACATGTAATCACAAAACAAGTAATCCAACATTTGCGGCTCCACTTTCGTTCTTCAAACTTCGTGTCTTCTATATCTTGCTTTGCAGTCACATCTTCAATGAGTGGAGGCCTGCTAACTTGCACACCATACTTCTTGTGGACATACTCATACATGTGATTTTCAGCTACTTCTAATGAATCAAATGATTTGAAAACGGCACCCTTGTATCGATAGACTAATGGTTGGCACCGCTCCCAGCTGTCATATATGCCTCGCTCACGCCCTTCGAAAACCACATAGTACTTTTGGCGAGGCATCATCTTCGTTGTCATGTTCAAAACAAAACAAATGTCAAACAACCAAAGCATTGAGTATGATATAGCTTCTCTCAAACAATCAAACTAAACAAATTGTCAACGTTCATAAACAAACTTACTATTCAATTGATAATTTGTAAACATTTGAGATGATATAGCTTCTCTCAAAATATTGTTGTTTCCTCGCTGATGTGTTTGGCTTGCAAATTCAGGTTCGCTTACGACAGACTTATCATTTGAAGGTGCATCTTCATCCTCAAATTGTTGGACGTTTGGATTGTGTTCTATTATGAAGTTGTGCAATACACATGTAGCAAGAACAATTTGAGCTTGTTTTTGGAATGGATACTGGACTTGCATTTTCAATATTGGAAAACGACCTTTCAACATGCCGAATGTTCTTTCTACTGTATTTCGGAGTGATGAATGTCTATGGTTGAATAATTCTTCCCTCGTTCTAGGTGAGCGTGCTCCCCGAGTGCTAAACTTAGACATATGATAACGATGCCCTCGATAAGGTGTTAGCAAACCTTGTATGTTTGGATATCCCCCATCAACAAGATAATATTTGCCTACAATTGAACACAATTTATTTTATACATGAATACATACCGCTAAAAAGAATAACTTGGTTGGTGGAACTACTTATCTTCTGGGACAATAAATGGGTCTGTTTCATGATCAAGTGCACTGTACAATACTCTTGAGTCTGTTGCACTTCCTTCCAATCCAGCCAAAATGTAATGGAATCTAGTGTCTAATTCGACTACTGCCATGACGTTTTGAGAAACGAATCCTTTTCTATTGCGATACCTTGCTTGATCCGAAGCTGGGACCCACGCAGGTATATGGGTGCCGTCGATTGCTCCTAAACAATTCTATAAGACAAGGCAGACGACTTAGTCACGTACTAGTTATTGTAGTTCTATATGTCATTATGAGTTCACGATGATGAAATTACCTCAAAATATGGAAAGAATCGTTTAGAATATCGAATGCTAGCTGGCACCTCGTCATTGGACCGCCGTACGTAATCCTTACCCAGTGTACATATAGCTCGTAGGACTAGGCTGACATATTTACTTATTGTTTGTTCGGAATGTTGAAACGTATTTTGAACAGCACGATTCCGTTCATTATGTCCAATTGTCAAAAGCAGCATAGCTACTTGTTCTTCTACGGTAATGTCACGAGCATCCTCCAACAAATTTCTATCCCTTAAAATGCTACACAATCTCATATATGTATGCACTTCCATACGGAGTAGGTCCAAACAATTTCTAGGATGACCGTGAAGCATAAGTTGGACAAAAGATGTACCAGCATCTCGAAATGGATGAACAATCCTTCTAGATGATGGTCGGTCTTTTAACCAAAACAATATCA
>JAANDH010000527.1:189131-388233 GCA_011799765.1 Nymphaea thermarum
AGAATCACCCAACAAGTGCAAGTAGAAGAAACATGAAAATTAGTTGCTCAAACTCAAGGTTATTCATCTCATAGATGGATGTACCAGCAAGATCACGAGGTTTTGCTTCTAGGTTCACAAACAGACGAACAAAGAAATGTTGAAACGGTTCATTTTTTGACCAAGCACCCGCAAGAGGCAAAGGCAAACACAAATGAAGCAATAGTTTGACCAAGCACCCGCAAGAGCAATGGCTTGTAAAGGATTCTTACTAGTTATAATGAAGTTTTTTTTAATAACAGAACAGTAGCAGGGAGACTGGAGTTCAAGGTATTACATAATACAAAGAATCAACCTGTCCTGGCTACTATGATCATCACATACATTCTACGCAACAAACCTGTCTTGAACATGAAGACAAATACAAAACTGAAGCAACAGAATGGGTCTAGAAAGACAACTTAAAAAGGCAGTGAGAAGCCAAGTATGAATCTCTCCTCGTATATACCAAAATAAAACAAAGAATGGACAGAGAAATGGATAAAAACATGCAAGACGATTTTCTCGACAACAATGACAAAAGAGAAGGCCAAAAAACACTCTTCGTCTCCCATTCTATTGCTTGCAGACATGCTTCTAAATATGAGCATGAAAACAGCAGGGAGGAAACCCTATAGTATACTGCACGGAATGAAAGAAACCCTATATAGTGGAGATGCATAGCAGAATAGTCCACCATCATCAAAATATGAGCAGGAGAACAGCAGATCTGCAATAATGATGCCCTAAACCGCAAAAAAAATAAGCGAGAGAAATAGGGATACTCACAGCAGAGGGGGACAAGAGGAAAACGCCCAAATCTCGAAGAAGGAGAAGCGAGAGAGATCTATACCCGTCTTCCCTGCAATACAGACGAATGATGAGAAAAACGCCCAAAATCTAGGGCAACAGAGAAAGGGAGAAAGGGAAGAAAGCATACCTTGAGAAGCCTTCAGACGACGAGCTGCGGAGGGGTGATGCGGAGAGGAGAGGTGATGACGGAGCGGTGAGGCGATGGCGGAGATGCGAGGAGAGACGACGAGCTTCAGACGACGAGCTACGGAGCGGAGGGTCTCTCTCTGCGGAGCGGAGCTGAGAAGCCTTCAGACAATGAGCTTCAGACGACGATGCGTCGGGTGTCGAGAGTATTTTCGAGCGGTTGAAATTTCAACCGCTCGAAAGTCCGAGCTCCGAGCTCGGACTTTTGAGCGGTTGAAATTTCAACCGCTCCAAATACATTCGAATGAGAAAAACTTTATGGCGTTTGATGGGTTTTTGGTCGGGCGGGTGAAATCTCACCCGCCCGTACCGATTTCAACCGCCGGGGTAAATTTACCCCGGCAATCAAACGGGACCTAATAGATAGATCTTTCTCTTCGTCTCAAGTCCATAGATCTTTTCAATTGGAATATATCTCTTATATGGATAATACACATTCCAGCTGACCGAGTCTAATTCTAATTGTCTTGTTGAGAAGCAAACAATGGAGGCCGGCTTGTCCTATTCACGACCAAGAGGCATTAGATTCTCTTACGGATTTTTCTCGAAGGAAGAAGGTAGCTTGGAATGCCAACATATCTAATTCACCTGACACGATAGTATCCATTTTGAGAACGTCCAGTGCTAAAGTCAGTGAATGGTTGAGTCGTTAATTTCTAACCTAAAACTGATTATGTAATATACTTTATATGCCAGGTTACGGGTGGGCATTTTATCGGCATTAAAACATGCTTCTAAGAGGTCATTTGTCATCGGGGACATTTTGGGAGTGTCTCATGAATCTATCTTAGCATTCCTACTTCAAACAACCATAAAGTACACACCTTTATGAACATTTTGTTCTTATCCTAGAAAATATGGGGTGATTATGTCCAGCGTTCAATTATTGTGCCATGTTTTCTAAAACAAGAATATAATGTTGGTGTAACATGTGGTTTAAGAATGTAGATTCCAACAACACAATGTTTCTCATCTCAATTACGTTTTCTCAAGGTCATAGACCTAATTAATCACCTAACTAGTCTTTGGTATGGACATCCAATCAAACATGCCTTAAGAGTGGTTTCCTTATTGTCAAAAAAAAAAAAAAAAGCAAGTCACAATGTTCTACCATTTTGAATTTGAAATGAATGTATGCGTCCTGAAAATCTGGAAGAGTCCAATTTTTAAGATTTGCTGCATGTCTAATGTTGAACCACTTCAACAGCTGATCGTATGTATACATAAAGTCTCATTGTTTATAGTTGAAGCTTATCCCCATATTGCAAGGCAATGAGGCGAAGTCAAAAAATTCTAGCTGAGGGGCACTAGGTATAAAATTTTACTTTTTTAAATGACATCAATATATAAATGTGAAAAATTGCTCAGAAATATCAATATAAAAATAAAAAGTTTATTGGGGTATATGTGGCAATTGCCCACACGAAGCCCACACTTGCCTCGGACCCTTTCATCCTGAATGCTTTTTGCACATCCCATTAGTTAGTAGTCCTATTGTTATTAAATGTACAAAACAAAAGTGAATTCAACAACTTTCCATATGATCAGATTCACCAAGAACACCCTACACCAAATATTAATTCCTACTTGTTGCTGTTCATGTTTGGATTAATTTTCTTATCAAATGTGACCACCGAGATATAACACAAGAATCATGCGCAATATTATCCAAGTAATTGACACCCCAGAGAAAGAGAGAAAGAGATACCCGGCAGTGCACTGAAGGAACAACGGTCTGTGGCAGCCTCAAAATTAGATGAGAATCTATTTGCGCAACATCGCTTCTTCTCAAGTTGGGAATGAAAGAAAGAAGGCAATTGGGCTCTAGGATGTTGTTTGTGTTTATCCCAATCACGCACTGCAACTTCCCTTCATTGTTAATTGTGATTATAACAATCTTACTGACGAAGGCTAAGAACCCACATGAAATAATATTGCTCATTAACTGACCTGATTAACAGCATAGATGTTCTTAGCGCACTCGAAGTTTCTTGCAATGTCATACCTTCCTCCACAACTTTGCTCAGCTTCCTATCAGATTTGCAGAAGAAAAAGTGATTATGCTTTGGTGATTTAAGCAGCCCAAGCTCTTTACTGGATCAAAACCTTGGTTAGCATTATGAATCACCGATCGGTTCAACACTTAGTCATGGAAGTTCTACTTCCAAAGTTGAATGAATAGATTCACTAAGAAAGTTTGGAGTCAGATTAGGAAGCTTCACCCACCTTGTACAGTTCTTCTGAAATGAGTCCCATGCCATATGCAAATGGCACAAGCGAAACATCGAATTTGAGGTCAGTGGATGGATTGCCGAGAATATAACCCTACAATACATTTGTCAAGATTGAAGCCTTTCAACGCATTCACCAATATTAACTCATTATTACTTGAACATATAAGAAAATAGGTAGCTAGCAAACCCTCGTATACCAGACTTTGATGGTAATCATCTACGCCATTGATTATAAGGAGACAAGACCGTAGAGATCCAGTTGTAAATAAAGAAACTAAATTGTTATTTTCAAAGAGTATGAAATGCCTGTCAAATGATACAAGAGGTTCGTTTAAGGAAACTCAATTTTTTTTCTCTCTTTCCTCTTTTAAAGGGTACTTAAAACTCCCATCAGGTCTGGTATACGAGGGTATTTACATGTTTTCATATATATATATATATATATAGACACACACACACATACACAAACTGGCTGACACCATTGTCGTTGGATTGCAGAAGCTTGAAAAATCATAAAAAAAAATCGTGGCTACTGAAGAAAAAAAGAAAGAAAATTGATTATGGTTTAGATTTGTCATATCATAAAGTCAAACTTGTACAATTAGACTACATAGTTGGGTGGTCACACTTTTTTGAGAACGGCTAGGATGGCCAATTAGTTGAAAACTTCTTCCAATTGTAAATAACAAAGTTAGGAGATTTACAGTACTACAACCATGACAACTTAAGTATAATTAAAGCAAATTGGGAATCAGGGTACCCCTTATGTAGTTTGCCCATTGAAATTTAATTATTCATGTACCCAACTATAGCCAATTCTTCATGAAGACATAGCTTCTGAACAATGATTTGGAATGTGCGTGACACTGTCAAAATAATTTGCTTCTACGTCAGTTCATGATACGGAAACCCTTGCTTCTTTAGAAGATTCAAGGAAAAAACCTAGTCTTGAACCTACTTGAGAGTTGTAACGAAATAGCTTCAATATGCCCTATGAGAAAACATTGAGATTCAAGAAGTCCAAATGGCAAATGAATTTATATGAATGATAAGAACCTCGAGATTCATGAATGGTTGATACCCTTCTCTGTTTCCTGCAGCATGCATACACATTGGTTTCATTTGATTAAAGGAGAGGATTAATGAATGGAAATGATATAATTTTCGTGCAGGAACTTTTTTTTTAATCGACATGGGAAAACACACAGTAACTCTTTTGACCACATTCAACTGAAAAACTTGATTGCCGGCCCCAAATCCAATCTCTAACCTTTAGGGCCCATTTGGCAAATGGAACAGTTTGTAATTGTTCAAAGGATCTTGAACACATAATGTGTTCCGTGAATCTGCTTTAATGTTTGAGCCATATTTATAGAAAAGTTACATATTATGTTTGCCAAATAGACATTTAGGAGTATAAGTAGTAAGCCTCTCTATCACTTCTTTAACAAAATAAATATAATATAAACAGAAAGCACTTACCCATATGCCAGTAGCTTCTATGTTTGGCCATACAGGGAATCCAAGGAAGCCTATTATTTAACCTTAGCATGCATGTTATTATCTGTAATAGTTGACACCTCTTCTGCATTGCTGGTTATTTCTTTGTAGGTTAGCTGCTGGAGGTTAATGTTGCATTGATATCCTAGGGAGAACCATAATTTCCAGGAGATGTCCAGTATTACTATGGTGCCTTTATAATTTATTTTGCATGTATTGTAATCAATAGGGATTTTATGTGTTAAGGATCACTATGAAAGAGACTTTCCATTAGTCTTTAAAATTCACTTTCTTGTTGCATGTATCTTTGATATATGTGGACTTCAATTGTGTTATTCTCTATGCCATTATGTTTCCTTGTGGTGCTAACTGATAGAGTTCAAAAATTATGGCTCCTGACATGATTTTAAGCTGTAATTTTTCCTTAGTTTGAACATATACGTATGATTGCCTAGTTTAGATTTCTAGCTTCGCCACTAATTCAGCATTCATATCGTAGCTTCATCTTTCATCGCAAGTAGGTGTACTCTGCTAAGCCATTTGCTAGGAGCAATAACAAAAGATGAAGCTATTGGTGAGAGGGCAGGTCATTAGTTTGATTCTTGTGGGTGCTACTCTTCTAGACTACAAAGGGTTATAGATGTTATTCTCGAGTTGAAGGGAATAACTGTAAGTTCACTCGGTCCTGACATAGTTTTGGTCTCCGAGGAGAGGAGGACTGACAAGAGGCTTCGGCCTCTCACACGGGCAGTAGAATTCCCTCTCGCTCACCCGAAAGTCATTCACTTATTTATATATTGGTGCCCCTTAGCTATTACCATAAGATGGTTGGGCTGATAGTAGCTGTGATGTTGATAATAACGAGGTGGTCATGATCAGGGTGGCAAATAAACTAAGCATGAAAATGGAAATGAAAAGGAACTTGATCAGATCAGGCCGTTGTCTATAACCCAGTTGTTGTCAATGTACCCATGGAAGTAGCAAGTGCATTGATAACCAAGTGAACAGTGACGGTCATCCTCACTCAATACTGACCATGACATTATTGTAAAGTTGGACAGTGCAATATTTTGTGGTTTTTGTGTTCTAAGGGTTGGGTCAATCCTTGATCTCTTTTTTGCTAAGGCTGTTGGTGGTCGTCCCTTTGGTCTTAATAAAGGTTGGAGATCTAACCCCAAGCAAGTGTTTTACTTCAAGTGTAGAGTGCTACCTACCATTGGCAATCTGTTGCACCAAAAAAGGAATTGGCAAGCCGGAATATGAATCTCCCCCAACGTAAAATGGATTTGAACGAAACTCCGGGAATTCGTATAGCCACTGTTACCAAAAAGGAGAAGAATGACAACTGCATGTACTTAATCATATATAATTAAGTTAATCTTTTTGCTTGAGGCAATGACGCAGCTAGTGAGGTAAAACTGAGATGCATTAGGAGATGGTTGAAATCATAATTAAATTAACAAATGCTTGTCTCTCTCTCTCTCTCTAAATTTTTTACCTTCACCAAGAACATGTAATTGTCATTGCTAGCTTTGAAGTCTCCTGTCAAATAGTCTTCTTTGGTGTTGGAATAAGAGAAGCCAGTCCCAGTAGGTGCATCCAATAATATGACATTTGAAACCTACAAATGCATTAACAGCAATTTAGAATGCTATATCTGACACTCGAAATCAAGACTGGCCACTACCAGCCGCCAATCCCTAAGTGATAACTCATGTGTGAACTAAAAGGAATATTTTGACATAAATCATGTTTATACAGTTACCATTACAAAAAGTAATGCTGAAGAGATAGAATATTTCAATTTTTGTTTATGTGTGTGTCATTTTAAGAAGTTGAAAACCAATCCCTTTATCGGAAGAAATGAAAATCAATTACTAGGATAATTTGATGTAAATTAAGTGTATTTCTTTGTATACTATTAAAGGTACTCCTTATGCTGTGAACATATATCAAGTAAAAATCCAATTCTAACTTTATCAACTAATTAAATTACTAATGAATGAAAAGGGAAAATTGCTGACAAATTTTAGCTATTCTATGTCACTTCTTCAAATAACCAGGGTCATCCATCTAAGGCAAATAGATAGCTGAGAGAAAAACAATGAAAAAAAGGTGTGAACTAATAATACATGACAAAAATGTCTATCTTATTTTTTCTCATTGTTTTTCTCTTAACCGTCCACCATGATAGATTAGACGGTCATGATTAGATGGTTGAATGACTCTAAAAACCTAGAGTCATGATTCAATTTTCATATATATATATATATATACACACACACACACACACGTTGTTAAAAAGTAGACCTTTCTGTAAACGCATAAGGGATAATCTTGGTCACTATCTTTCCAAAATAGATGGTTGAAAGAAAAATATGAAGAAGATAAAGTATTTAAGTAATTTATCATAAATTAACAATTTTTTTTCTTGCTTTTCTCTATGCATCAATCCATCCCGAAATGATAGATTACCAAGATAACTTGGTCTAACTCTTAAGGGTTTAATATTTACTAATATAAAAACTAGTAGGTACTACACAGTACACACTTAGATGCTAGACAGATAATGAACAAGCTTAGCTCTTAATCCTTTTAAATTGGTGATTGAGGGAAACCAAAGATAAAAAAGTGATTAACATTTTCATCATCTAGTATTAATTCATACATTTTCATTTGGTTTTCCACTCAACTACAAAGGCTGAGGTTGCTCATCATCTGTCAAGCATCCAAGTGTCTAGCAGTACTAGTATCTATGTATATAAATATATGAGGATCTTTTGACCCAATGTGATTGTGATGAACGACTTATAAAAAAACAAGAAGAAAAGTATGTAAACTAATATCGGATGACAAAAATATGCATCATTTTTTTTCTTTGTTTTTCTCTCAACCTTCTGTCATAATGGATCAGACACTCTTTATGATTAAGCTACATAACTCTAAATAGTCATAGTCACCATTCAATTTTCATATGTACATATATATATTCAGCATACATCAGCTAATGCGAGTAGGTTTCACTTTACTATACATTTAGGTTATCAACACGGATCTCAAATCCGAAGAGAAGTGAAATCCACAATAGTTGTTCAAATCACCCCAAATGTGATAATCAAACACGACCTTGTTGAAAATAAGATTTGAACGGAGGAGAACAACCGGTTGCTCACCTTGGTCCACGAGTAAGGATTGAGGACCATTCGAGGCAGACTTCCATTGTACTCTCTCTCCTCGAACTTCATCGGTCCTGCCAAAAAGAGGGCGACAAAAATCAAATCAGTAGAAAACAACTGCTCTTAACAGAACTGCTGTGTCATGTCCACATCAACACCCGATTACACAATTTTCTTTTCTTTATCTCTTTTCTTTGTCTTTCTCCCACGATTTTCTTAGATCCTCAAGGAAGAAAGAAGGCCTTTCTTCGGACAGCATCCCTTTATTGAATGAACTTTTTATTTCACTAAATAATTATATTTTATCATTAATTTTCCAACATCAGATGAAGGATCCATTTGATCGCATGGGACAGTTCAATACTACCGTTGCCGGATTGTTAAAATGCAAAAAAATTTCAGTAGATTGGTATATTAGCCACGGCTTAGTACTCCGATGGTTTAAATTTACTTTAATGATGAATTGTAGTCTTTTTAGCAACAATTTTTTAAATTTTATCCGTCCAACAACTATCATAAGCACTCAGCACTCACTAGTGTGTACCATTTTCGAAGTTTACATTGGGGCCGTCACACCTAAAACGCTTAAATTAAGAAGCATTTGATGTATGGAATATGAGGCTTCCATTATTCCTTAGTATAAGAGACATGAATTTTTTTATGAGCGGCAGTGTAGCAAAGATTTATCAGCAGAATTTCAAAGACACTGAAAGCACTAGTAAGGATTCATTACCAGCCCAGTTTTAGTGCCGACTAAAAAGACGATCCCAAACAGACTCAAGCGACTCCCGAGCCGACGTAACGAGTTGGCCAACAATGGGATCGATGCAATGGGCTACTTTGCTTTGATATTTTTGAGCTTTTTCAAGGGTAATTTTGTCATTAAAGAATCATTTCTTTGCATTCATTTTCTCGTCTTGTCATTGTAGGGAGGCTGCTTATTGACTTCAATTGGACGTGAAGTCTGTTTTAACTTTTCATTACTTTTAAGGACATGCACAAACTTAAAATGACTGAAATATCCTTTGCAGAAAAAGGTCTCATCCCAAAAGGGCAAAACAGGGAAGAATTTTTTTTTCTAAAAGATAAAAAATGCCGTTGAACCTTATAAAAGGTTGTCTTCCCATCCCATCCATGTAAAGTCCCTCACCAAAACTAACTCAGGGCCAATATATGGATGCTAAAATCAATTTACAAGCTCCTTTTTTTTCTCTACATACAAAGCTGTGAGGGCCGAAGTTCTCGCCCCTCCAAGAAAACCTTTCCCATACTTTTTGGATGGATGTGAGGCTGTGTCGGAGCTTGGAATAGAATTAGTATACACTCAAGTTGATGTCAGGCTCTACCTTCATAAACTACAGAACAATAGCACCCAATGGTGGAGCCACATATAGGCTGGTGTTCGCAAGTGCTTATACCAGCCCTTCTATTTTTCTTTTATTTTTAATGTTAAGGTTTTTGAATGTTTACTCTATTATATATGTGAGCAAACTGTAAGGGCCGAAGTTCCCACCCCTCCAGGAAAACCTTTCCCATACTTTTTGGATGGTGTGAGGCTGTGTCGGTGCTTGGAGTATACATTCAAGTTGATGTCACGCTCTACCTTCATAAACTACAGAACAATAGCACCCAATGGTGGAGCCACATATAGGCTGGTGTTGGCAAGTGCTTATACCAGCCCTTTTATTTTTCTTTTATTTTTAGTGTTAAGGTTTTCGAATGTTTACTCTATTATATATGTGAGCGTCCCTTCAGAATTTTTTAATTAGTGTTCCTTGAAAAAAATTACGCTCATATGCTTAGCGAGTACGTGCTTTGTGCAATTGAAAGGTCAACACACAACTACTGGCAGAGCCAAAGCAAAGTTTGATAAGGTTTGAGAGTTCTTTGTGCAATCACTCACAAAGCATGTGAAAAGCAATTTTCTAACATCGAAGAGAACCTCAAAAAGTCGTCATTGCATATCCACATCCTCGTCGGAATGGGAAGCTTCTGCTCTCATCTGGGGAGGGGTTTTAGAGAGAGAAGTCAGTAATGTCAAGGGTAGCCCCCGGTTGACCGATTCCTGAAAGTCGGAGGCATCTGATGACCCAACGAGCTGCTCTCGATGTGAAATGGACAGCTTTATCATAGAAAGAAGAGGATAAGCTGTCAAAAAGGAGACCAGACACAAAGAAACAAGAAGAGAGGGTCTTTACGGAAGGGGAGTACTGAGTACTTTTAACTCCTTTCAACGATGCCAAAACCATAGCCATAAATATTGTTTTTGAGTTATAAATGATGGTGTTTTGTAGGAGTATAAAACGGCAAAGTTGTTTTTTATGGAAAAAATGAACTCAAAAAGACATGGGATCAATTTTCTGTCACGCTTTCATCGTCATACAAAAATTAGACCACCTAAGCATCTGAAGAAAAAAATCTGCCAAAGAAAGGAGAAGGGGATGATCTGCCAAAGAAAGGAGAAGGGGATCTAGAGTTACCAATTTCTAACACAAGTCCACTAAAAGCAGAACAGCCGGGGCCTCCTGTCAACCATAGCAGAAGGGGGTCCTGTGCTGGGCTCTTCTCTGACTTGATGAAGTAATAGAAGAGGTGGGTCTCCTCTCTCATCCCAACACTTATATATCTGCAATACAGAATAGATAAAAAAAAAAAAAGAAGCAGAAATCAGATCTTTCTTAATCATTGTGCATCATTTTCTATTTTAATCCAGACCAAAAGAAACATGTTTCCTGGAGCTTTCCGTTAATTTGGTTTTATTTTTTCTGATCTGCTTTCTTTTTTGGTTTCCACTTCTTCTAGTGAGATCTCTGTGACGTCCCACTCATCTTATTCAGGTGACTCCGGAACATAACTAAAATAACAAACAGTGCAAGCTCGCCGGAGAGGATGATGTACAACAAGGTTTTGCCAATGTTGAAAATTAAGGCCTACCAACGTGTAGCAGGCGGCACAAGTCAACAAAATCCGGCGAGGGCCTGTTGACCTGGGAACTGTATGACAGGGATGTGGAAGAAGATATAGAAACACAACCATTGCTGTAAAGTTTCAAGGGGATAAGAAATGNATAAGAAATGGAGTCATGCTCAATTATCCTATGAAGTATGAAATCCATCATCGTTTTTCAGTATAACCGTACGCTGGACTAAATGGAACTATAGACGTTCCACAAACCAGTCCTGTTCTGAAAGTTGCCGGTCGGAAAGTCAGAACTGCGGGCAATGGAAGATTGTCTGCTATATCAAACTAGAACGGCCTCAGTTGGACTTAAGAAACAACCATATAAATAACTATCCTTCTCACTTCTTTTCTCCAATATTGACGCTAGATTCCAGCTTTGAAGTAAGAACATTTTGTGGTAGTCTTTAGCCGGCCTCTAATTTCCGGCAACCATTACCGGGAAAAGGCTAAGAATAGATAGAGCTGCTTACAGAGTTGAAGCTTATAGGATGAGCCGCTGGTAGAGAAAGCCAGAACCAGTTGCTTTTGTGAAGTGGGTGGCGCTTACCCAGTGTACAACTCAAATGGCAGAGGTCCATCAAAACCTGGAAGGAACCTGATGAGTCTGCTCGAGGACGCATGTGCAGCTATGTCCTTCCATGAAAGCACCAAAAGAAGAACTATGTAAAGGGCAAATGGCAGGAACTCAGGAAGAGTTCTCATCTCTCTGGACTAATTATTCTTCTTCTTCTTCTTCTCCTCTAAGGAAAAAATATCGGTAAGAGTCACCGCTGTTCACTTCTTTCTCGCTGCCTTTCTTGCTTGAGGGGATATGGGAACCTTTAGACCATGTCTGTCCTCCCGCAAACTGTTCTAGGAAAAAAATCAACAAAAATATTACTCTTCCATCTTTCAGATCTAGGATTTTATGGATGAAGTGAATTGAATGAATGGACTAAAATGAGCCACATCTGGCAAAAGCACTCTCAGCGTCAATGTTTTTGACCTTCTCAGGTTCCAGGTTAAAAAGTTCAAAATCTTAAAAAACCTTTCACCAACAAAACTTTACTAATGATACATTCCACCCATGTAATACCTCACTTTGATAGCTCGGTTACGCATCTAAAGATTGTGAGAAAAATTAACGGACTTACGGTTGTTAAGTGGTTAGTTGTTCCAGTCTTTAGCCTTTTTGGTTAAAAGTTGAAACTGAAACTACTAAGTAGCTAGTTGAAGTTGGTCAAACCAAGGGTCTAAGCTCATTGGAGAAGTTGGTCTCATTGTTTCAATAGTATGACAGCATGATTTACCATTCAAACTTAAGAGTCTCACAGGCACTGACGGGTGTACTTTAGGGGTAAATTGTAATGCCCCATTTTTAAATTTTAATCTTGTATCAAATATTGTGAGCAATTTTGAGAGACTTATAAAGATGGTTGTTAAGTGGTTTGTTGTCCTAATTACTAGTTCTTTTTGGATGAATTGAAGGATGAGCTGGAATTCATCAAACCAAAGGCCCAAGTATTTTTTTTCTATTTCATTATATATATATATATATATATATATATATATATATATATATATATATATATATATATATATATATATATATATATATACACACATACAAAAAAGGTAAGTACAAGACAATGAAAATGGAACAATTTCAGTCTTTGATTTTTTGTAGATTGGCAGTTAAAAAACAAAATATGAGTGGTAAAGTATTTTAGTTACCTAGCACAGTTCATACATTTTTCTTTTTGTTTTCCTTTCCACTACAAATTTGTGAAATATCAATGGTTAAAATTGTTCTTTACCTATCTAGCACAAACACTCAGCACCTACCAGTTTCTCTTTACTTGTTTTCTTATATTTAAATATGTGAGATGTTACTAGATGGTTAAACGTTAAAATGTATCACTACAAACAACAGTACAGGGGCAACAGTACTTTTTACGACAGGTTTTTAGTTTTAATCATCCGACACAATTTGGTGGATTTGAATTGTTCTATATATATAATTGCAAGGGCAACTCTTTTGCAAGTAATTTTGAAAGAAGCATAATGGAATTACCGAAATTTCTGCCAAATCCGTCCTTTCTTGCTTCATCTTTCTGGTCTCCTTGTTCATCAATTATGCTGTCAAAGAGAGCGACCTTTAATTTATTGATCTCTCACCGTTTATGTGATTGTCTCCCTTGGCAGGAAACGTCAAATTAGTATTTCCATTCTTGTCCTCCCGGACAAAGTGTGTTTCATTTTTTTTCAATTTCGTAGAGGACGCATCAAGGGCTTTTTAGTCCTTCGAGCAGTAGTACCATAACACAAAATCTATTTTAATATATGTAAAAAAGAGAGTTGATATGAGAGGACATCTATAGAAGATGGGGAGATCGAAAGGGATGTTCAGAAAATGTAGATGCTGATAAGGACAAGGGAAGAAGAAACCAATGGTAGGCGCACAGCCTTTTAAGAAAAAGTTAAGTAAACATCTCGCCCACTTGTAGTGGGCCAAACCCACTTTTAGGGGTACTTGGCATGCACAAGAGCTTCTGCACATGCATTGTGCACAGGCCTGTGCCAATAACCAAGTTCGGTTCTTATATGAGCCTGCTTGACTCATTTTTCACGTTTCCTAGTGAGCAAACCAAGAGTCCCCAAATAATTGAGTATTTGGAGATGCCATCTTTCTCATCAAGTGAATCTAGCACTGGATGCCAGTCTCTAATATCAATCTCGAATACGATACCCGGTGTTGAACACAAGGAGATGCATAATGTTTGTACGAAGAAATATTTAATTCATTATTCTCCTTTACTTGAGCTATGTTTGATGATGACAGAATTGTGGAATTTTATAATTAAACCCTCACTTTTTATGAAATGAGAATTGCATTATAAAACAAAGAGTTTTGATTCCTGAATCATAGGCTGATTTTTTAATCAAAATTCCAAAATTGTGATTCTACCTTAGAGAGTAGAATTATGATTCCGGAATTTTCTAATTTTTTCGTCTCTCTTTTGGCACATGTCATGATGGTTTTCATTTATCAATTTTAACATTTTAATTTTTTGTTTGTCAAACATATACATCATTTCTAATTTTGAAATCAAAATTCTGGACTGTCAAACACAAAGGGAAACTAGAACTGAAAGTTTCATTCCAATTACAATTCGAGGTGTTATTTTGTTTCTGGAATCTTAATTAGAGATCCAAGATTACGTAGGTGACTCTAAATAACAGAGTCACCTTGTTGATTAATCTCATAACGAAGAGATAAAAAAAAGAGATATTCAAGAAATGGAGTTACAGAAATTTGTAAAAAAACTTGAGGTTGAAAGAATGCTATTGTTAAAATTTATTCAAACTATTTGGGAAATTTATTGTAAAATTGAAAGTGTGTATATGAGCCATGAGAGCCCTCTCCTCCGCAAGCATGAAGGAGACCAGTGGTGATGCGATGCTATTTTGGTTGAGGAGCATTGGAGTCACCGTGTATATAGGTCTGCTATGAATGCCCCACAATAGATTTTTAGATTCTTACAATGTTATTTTCCAAAATTTCAGTAAACCCCAGAATATCTCCACCACTGGAGGAGACGTGACCAAATTCTCGACATAAGTGATCGGGTCACAGGAATCTCATCATGACCATGAAATCCTGATGCCCCAACCACAGGCAGAGGGTAGGCGTGTCTGGCTTCATGGTCTCCCATGAAGTTTTGAAAATTTTATAGTGAGTAAATATTTTTAAACATTTTGTTCGCCCTGTAAATTTTTTGAAAAATAACGGGGTTGATCCCTGTTAAAATTAATTTTCAAAATTTTTATTTACTGATTGCGACTGTTTGGACCCCATAAAAATAAAATCTTGGCTCCGCTCCTAGCTTAGACAGAGGTTGTTCACCTTTGCTTTTGCTTTTGCTTTTGTAGGGGACATCAAAGGCCCGCTAGTCCTTCAAGAATCTACATGATCAATCAAGAAGGATTCGAGTTGAGAAGAGATGAAGAGATCTAGGGCTGTTCAATGAGTCGAGCTAACTTGAGCTTGACTCGAACTCGTTCGATAAACTCGACTTGTTTATTAAACGAGTCGAACTTGAATTAAGTGGGTTCGGCTCGATTAAACTCGATTAAGCCTGAAAAAGAAAATATATAAAATAGGTCTCATAAAATTATCAAAAAAAAAAGTAGATTGTTAAAATAGGTATGCAGCTCGAGCCAATCTTAACTCAAGCTTAATCAAGCTCTAATTGAGCTGGGTTTGAGTTTTAAGAGCTTGAGCTCGAGCTAATGAAAATGAGCTCGAGCCAAGTTCAAGTTTCTTTCAAAATACTCAAGCCGAGTTCGAGCTGTCTTAACTTGGCTCGAACTAGCTCATGAACGGCTCCCTAAGAGATCTAAACGAATGTAGAAAGAGTAAACGATATTGATAAAAAAACGGGGAAGGAACCACTGTACGTAAGAATCATGCATCTGAATATTTTTTTCTTTTCTTCTAAAATGAATTTGGAAAAGCCCTTAAATCTGACCCCCTTAGGAAGTAGCACTCGGGTTAACATCTGCATACTTTTTAACAAGTGTCAATCTTTTTTTAACCAGAAATTTAATCAAATAATGAATAGATACTGATGGAGAGTGCGCCCAGACTGGCCACACCCACTTTGAGCCCAGAGACGCAAGTCTCACATCAAGACTCAATTGGAGGTGATGTGACTCGAAGCGAAGATTCTGTTGCAGATCCAGACCTCCAGCAGAGTGCTGAGCATTGTGTCAGTGACCATTTTTACCGACACTATCTTCACCTACGATGAAAGGAAAGTAAATCCTATATGATGCATTGTCAGGTTTCACCAACAGTAATGCCTAGGTTTTTTGTAGTGATAGAAGCAGTGCCGGAGCTATAATGTAGCTTGATGTATGCAATTGCTTACACCAACCCCTTCAAATTTTTTCATTTTTACATTGGCATTTTTGTAATATATATATATATATATATATATATATATATATATATATATATATATATATATATATATATATATATATATATATATATATATAAAGTATTTCTAAACTAGTGCCCCTCCAATTCAAGCTCTGGCCACTGGATAGAAGCATGGTTACAGCACAATAAGGATGGGTTCTTGAGACCTTTTGGTACATATCATTACTGTTTTTTATGTTCATTCATTCGTTTTGGTTATTTGGATATTCCGGCTTTTATGTCCGATCTGTATCTCTTTGGATCGTTATTGTTCCGATTCCATATGTGCTTAGCCTGTTGATAGGGATTTGTTGGTGATCAAATGAAGTAGTTTTTTTTTTTTTTTTTTCTTATTTCTCTTGCTATTTCTTCCCCGCGTTTGTTGATTTTCTCCATTCATTAGCATAATCATATGAGGTTTAGGGAAACCCCTGTGCCCCTACATCGAATACCCTGATCAAATTTCAAAGACTTGTTTGATTTTTAAGGGTTCAATGTGGAAAGCCAATTATCACAGACGAAAGAATGGAGAAATTCGCATGATATTTGTCACTCTCACTATTGGAAAACCCAATGATAATATCTTGATCTTTGATATTCTCTTTCATGATTACCTTTGATAATCACTTATTCTTGATTATCCTTTTAAAAAAAAAAAAAAAAAAAAAAAAAAAAAAACTAATTTAGGTTGCATTTGGTGGTCTTAAAGCCGCATTAAAAGATATATTTTTTAAGATCCTCAGTTTAAACAAATTGAGGATCTTTGTAACGTGGATCTTAAATCCATAAAAGTCAGATGGGGAGGTGGTCCGAGCTTAAATCCATGGGCCACAGTGAAACAAACGCAACCTTAGGGTGTAACCTTCCCCCTCATGGGGAGCCAAATCCAGCTGATAAGCGAGTAGAGTTAGTCGAATTCGAGTTACATGAACTCAACTCGATTAAACTCAATTAAGCTTCTTTCATCTAGGTAATTTTTGTAATTTTCAATATTAAAGCAAAGAAAAGAGATCAAGTCAAATAGAGAGTTGGTAAACAAACTTAAATGAGTTGAGCTCGAGCCAGAACTTGGTCCGTTGAGTCGAGCTCAAGCCAACCTTGTACTTCCTGACTCGAACATGAGTCAAGCTTGAGCCGAGCAATATACGAGTTGATTCGGGTTGAGCTGACAGAGCTAGAGCTTGACTCGGCTTGTATAGCACTGCCTAGATCCAACACTCACCTGCTCGCCTATGATATCCTTGATTCTACTAATGTCACTTAGATTTGAAATTAGGTGCGCAGCGGTAAAAGTTTTAGCAACCTTTGAGGTGCGGATGTCAGTAAAAATGCAACTTCAACGACATACTAACGTAATGTCGATAAAAGCCTGCTTTTCACTGACGTCTTTTTTTGGACGTGGATAAAAATCAATATTCGCCGACATTTGTCTCTGTATTTGGCTGTTTTGCCTGCACTTGTGAAGATCCTGTCTCTATTTCATGAAAGTATATGTAAGGTAGAATGTGAACAGCACGTCTTTAGTTCCATTCCCACAGGTGCTACTCCCCTGTGCCTTATCAAAGTTTGTGTTCAATTATAAATCGAATTAGTCCGATTCGATGAAAACATCCGGTTGATAACCTGTAGAATTCTAAATGGATAATATAGATTCTCTTATCCAATTCGATTAGCACTAGCCCGACCTTTGTTGCTGTATTTGGGATCCAATCCACGGATGATATTCCTCAGCTATATGATTATCAAAGAGTTTGGATACCTCACTTGGCCAACATTGACATTGGACTAGCAAAGGCGTCTAATGTTCTGAATGGTTCTATGCTTGAAAGCAAATGTCACCGCACTTGATCAACTAGGAAATGATGTTGTAAATGCCAATCAAGAATGAGGTGAAGGAAAAGTTTGGAGCGGAAGTGCATATACACGTGCATATGGAGTATAAAAGCAGAACATGCATAAGTGTGCATACGGAAGCATGTAGAATTTGGATTGATTTTACTTGTTTCTGACTGATTGCGAACGGGGTGACACATGGTGGTGGAGCTAGAAATTTTTGGCAAAGAGGCACTATTTTAAAAATTATCATTCTTCAAGGGCAAATTATTTATATGAATATGCAACTAGTGAGCCAAGCTTGAGCATGGCCAGAAGGAGCTTGGCTTGAATCACATATTGTTTGGCGACTTGAACCTTATGAGGCAAGTCGATCTCAACTTGGAAAACCGAGTCTGGGCTAAACAGTACTTGGCTGGTTTACAATCATGTAGCTTGTTTATATATATACACAAGATCTTCCAAAACTCGACGCATCCAAATTACATGACAAGTAGCTGCAGATGCAGCAATATACTTTGCTTATGAAGATGATAATGTCATCGTACTTTACTTTTTTGAACACCATGATATAGCACCTGACCTAAGTGTAAAAATATAGCCACTTGTGCTCCTTCGATCATCTATAGCTCCTGTCCAGTTACTATCATTATAACCAAGTAAGTTAAAACAAACATCCGATTTATACGAAATTCCATATTCAGTAGTTTCACGGATGTAACGCAAAACATGTTTTGCTGCCCCCAGATGGTGTAATGATAGATTGTGCATGAACCTGGATACCAAGCTAACAGCAAATAAAACATCCGCTCGTGTATGAATGAAATATAACAAGCCACCAACTAGACCTCTAAACAGCGTCTTATGGGCCTTAGCAGTCCCATCAGACAAAGTCAACTTTTCACCTGCATTCATTGGAGTAGAAAAACAACTTGCAATCTAACATTTTATAACTCTTAAATAGGTTTAATGCATATTTTTCTTGAGAGATAAAAATGTCACTATTTGTTTGGACAACTTGAAGACCAAGGAAGAAATGTAATAGACCCAAATCTGACATTTCGAACTCACTTATCATACTGTCCTTGAATTTTTGTATGAGCACATCACTTGATCCCATGTACATAATGTCATCTACATAAACACATACAACAAGCATGTTAATACATTTGTTTTTCAAGTATAATGTGGGTTCACTCTCACAACATCGAAACCCATTTCTATGAAGATATGTGTCAAGCCTCCCATACCATGCTCTTGGTGCTTGCTTGAGGCTATAAAGGACCTTCTTCAACTTATACACTTTCTTTTCTTGTCCACCTATGACAAAGCCCTGTGGTTGATGTACATATACATCTTCTTCTAAAGCACCATTGAAAAAAACAGATTTGACATCAAATTGAAATACCTTTCATTTTAAGTGAGCTGCTAGTGTCAATACCAGTCTAATAGTCTCAAAACGAGCAACAAGGGAGAAAGTTTCAAAATAATCAATGTCATATTTTTGTACATACCCTTTGATGACTAGTCTGGCCTTGTATTTTTGCACATCTCCATCGACGTTATATTTCAATTTGTAAACTCATTTCAGGCTTATAGGTTCATTTCCCTGTGGCAAATATTCTAGTTGTCATGTATCATTTCTCTTAATCGGATCGATCTCTTCTTGCATTGTTTTTTCTCATTCTTCTTTACCATATGCTTCCTCATAACATGATGGTTCAGTTATCATAAAAGCAAATGAACAAAAAGCATATATGTCATGTAGAGATTGTACCTTTCTTGGTGGAGAAGATCCATTTGTAATTATTTCGACAACTTCTTCATGATCTGAATTGGTCTCTTTTGAATGAGTAGCACTTGACGATGATGCATCTGAGTGAGAAGTTGATTCAACAAATGGAATGTGTTGATCTTCTATTGTTGTCCACTCCCATGATCCATTCTCATAAAAAATGATATCACGCTGAATGATTAAAGACTTTGTTACCGGATTGTATAGTCTATAACATTTTGAGTTATTACTATAACCCACAAAAATATATTTTTCACTCTTTTTATCCATTTTGTCTCGACTACTAGAATCAAGCAGGGAGTAGACAATGCATCCAAAAACTTTAAAATTACTTACATCAGGTTTTTTCTTCCACCATGCTTCATATGGAGTCATGTTGCGGACTTCTTTGGTTGGTGATATGTTGAGAAGATATACAGCTGTAGCCACTACTTCAGCCCAAAACTCATTTGGAAGATGTTTCTCATTCAACATGCTACGAGCCATTTCTACCACTGTACGGTTCTTTCTTTCAGCAACTCCATTTTTTTGAGAAGTTTTTCTTATCGTTAGCTGCCTATGTATACCATGTAATTTGAGAAATTGTCAAAAACATTTGATAGAAATTCTCCCCCTCTATCAATACAAAATATTTTTATAGGTCACACCCATTCTTTTTTTGCAAATACTTTAAATTCCTTGAATAGTAAAAAATATCTACTATTCTTTAGAGATTGAGTTCTTGTTGGTCCACAAATGTCAGCATGCACTAATTCTAAAGGAGTTTTCACTCTCCATGCTTTCCCAATTGAAAATGGAAGACGATGTTGTTTTTCATACACACATGCTTCACAAATATCTTCATAAATGGTAAGACGAGTTAAACCAACAACTAATTTTTTCTCCCCCAACAACTTCAGTTCATTGTAGTGCAAGTGTCCATATCTTAAGTTTCATAACTTAAACACTTTGTTCATATCTGCAACTAAGGCATATGCATCAAAGTGTGAAAGCTCAATTGAAAACAATTTGTTATTTGTCATGTGCACTACTATAGGTGGCATATTAGAACATTTTTTTTTATTTCACATACATCATCATGAAATGAAATCAAATATCATTTTTGTGCCAATTGTCCTAACTTTGCAAGTTATATGATAATCTAGGTATATAGTAAACATCATGTACCAACCTTTTAGTGCCACCATTAATTGGTATCTCAATTGTGCCCTTACCATCAATTTGCACCTTTTTTGCTGTCTCCAAGTTGAACTTGTTGCTTGACTGATTCATCAATGTCACAAAATAAGTCTCTATTTCCTGTCATACGATTACTGCATCTACTGTCTAAAAACCAAACATGATCAATATTTTCTTTTGACTCTTTATGAGTAAAAAACAAGTTACCATCTTCTGTTTTCTCTTCCATTGCATTAGATTGTTGTTTGCTTTATCCCAACAGTACGTTTCAGTATGACCATTTCTTTTGCAAAAAACACAGTAGTATTTATTTTTGTGGTTATGTTTTTTATTGTTTGTGTCACCTCCTTCTGACTTGTTTCTTCCTGCCTCAAATCTTCCTCGTCCATGCCCACGGTAGTTACCTCTACCTCGCCCGCGACATGCATTCTTTCATACAATTGCTCCCTTTCTCTCTTTGCTAAAGTCATCCAACTTGACTTGGGCTTGGAATGCTTGTTCTACACTTTTCTCAGTTGACCTGTTCATTCTTTGTTCATTGGCTAAAAGAGAACCCAATAATTCATTAGAAGATTATGCAGTCAAATCCTTAGACTCTTCTACAGTTTTAACCACATGATTAAATTTAGATGATAGACTCTTCTATAGCTGTAACTACATCAGCACAACCTCTCCAAAGGTTTTTATCTCATTTATAATTACGAAAGCTCTTGAAAAAATTTTTTGGACTGATTCATTGTTTTTCATAAACAATGTCTCAAACTCTTTACAGAGGGTGTGGAGTTTCACTGTCGTTACCTTCTTATCACCATGATATTCTTGTTTGAGAATAGTCCAAACTTCATTTGAACTAGTAGCACCAGCAATTCAAGGAAAGATACTTACAGCTTGTTGAAGAACAAGCAAGGCTTTTGAATCATTCTTCCGTTGCTCTCTTGATTCAACTATCTTTTCTCCTTGTTTGGAGCTCTCTGCACTTTCTATATACTCACTCTCAACTAGATCCCAAAGATCTTGTGACAAAAAGAAAGTCTTAATTTTTATACTCCAAAATCTATAATTATCACCACTAAATACAGGTATGAGCGATTGAAAAATATTCGAAGTGGTCATGTCATTAGCCATAATGAACAAAAAATTCCCACGAGAATTTTGTCGAACTAGTTGTGTGCAGATTTTACCTTGCAAGCTTCTCTTTTACACTCTTACCAGCAATCACAACAACACAATCAACCTGTCTTTGATACCACTGTTTGCTAAAGGAATGACATGTCTGCTCCTCCTCTTTTTGTCCTCCTGTAAATGACACGAATATAACACAAGAGCAACACAACAACTAATCCACCACTTGTTTTTTGAAGTGGTCACAAGGCATGACACAAGGCAGCAAGGATGAAGCACATGACAAGAAATCTTTGAGCACCCTTGAAAGCATTTCTCACTCACTTTTAGCCAATCCAAAGGGCCAAATATATACATGTCAAACAAAAAATTGAAAAATAAATTACATGACTCTTGGTGATTCCACTATGGCCATAATTGACATATTAAAAACAAAAACTGAAAATTAAAATAGGCAAGGTAAAGAGGCACTTGTCATGGCACGATGAAATTATTGGAGAACCCAAAAGTTGAACCCTTCACCTGTGTTGGAGGTCGGTAGAGTTGGAAGAGGAGAACACCATTGGAGATGATCAATGGTTGCCAACTTTACGTCTATCAAAAGAATTTCTCTACTACCTTTTCATCAGTTCTGTATGTTCAACGGTTCTTTTTGCAATGATTACATTGTTATGTGTCGGGAAGTGGCGGAGGGACGGGGAGGGCCACCTGGGCCATGGCCCTACCCCAGGCGGATGAAAAAAAACTTAATTATAAAAATTTAAAAGTTTTGTTACTTCTATGTAGTATTTGGATCCCGGTTCAATTTGGCCCGACCTGGATCCAACTCTAACCCACAAAACCTGGCCCGCCCCGCTTTTGTTTGCCCTATTTCAACATTTGGTTTTCAAAAAAGGAGAAAACCCACACACGAAGGAGGAGAAAACGAGAGGCAAAGAGAGGCGGAGAGGGTCTGATAGAGAAAATGAGTGAGAAAGAAAGGGAGCACCGAGCACTGGAGCAGGTCTGTGGGAGAGACCAAGAGACAACAGGCGCACTGAGCACGAGCACGCTGCTGGCTTCAGGAAGAGGTGGGGCCATTTCCTGACTTTCTTCCATTCTTTATTATAATGGTCTTCATTTTTGTTGCTTAGCGAAATATGGTGGGTCCATTTTTTTCATACTTTAGTTTTTGTGTTTCTTTTTTCTTAACCTTTTTTTATCATTTTCCTTTTCTCTATGGTGGGTTTCTAATTTCTATTATGCACATTTTTTATTTTTTAACATTGATCTTTCACAGTTTCACTATAAATCTGTTAAATTTTATTAGCTCTTTCGTGCTTAAATCGTCAGGCCTTTTAACGAAAGTGGATGGTGTATGCCACTATTTATTTCCTGCAAAAGAAACAAATGCTTGCAAAGAGGTGCAGTCAAGGAAGCAAAACCCAAAAGCATTCGTAAAAGAAAATCATTTTTTTTAATTGAATATTGGTCAAAATCACCCTAAAGCATCCAAAACCAAGCATCATAGTTCCCATCTTATCAGAATTCCACTTCTCCAGTTCGGACAAGGTTTTGGTTCACAATTTGTGTAGGATGATGATTTACCAACCTAGTTGAACGAAATCATTAAACCTGCACTGACCAGGTCACAGATGTCAAGGTCAGTGGTTGTTAGTTGCTAAGAAGATTCTGGTCTTAAGTCCTTCACAATTTCAAGCATGGGTTTACTGCTATCCTGAGTATAGGGGATGAGGAAGTGGTTTTTTCCAACATTAGTAACAAAGAGCATCACAACCCTCTTATTAAGGATGGCCCCATAGAGGAGAGTGTGGACAAATGTCCCCATTTTTTTAATACGGAGGAATTTAGCATCTTTTTGCTTATAGTTGTCTCAGTGGGGTTTGTTTTGAATCCAAGTCTCAATAGTGGACGTGGATGGTATAGCAGACGACTGAGAAACTTAAGGTGCAAACAACATAGTTTTGATATTGTCGTGGACTTGTGAATCTAACTTTCTTCTAACTTGTAATAACTCTTTGGGTTTTACAGCATTGCCTTCTATTTGAGGCATCTTACCACATCTTAAACTAGAAAAAGTTAAATGGCGATTTGATGAGAGGAGAAAAAAGTTAAATGGCATCCATAGGAATTTATAAAAGTAGCTTCAGAAAGGCCTAAAATCATTCTTTGTTTCATTTTTCAGACTTCACTCCATTCGTGGTAATTCAAAAAGCAAGTTAGCGAGGGGAGAAAACAACTCTTCGTTGTTCTACATAGTGCAAGAGGTTCAACAGGTAAATGTTGTTTTATTTATCTGTTGTTTATAAGGTGGTTGGTTCTAAATTCCTTCTTTTCATAAGTTAAAATTTTAGTACTTTCTTTGATGTATTTAAATCTTATTGTCTATTTTAAATTTCAGATTTTTTGTGTTAGCTTATTGAGAAGATGAAGAAAACTATTCACGATTATTTCAAAAAGAAACAAGTTATTGATCAATTGAGAGAAAACCAAGAGGGAGAAGGCCAAAATGCTGGTTGTTCTAGTTCAAAAGCTCTTGATGTTGTTCTTTTTTACTCAGATTCTCCACCTTTCAAGTATTCAAAAATTGAAACTGTAGAAAGCATCGTGCGTGATCCAAGGTTGCGACATCATATATGAGAGATACCAATAAATAAGAGAGATGAAGTTAGTCGAGCATATATCAATTATGGGTCATATCAGCATAAGTTTCATAGATATCCAGTGTCGGGTTCTTCAAGTCATCCTTGTAAATTTCAAGCTTCTTGGTTTGAAAGATTTTCATGGTTAGAATATTTTCTAAAGACAGATAGTGCATATTGTTTACCGTGTTATCTTTTCAGTATTACACATTCAAATGACAGTCCATTTATTACTGAATGATTTAGAGCTTGGAAGAGGGTGGGTGGTAGTGAGAAAACATGTGCTTTTCGTAGTCATGAAGGGACAAGTCAAAATTCGCCTCATCATATGAATGTGCGAGCATTTAATGACTTAAGTCATCAAAGCAAACACATAGATAAAATGATTGAAAAGCAAAGTTCAGAGCTTGTTTACAACAATCGCTTGAGATTGAAGGCATCCGTGGGCGCAGTTCAAGTTCATTGAATCAAGGTAACTTTATTGAGTTCATTAAAATCTTAGCTAATTATAATGACAGAGTTGCACAAGTTGTTTTGGATAATGCCAAAAAAATGCTAAATATATGTCACCAACAGTTCAGAAAGAAATTTTACATGTTTTTAGAAGTAAAGTGAGAGCTAAAATTATAGAAGAAATTGGTGATGCTAAATATTGTATTATTATTGATGAAGCTCGAGATGAGTCCAAGAGAGAGCAAATGAATGTTGTTCGTAGATTTGTTAATAAGCAAAGTCAAGTTCAAGAGCGATTTTTAGATGTTGTGCATGTGAGGGATACTACAACAAATACATTGAATAATGCAGTTTCTACTTTGTTGTCTCAACATAATCTTAGTATTCAAGATATGCGGGGTCAATGATATGATGGTGCTTGTAATATGCAAGGTAAATGGAATGGATTGCAAACGTTAATTTTGAATGAATGTCCTTATGCATATTATGTTCATTGTTTTGCTCATAGATTACAACTTGCACTTGTTGCAGCTTCAAGAAAAGTTGTTGATGTTCATAGCTTTTTTGAACAGTTGGCATATGTAATTAATGTTGTTAGTGCAAGCAGTAAATGTAATGATGAATTGCACAAAGCTCAAGCAAATGAAATTGCATTTAGAATTGCTATAAATGAACTTCAAACAGGAGGAAGATTTAATCAAATTGGATCACTACAACGGTCTGGTGATACTAGATGGGTAGTATTGGAAAGTTTGATAAAAATGTTCTATGCAACATGTGTAGTATTTGAAAATTTAAGAGACAATGGATCAACATATCAAATACGGGGTGAAGGTAATTCAGCTTACAAAATGATAACATCATTTGACTTTGTGTTTATTTTGCATTTGGTACAAGAAATTTTGAGACAGAGTGATATTTTTTGTTAGGCATTGCAAAGGGAAAAACAAGACATTTTAAATGCAATGGCTTTGGTTTGTAATTCAAAAAAGTTTCTACAAGAACTTAGAGAGGCTGATTGGGATTCATTTATAGATACTGTGGGAGCATTTTGTATGACACATGATATCCCTATTCCAGATATGGATGCTCAATATTTTGTAAGAGAATCACGTTCCCGTCGTGAACGTAATTTCATTACAGTAAGACATCATTATCATGTTGATATTTTTATTGCTGTCATTGATTCTCAGCTGGTAGAGTTGAATAGTAGATTTAATGAGAATTCTATAGAAATACTTTGTTTGATGTCGACATTTAACCCTAGAGATCAATATGAGTCGTTTAATGCATGAGATGCATACACTCTTGCACAGAAGTTTTATCCTGAAGATTTTCTAGACTCAGATTTTGTGGGTTTAAATTATCAATTGAGACATTACAAAAATGATATTTGTCATCATCCAAGTTTTCAAAATTTGGGTACACTATCATATGTATGTGAAGTATTGATACGAAGTAGAAAAAGTGAAGAATATCCTTATATATACATGTTGCTTTAGTCTCATTCTAACACTTCCTGTCTCCACTGCAACCACAGAAAGGACATTCTCTGCTATGAAACTTATTAAAACAAGGTTGCGTAACAAAATGGATGATGAATTCTTTGCAGATTGTCTACTTTTGTATATTGAGAAAGAAATTACTCAAATATTTGATTCAGATGATATTATTGATGTCTTTTATAAGATGAAAAGCGTAGAGCACAATTACAATAGGTAAAGTATTTTGTTGCATTCTTTTTATCTTAATATTTATTTGAGTTATTATTTAGTTGCAATAATAAATGATATAGTTTTTATTATATATTTTATTGTGCAGGTGAATGAATGATTATATGGAACTATTTTCAATAAAAATAAAGGCAAAAACTGATTGTGTTATATAGAAAGAATGCAAAATTGCTTGTTTTAGGTAAATAATATTTATTTTGGTTTTCTAGTTTGTAGATGTTTTTGTTTGCTATATTTTTGTTTGTGATATTTGTATGTCCACTTTATATTCACACCTACGTCACTCTAATATAAATAGAACACCTTATCTATTTTGAACAGATCGTGTTTTGTGCTAATGACACAAACAATTATTAAAATGTGTCGTAGGACAAGTCGCGCTTTACATTCATGACGTGGGCAATTATATGTGACATATGTTCACTTCTACTACATAGTGGTTTGCAAATATCTAAAGTGTGTGAGTATATATATATATATATTGTATTACAGTTCGTTGGACAGTTCGGCCCGCCCTGGGAAAAAATCTTGTTTTTGCTCCTGGTGTCGGGGAAGGTATTGCGATCGCCATTTCCCCTTTTTCCTAGTGCAAAAAAGAAAGGATTGTATTGATGCGAGAGAAATGTTAGTAAAAACACAGAAAACATCAGTAATGCCGTTACTGATGCGTGAACCAAAAAGAATGGCAGTGTTGATGATGTCAGTGAAGTGGAGCTTCAGCTTCATTGACACATCAAAACGTTAGTGTCTGTCTAGTGTTCCCCAGTGTGATTTATCGTGATTTATCCTTTTTTTACTGACGTTGTTCTGTATCAGTGTACAATCAATGGGAAAAAGGAGCAAATAACTTCAGATGTGATAAAATACAGTAATGTATTTGTTGCAACAAAAAGTCTAATTAGATTTTCCAAAGCATCGTTCAGGTGTGTGGCTTTAGAACGATCATGTGTGTGCTGCAAATGTTCACCTTGTCATTGATTTTGAATGTTTTTACAAGTTGGAATAACCTTTATTACCACTATATGAACTTTTGTTAACAAACAATGTACCAATTATATGTGGGGTTTGAAAATCTATTTAAACTAGAGGTGAAGTGATCTTTTTTGCATCACCAAGTTCTTTATTTTACATCAAGATTCCAAATGTCATAAATGCTTTGAGCAGCCAACAGCAAATTAAAGAGGAGAGGCAGCTGAGAGTTAATGGCTGTCAAAGTCGGCTGTGGGAAAGCCATCTTTCCACCATGGCGAGACACTCCCTTGGTTTGTACTCTGGAGCTGTGTGACCCCCTCCCTGCATGCATAGTATCGTTCAAAAGTAGAAAAATATCTTCCATCTAATCTGAAGGAGAGAGAGAGAGAGAGAGATGTGTTTAGTGTGGGAACCATGCATGGGTTGGTGTGGGCAATCTTTATTTCTTATTATCACCTTAGTGTGGGAGTCATTTACGGGCTGGTGTGAGTAATCTTTATTTTCACATTACCATCTTCAAATATTTGCTTTGTTATATATATATATAGTGGCCCTCGAGAAAATTTTATGCCTCCACAACTAGTGATGATTTCATAGAGGAAGAACCAGCGCTTGGAATTTTTGTAAACATCAAAATTGATGTGGAAATTTTTTTGGAATTAATATATTTTGTACTGTGGACTACTATGAAAAACACGTGTAAGCTTGTGTAGGTAATTTCCTCGCCTACCAACATAAATTACTTATTTATATATTAGTAGGTAACAGCAATTTATTTAGGCGCCATTTGCTTATTGGCAGGCACAATGATGTCCGACTCCGCCGTGCCACTTGGCTTGGCCAGAGTGGGAGCCACATATAGAGTTGTCCACACCAGCTCCTCAAGGTTTCTTTATTTTCAACTAATATTTTTAAATATTTGGTCTATTATGCTTATGAGTGTCCCTTCAAATATGACAATCTGTGAAAGGTGCCCCCTGTAGAATATCAATGTCTTTTACATATTCTTATGTTCTTTCCAAGCTTCATGCACATATATACAATATTTTAAAATATCAAACTTAAAATTAACTAAGTGGTTCTTTTAAATTTAATTAATATTTTGCAATTTGCTAATGTTCCCGTGCAAAAATTAATAGCACACTGATGAATATTTCATGATTTTCTCTTCGCACAAATGTTCTAATCTTTGTATTTCCAATTTTTGAACAAAAAATATCTGATTATTAAATTACCTTGACTATGTATAAGCCCAAGGAATGGGGCACACCGATATTTTAATGGTCATAAACCTTGACCATATACATTTTTGAACATGAAGCGCCCTTGATAAACAAAAAACAGATGATAATATATGTTTTTCTCTATAGTCCAATTCATTAGTTCTTTTTATTTTTTCCTATAATCACATTCAGTTCATAACCTCATTAATGAATTTCTCCTTAGTGAACAAGATCCTGAAGGATATTGGATTTAAATCACAACTTGAGAAGAGAGACATGGACATGAAAGTATATATCGTGACAAATATAAATGGAGATATAAGAAACAATACCATGCCAATTAAACTTATTTGAATATCTTCATGCCACATTTGCATGCCTGGTATTCTACTGTAGCGGTGAAACTAAAATTCAAAATCTCAGAAAAAATGCAACAACGAAACAAACATGGAATTATAATGCTAGGTGCTTTTGGGAAAATATGGCATTTTAGTTCCAACATTAAAGTTCTACCTAAACAAGCAAAGGCGGAGCTAGAAAATTGGTTGCAGGAGTACTAGTTTGACAATAGTTATATCTGGTGGGGCACTTTATATATATATATATATATATATAATGATAAATGTTTAAAAATGTCTACTTAAAAATAAAGAAATTTTAAGAGACTGGTGGGGGCCTTACAGTAGTCACCTTGGTGCCAACCTTTTTTCTGCCTATAGCAGTTTCTTTAAAGAACTTACGGTGTTTTCTTCCCTTTTGCAATCAATGGTTTTAGTTAACAATAGACTTTTAGTTCCATGCAAATTCAAATGTGGAAATAAAATACTTAGAACAATAGTTCAGATAAAAGAACTTACGGTGTTTTCCTCCCCTTTACAATCAATGGTTTTAGCTAACAATAGACTTTTAGTTCCATGCAAATTCAAACATGACCTCAACTTAAAATCTGGCCTCGTTGTTATTCACATGAATAAGAGAATCACCGGGGATTTATATTAGTTAATAGATTACCTTCAAAGTTGCGAATGTGACGTCATGATCATAGCTTATCGTGAATCTGCATAAACAAAAAAGCAAGAACTAAGAAACGCTAGGAGTTGAAATTTACTTAATTAGTGGTTGATTTATTCTCTTCAAACTTGGTGTGGAAAAAAAGAGAATGAATTAAGTGCGTGGGTTACATACACTTACCCTGCTATTTGGCCATCGACCCACCAAGACCTCCATGCATCATTGACTGTGTAATTCAAGGAAGCAACCCATCGCCTTGTCCCGACAAACGGTACCACTGTATCATGATCGCCACTGTAACATGGTATCAACCGGTTACACACACATACACTGCCCCTCCGCCTGGCATATTCGCCATCTATCACCCTGTCTTATAGGATGACCAGTGACGAAGCTAGAAATTTTTTGTTAAGGGATAGTCTAAATTTAATTCCTATATAGTAAATTTTGTTGGCTGGTATGGGCAATTTCCTACACCATCTACAACTTAGCTACGCCACTGGATGGCAGTGGGCCCAGCCATGTCCAGTATGGAGCTGTGCATGGGGCCCGTGCATCGAAGGCATATATATATATAAAAAGCTCTTGAGTTAATGACTTATAAGGAATCATCTTCGCTATTAATCTTTCTAAAATGAAAGGCTAAGCGAAAATTAAAGAAAAAAATAAGTTGAAATATTTTAATCATTTAACATTAACTAAATCACTTTTGTTGCAAATGAGAGCCTGTGTTGGCCATGAGAGCCAGAGATTTGAAAAAACAGAAAGAAAAATTAAAACTTGCCTCGTCTAATGCTCGACGACACAGTCATGGTCGAAACGGGGAGGCAACTCAGCTTGAAGCAGCTTCTCCCATCAAGAAACAGAGGAGTAGAAGGAATAACTGTGCATCAACCCCTCTTTATTAGTGTGCCACTGAAAGTCCATCTGGTTTTTGTGTGCACTACTCTTTTAAAATATAAATGGAAGATGTGTGACACTCTATTTAACAGGTATACTGCTCTACACTTAAGTTCCGAAGTAGCCTTGAACCCAAAGGCAGGAGGAAATGTAGAGGGGCTTCAACCTCTTTATAAAAGAAGGGGTGTGCATCAACCCTTCGTTACTAGTGCACCAATGGAAATCCTTTTTCAGATAAATTCTTGTGGGTGTCATTCTTCTAAACTGTAAACGGTAACTGTGTGAAATTCTAGTTAATGGCGTGTCACTCCACACTCAAGTCTTAAGGCAGCTCTAAACCTTAAGGTCTGGGAAAAAGGACAAAAGGACTTCGACCTTTTTGGGTTATTTCCTTCCCTCCCCACATATTTTTTGAGAGAAAGGCAAACCGAGAGATAAAAAAACTAGTCTATAATTGTGCCTTTAATTTGGATGGTCCCATCAATATAAATCCAATTGTTTAAAGGGTTCCATTTTAGTCTGGCAATTAACAGTCTGTTAAACACCTCACTCCATCAACTTAATTGATGGTTCACAAGTCTCTTGCGAAAAGTTAAATTATTTTAAACTCACGCATAATTTAAAAACTTATCATGAAATCCAAGTAAGCCTAAGCATCAAGTCGGAGACTTAGTACCAACTAGGACCGACCTGGGCCTTGGCCCCAAAAAAAAGGCACCGGGCCGGCTTCAATGGGCCCGATTAAGCCCAGTTCGGCCCAATAAGATATTTTTAATATTATTTTGATTTATTTTATATACAATCATAATATTTTATTATGATTATATAAATATATATATATATATATATATATATTATTTTACATTAAAAATATATTATTTTTAATTTTAACTTATCTGGTCGGACCTTCCTGCAGGCCTAAATCGAAGGCATGTATCAGATTTTAATAAGAAGATTTCACAAACTGATATTGAACAAGAACTTTTACCCATTATCAACATGGGAAAATTGAGCAATAAAATAATTGCAATGCAGAAACGTGATTTACCTATAAACCAGTAGACGGTAGCCTTTACTTGTAAGATCCTTGTGATACTTGAGTGCACTCTTCACATCATTGTGATAGCTGCCACGGATACTCCAGTTGCACCTCACCCATTCTCTTATTGTGTCCTGCTAACCCTTAGCTTAGTGACTTTGAATGCTCATGCATGACTCTCTCTCTTTCTCTGTCTCTCTCTCTCTCTAGAATTTCATCATTACAACGGTAGAACAAATGGCAGAGCCAAAATTTTTTCATTAGGAGGGTGGATCTATAGTTTTAAAATTTTAAGAAGGGTTGAAATATATATATTTTTTAATTTTTATGGGCTAAATGAAAATTTTGCAAAATTACATGTAATTTTTTCTTTTTTGAAATTTTGAGAGAGGGCTCCTCCCCAGGGTCAAATAAAAATTTGGAAAAAAATAATGGTGGAAACCCCAATTTGTCAAAAATTTTACAACGGAGCAACAAAATTTTTTTAAAAAATAATAGCTAAATTTTAGATTTCTAAAACTTGAGAGGGGAGAGGTTGGGGCATGGCTCCTGCTGGCCCCTCCTTCTCTTCACCCCTGCAATGTGTGTTTGTGTGTGCATGTGTGCGAGTTTTTGTACTTTACCTTTCGGATGTGCAAGGCATCCCTCACGTTCTCATTGTTTGCCCAATACTCCAAAAGAGAGTAATATTGTTCCTGTATGAGAACACTTATGTAAGTCAGCATTTCAATGTTCATACACATGCACACACAAATATACACATTTTCAAGTAGCTTTTGGAGGTAGGTAACAAAGAAGAACATCATATTTAAACAGGGGCAGAGATGGGACTTTTGTTTTAGGACGGCCAAATGTTTAGGACAGGGGCCAGTATATGTTTTGAAAATTCTTAGCGGGTCAGAATATATTTTCAAAATATATTGTAGGGTAAATTAGAAATTGGCAAAATTTTAGAAGGGAGAGGCCCCTAGGCTCTGCCCCTATCATTAATAGATAAATCTTTCTCTTTGTCTCAAGTCCATAGATCTTCTCAATTGGAATATATCTTTTATATGGATAATACACATTCCAGTTGACCGAGCCTAATTCTGATTGTCTTGTTCAGAAGCAAACAATGGAGGCCGGTTCGTCCTATTCACGACCAAGAGGCATTAGATTCTCTTACGGATTTTTCTCGAAAGAAGAAGGTAGATTGGAATGCCAACACATCTAATTCACCTGACACGATAGTATCCATTTTGAGAACGTCCAGTGCTAAAGTCAGTGAATGGTTGAGTCGTTAATTTCTAACCTAAAACTGATTATGTAATATACTTTATATGCCAGGTTACAGGCGGGCATTTTATCGGCATTAAAACACGCTTCTAAGAGGTCATTTGTCATCGGGGACATTTTGGGAGTGTCTCATGAATCTATCTTAGCATTCCTACTTCAAACGACCATAAAGTACATACCTTTATGAACATTTTGTTCTTATCCTAGAAAATATGGGGTGATTATGTCCAGCGTTTAATTATTGTACCATGTTTTCTAAAACAAGAATATAATGTTGGTGTAACATGTGGTTTAAGAATGTAGATTCCAACAACACAATGTTTCTCATCTCAATTAGGTTTTCTCAAGGTCATAGACCTAATTAATCGCCTAACTAGTCTTTGGTATGGACATCCAATCAAGCATGCCTTAAGAGTGGTTTCCTTATTGTCAAAAAAAAAAAAGCAAGTCACAATGTTCTACCATTTTGAATTTGAAATGAATGTATGCGTCCTGTAAATCTGGAAGAGTGCCAATTTTTATGATTTGCTGCATGACTAATGTTGAATCACTTCAACAGCTGATCGTATCTATACATAAAGTCTCATTCTTTATAGTTCAAGCTTATCCCCATATTGCAAGGCAATGGTCAAGAGGCGAAGCCAAAAAATTCTAGCTCAGGGGCACTTGGTATAAAATTTTACATTTTTAAACGGCATCAATATATAAATGAGAAAAATTGCTCCCTCGGACCCTTTCAACCTGAATCCTACTTGCACATCCCATTAGTTAGTAGTCCTATAGTTATTAAATGTACAAAACAAAAGTGAATTCAACAACTTTATTGTTGCTGTTCATATTTGGATTGATTTTCTTATCAAATGTGACCACTGAGATATAATACAAGAATCATGCGCAATATTATCCAAGTAATTGACACCCCAGAGAAAGAGAGAAAGAGATACCCGGCAGTGCACTGAAGGAACAAAGGTCTGTGGCAGCCTCAAAATTAGATGAGAATCTATTTGCACGCCATCGCTTCTTCTCAAGTTGGGAATGAAAGAAAGAAGGCAATTGGGCTCTAGGATGTTGTTTGTGTTTATCCCAATCACGCACTGCAACTTCCCTTCATTGTTAATTGTGATTATAACAATCTTACTGACGAAGGCTAAGAACCCACATGAAATAATATTGCTCATTAACTGACCTGATTAACAGCATAGATGTTCTTAGCGCACTCGGCGTTCCTTGCAATGTCATACCTTCCTCCACAACTTTGCTCAGCTTCCTATCAGATTTGCAGAAGAAAAATTTATTATGCTTTGGTGATTTAAGCATCCCAAGCTCATTATTGGATCAAAACCTTGGTTAGCATTATGAATCACCGATCGGTTCAACACTTAGTCATGGAAGTTCTACTTCCACAGTTGAATGAATAGATTCACTAAGAAAGTTTGGAGTCAGATTAGATATGGAAGCTTCACCCACCTTGTACAGTTCTTCTGAAATGAGTCCCATGCCATATGCAAATGGCACAAGCGAAACATCGAATTTGAGGTCAGTGGATGGATTGCCGAGAATATAACCCTACAATACATTTGTCAAGATTGAAACCTTTCAACACATTCATCAATATTAACTCATTGTTACTTGAAACATATAAGAAAATACGAGATGCCAAACCCTCGTATACCAGACTTTGATGGCAATCGTCTACGCCATTGGTTATAAGGAGACAAGACGGTAGAGATCCAATTGTAAATAAAGAAACTAAAATTGTTCTTTTCAAGAGTATGAAATGCCTCTCACATGATACAAGAGGTTCATTTAAAGGGTACTTAAAACTCATAAAAAACAACATTACTTCTATATTTGCAACTTAATCTCCATGTCTGAGTCCCTTAGAATCGATAGCCTAGATGATCCTATCAGGTCTAGTATATGAGTGTCTGGTATTTACATGTTTTCATATATATACACACACACACACACACACACAAACTGCCCGACGCCATTGTGGTTGGATTGCAGAAGCTTGGAAATTCAAAAAAAAATCATGGCTACTAAAAAAAGAAAGAAAATTGGTTATGGTTTAGATTTGTCATATCATAAACTCAATCTTATACAATTAGACTACATAGTTGGGTGGTCACATTTTTTTGAGAACGGCCACAGGATGGCCAATTAGTTGAAAACTTCTTCCCATTATAAATAACAATGTTAGGAGATTTCCACTACTACAACCATGACAACTTAAGTATAATTAAAGCAAATCGGGAATTAGGGTACCCTTATGTAGTTATCCCATTGAAATTTAATTATTCTTGTACCCAACTATAGCCAATTGTTCATGAAGACATAGCTTCTGAACAATGATTTGGCATGTGCATGAAACTGTCAAAGTAACTTGTTACTAAGTCAGTTCAGGATATGGAAACCCTTGCTTCTTTAGAAGATTCAAAGAAAAAACCTAGTCTTGAACCTACTTGAGAGTTGTAACGAAATAGCTTCAATACGGTCTGTGAGAAAACATTGAGATTTAAGAAAGTCAAATGACAAATGAATTTATGTGGATGATACAAACCTCAAGATTCACGAATGGTAGATACCCGTCTCTGTTTCCTGCAACATGCATACACATTGGCTTCATTTGATCAAAAGAGAGGAATAATGAATGGAAATGCTATAATTTTCCTGTAGGGACTTTTAATCAACATGGGAAAACACGCAATAACTCTTTTGACCATATTCAAGTGGAAAACTTGATTGCCAGCCCCAAATCTAATCTATTTAACATTTAGGGTCTATTTGGCAAATGAGACAGCTTGTAACTGTTCGAGAAATCTTGAACACATTTCAAAATGTTTCATGAATTTGTCCTAATCTTTGAGCCATATTTATGGAAAAGTCACATATTATTTTGTTTGCCAAATATATATATATATATATATATATATATATATATATATATATATATATATATATATATATATATATATATATATATATATATATATATATATATATATATATATATATATATATATATATATATATATATATATATATATATATATATATATATATATATATATATATATTTATATTGCTAAATAGACACTTAGGAATATAAATAGCAGGTCACTTATATATATATATATATATATATATATATATATATATATATATATGGTGTGGTATAAGACTTAACTCAATGTGGGAATGTGGGAACGTTGGAAAAGTAATGCATAGAAAACAAGTAACTTTTTCGATGAAAGTTCACAAGAGTGGCTTCGAACTTGCTGTTTCATGGCCAAGCGATAGACATTAGGTTGCAGCCATGAGCTAAATCTACGATCTCATAATGGACGAGAGGGCCCGCCTCTCTATCACTTCTTTAACAAAATAGATATAATAAAAACAGAAAGCACTTACCCATATGCCAGTAGCTTCTATTTTTGGGCATACAGGGAAGCCAAGGAAGCCTATTATTTAAGCTCAGCATTCATGTTATTATCTGTGATAGTTGATGCCTTTTCTGCATTGTTAGGATAATGTTGTGTTAATATCCTGGGGAGAACCATAATTTCCAGGAGATGTCCAGTATTATGGTGCTTTATAATTTATTTTGCACATATTGTAATCAATAGGGATTTTATGTGTTATGGTCACTTGAAAGAGACTTTCCATTAGTCGATACAATTCAATTTCTTGTTATTAATTTCTTGGTGCATCTATCTTTGATATATGTGGACTGCAATTGTGTTTTATCAATGCCATTATGTTTCCTTGTGGTGCTAACTGATAGAATTCAACAATTATCGCTACGGACACAATTTTAAGCTGTAATTTCTCCTTAGTTTGAACATATACGTACGACTGCCTAGTTTAGATTTCTTGCTTTGCCACTAATTCAGCATTCATATTTTAGCTTCATTTTAGGTGTACTCTACTAAACCATTTGCTTGGGGCAATAACAAAAGATGAAGCTATTGGTGAGAGGTCAAGTCGTTAGTTTAATTCTTGTGGGTGCTATTCTTCTACACTGCAAAGAGTTATAGATGTTATTCTGAGTTGAAGAGAATAACTATAGTTCACCCAGTCCTGACATAGTTTTGGACTCCGGGGACAGGAGGAATGAGAAGAGGCTTCGACTTCTCACTCGGGCAGTAAAATTCCCTCCCGCTCAACCGAAAGTCATTCACTTATTTAAATATTGGTGCCCCTTAGCTATTACCATAAGATGGTTGGGCTGGTAGTAGCAGTGATGTTGATAATAATTAGGTGGTCATGATCAGGGTGGCAAATAAACTAAACATGAAAATGGAAATGAAAAAGAACTTGATCAGATCAGGCCATAGTTTATGGTCCAGTTGTTGTCAATGTACTCATGGAAGTAGCAAGTGCATTGACAACCAAGTGAACAGTGATGGTCACCCTTTCTCAATACTGACCATGACATTATTGTAAAGTTGGACAGTGTAATGTGTTGTGGTTTTTGTGCTCTAAGCGTTGAGTCAATCCTTGATCTCTTTTTTGCTAAGGCTGTTGGTGGTCTTCCCTTCTTCTGTTAAGCCTATTGGTCTTAATAAAGGCAGGGGGCCTCCCCCAAGGAAGTGTTTTACTTCAAGTGTAGAGTGCTACCCACCATTGGCAATTTTTTGCACCCAAAAAGGAATTGGCAGGCCGGAATATGAATCTCCCCCAACGTAAAATGGATTTGAACGAAACTCCGGGAATTCGTGCAGCCACTGTTACCAAAAAGGAGAAGAATGAAACTGCATGCACCTAATCATATATAATTAAATTAGTCTTTGTGCTTGGGGCAATGACTCAGCTAGTGAGGTAAACCGAGGTGCATCAAGAGATGGTTGAAATCATAACTGAATTAACAAATGCTCCTCTCTCTCTGTCTCTCTCTAAATTTTTTACCTTCACCAAGAACATGTAATTGTCATTGCTAGCTTTGATGTCTCCTGTCAAATAGTCTTCTTTGGTGTTGGAATAAGAGAAGCCAGTCCCAGTAGGTGCATCCAAAAATATGACATTTGAAACCTACAAATGCATTAACAGCAATTTAGAATGTTATATCTGACACTCAAAATGAAGACTGGCCACTACCAGCCGCCAACCCCTAAGTGATAACTCATGTGTCAACTAAAAAGGATATTTTGACATAAAGCATGTTTATACAGTTACCATTACAAAAAGTAATGCTGAAGAGATAGAATATTTCAATTTTTGTTTATGTGTGTGTCATTTTAAGAAGTTGAAAACCAAACCCTTTATCGGAAGAAGTGAAAATCAATTAGCTGTGAACATATATCAAGTAAAAATCCAATTCTAACTTTATCAATTAATCAAATTAATTATGAATGAAAAGGGAAAATTGCTGACAAATTTTAGCTATTCTATGTCACTTCTTCAAATAACCAGGGTCATCCATCTAAGGCAAATAGATAGCTGAGAGAAAAACAATGAAAAAAAGGTGTGAACTAATAATACATGACAAAAATGTCTATCTTATTTTTTCTCATTTTTTTTCTCTTAACCGTTCACCATGAAAGATTAGACCGTCATGATTAGATGGTTGAATGACTCTAAAAACCTAGAGTCATGATTCAATTTTCATATATATATATATATATATATATACACACACACACACGTTGTTAAAAAGTAGACCTTTTTGTAAACGCATAAGGGATAATCTTGGTCACTATCTTTCCGAAATGGATGGTTGAAAGAAAAATATGGAGAAGATAAAGTATTTAAGTAATTTATCATAAATTAACAATTTTTTTTCTTGCTTTTCTTTATGAATCTATCCATCCTGAGATGATAGACTACCAGGATAACGGGTCTAACTCTTAAGGGTTTAATACTTACCAATATAAAAACTAGTAGGTACTAGACAGTACACACTTAGATGCTAGACAGATAATGAACAAGCTTAGCTCTTAATCCTTTTAAATTGGTGATTGAGGGAAACCAAAGATAAAAAAGTGATTAACATTTTCATCATCTAGTATTAATTCATACATTTTCATTTGGTTTTCCACTCAACTACAAAGGCTGAGGTTGCTCATCATCTGTCAAGCATCCAAGTGTCTNTATATATATATATATATATATATATATATATATATATATATATATATATATATATATATATATATATATATATATATATATATATATATATATATATATATATATATATTCAGCAAACATCAGCTAATGCGAGTAGGTTTCACTTTACTTTACATTTTGGTTATCTACACGTATCTCAAATCCGAAGAGAAGTGAAATCCACAATAGTTGTTCAATATCCACCCCAATCTTAAATCCATATTGTAGTGTAAAAATCATGGATTTAAGATCCTACCGAGGGGGGAGGGGGTTGTCAAACTTCAAAACCGCATTTCTTAGATCCACGGTGTTCTCAAATCACCGGAAATGTGATAATCAAACACGACTCGACCTTGTTGAAGATAAGATTTGAACGGAGGAGAACAACGGGTTGCTCACCTTGGTCCACGAGTAAGGATTGATGACCAGCCGTGGCAGACTTCCATTGTACTCTCTCTCCTCGAACTTCATCGGTCCTGCCAAAAAGAGAGTCACCAAAATCAAATTCTCCGCCGTCGAATAGACCACCCATTAATGGAGAATCGCATGCATGTAACGGGTAAGAGACAAATAGACTAGAAAACAACTGCTCTTCATAGAACTGCTGTGTCATGTCCACATCAACACCCGATTGCGCGATTTTCTTTTCTTTATCCCTTTACTTTTGTCTTTCTGCCACGATTTTCTTAGATAATTTACTAAATAATTATATTTTATCATTAAAATCGGATGAAGGATCCATTTGATCGCATGGGACAGTTCAATGCTACCGTTGCCGGATTGTTAAAATGTAAAAAATTTTCAGTAAAAGAAGTAAAAGAAAAGTCACTAGATTGGTATATTAGCCACGGTTTATATTACCTCGATGGTTTAAATTTTCTTTAATGGTGATTTATAGCCTTTTTAGCAATAAGTTTTTAAATTTTACTACCATTTTTGAAGTTTATATTGTAAGATGGGAACTGATATTTACAAAATACCGTGGTTGAAAGGGGCCATCACACCTAAAACGCCTAAATTAAGAAGGCGTTTGATGCATGGATTAGGAGACTTTCATTAATCCCAGTACAATGGTGGAGCTAAAAATGTTTTATGAGCAGCATTGAACTACAGTTTCAAATTTTTGGCATGAACTGAAATATAATTTTTCAATATTTTTATATACAATAAATATAATTTTTTAACATGTATTTTTTTTTTTTTTTTTTTTTGGTAGCGGGGCGGGACCCTCCCCCTTGGATCCGCCCCTGCCTCAGCATACTTCAACAATCTTCAAGCGATATAGATATCAGTAAAATAAAAATGCGTCCCACCATAATTTGGTAGTGGAACTCACATGCCAAGTGGACATGCAATATCTATCAATTGGCGCCCTTGACGTGAAGGCACAAACTAGAGGTGGCAGGTGTGGGGCATAGTGTAGGCAACTGCCCCTACTAACTTACAAAAGTGTTTATTTTTACATTGAAATTTTTGACATTTTTTTTTTGTTTATAACAGTTAGAAGTTTAAAATTATATAACTAGTGTTCCTTAACCAACATTTTTTAGCTTCAACCCTAACTTGAAATGATCAAAATGTTGTCTTTAAAAAAAAAAAAAAAATCCTCTCTTAAAGGAGGAAAATTTTTTGTCAAATAACCATAATACCCCTCACACGTGGCGAACTTGCAGGTGTGAATGTTCGGATCGGACGCCATCCACGCCCTCAAAGATTTATCAGCAGAACTTCAAAGGCACTGAAAGCAGGGGCCTAGGGAGGGGAGGTCCCGCCTAGGCCGTGGCCCTACCCCAACTAATTGAAAAAAAAAATTACTTTAAAAAAATTAAAAAAATTTAGTTGGGTAATGTATTTTTTGGATTCGGGTTTAGTTTGACATTACTCGAATAAATTTGTTAGACCATTTGACCCGTCCCTAAAAAAAAAAAATTGGCTTCGCCCCTGACTAAAAGGACTAATAAGGATTCATTATCAACCCCACACAGACTCCCTTGGGTCTTTAACTCTGGCATAGTAAAAAGCCGATCTCAAACAGACTCAAGCCATTCCGGAGTAGAAGTGCCGAGTTGGCCATGGACTACTTGCCCTCCAATTTACCTTGGGCTTACAATCTTACAGGTTGAATATTTTTTTGCTGGTGTGCTTTTAGGAAAAGACTTTCACCCCAAGAGCTGTCATGAAGGCCAAAGTTTTTTCTAAAAATTTCTTCTTGGCTGAAGAGAAATCCATTCACTTTTGCTTGATATTAATAAATGTGGCAAAACTTTTTTGCTTTTCAACTGTAAAAGTAGGCAAAATCATTTTTTCATAAAAAAAAGCCGGAAACACTTGCGCAGGTTATATACTTATATGTTGAGGGTACCACCTTGGATGCAGCGAGCAGATATGCACCTAAAAAAAGGGGGAAAAGTTGGGACTAAGGTATTTGGGTAATTTTCTAAAAAAAAGTGTCTCTTTTTGTCCTTTACCTTTTCACTCATAGACTTAAAATGACTGGAATACCCTTTTGTGTAGACAAAGGTACTTTTCCCAAAAGGGCAAAAAAGGAAAGGAAATTTTTTTAAGTGACTAAAATACCCCTCAAGCACATGAAACATTTTTCCAGCTTGACCACTAGCCTTCACTTTTCACAAAGGCCTGATTTTCACATGAAAATACTGAACCTTATAAAAAGGTTGTCTTTCCATCCCTATCCATGTGAAAACCCTCACCAAAACTAACTCAGGGCCAATATATGGATGCGAAAATCAATTTCCAAGCTCCTTTTTTTTTTCTACAAACTTTAAGGGCCATACTTTCTCGATGTGTGGCTGCGTCGGTGCTTGGAATAGAATTAGTATACAATCAATTTGATGTCACGCTCTACCTCCATAAACTATAGAACAATAGCACCCAGTGGCGGAACCACATAGGCTAGTGTGGGCAACTGCCCATACCAGCCCCTCCATTTTCCTTTGTTTTTACATTATGGTCTTCAGACGTTTACGCTATCATATATGTGAGTGTGCCTTCATATATGAAAATATTTTAATTATGAAAATATTTTAATCAGTGTCCCTCCAGAAAATTTTCTGGTACTCCACCACTGGTAACGCCCATAAAAATAAAACTGAAGACATGTCGTTAGCATGCTTTGAGAAACTTTCCAAAACATTCAGTATACCATCATATAAACACAAGCAAAAATTTGGAATATCTGGGCATCTTAGAAAATTTTCACGACTGCTTGTCAAAGAAGTCTAACCCACTTAGATGACAGTAAAACCGTGTATGGTTTGGTAATCAAAAGGGATCTTAGAATTTGCTTTCATGCCAAAATGAAATCCCGAACTATAACTTCTAGCATCATATGAACATAAGATAGGAAGAACTAAGAAGTTTAACTTTTAACTTCTTTGAATGATACTAAAACCATAGCCACAAGTATAGTTTTTGGGTTATAAATGGTGGTCTTTTGTACGGGGGGTATCAAAGTGCAAAGTTGTTTTCGATGGAAAACAATGAACTGGAAAAACAATGGATCATTTTTTATCATTTTATGTTTTAAAAAAACTGTTTTTTGTGTTTTGTTGGCCTAAATAATTTTTAACGTTTTAAATTTTCAACAATACGTGTTTTCTGTATTACTATGAGGAACCCGGTTTTATCATCGGAAATAGTTCTGAAAAGAACTTAGTTTGATGCCAAGTCAATTTTCTGTCACGCTTTCATCATCATACAAAAATTAGACGATCTAAGCGTCTGAAGAAAAAATCTGCCAAAGAAAGGAGAAGGGGATGCAGAGTTACCAATTTCTAACACAAGTCCACTAAAAGCAGAGCAGCCAGGGCCTCCAGTGAACCATAGCAGAAGGGGGTCCTGTGCTGGGGTCTTCTCTGACTTGATGAAGTAATAGAAGAGGTGGGTCTCCTCTCTCATCCCAACACTTATATATCTGCAACACAGAATTGACCCAAAAACAAAAAAGAAGCAGAAATCAGATCTTTCTTAATAATCATGCATCATTTTCTATATCAATCCAGACCAAAAGAAACATGTTTCCTGGAGCTTTCTGTTAATTTGGTTTTTTTTTTTTTTCTGATCTGCTTTCTTGTTTGGTTTACACTTCTTCTAGTGAGACCTCTGTGACGTCCCTCTCATATGATTCGGGTGATTGCGGAATTTAACTAAAATAAAAAACAGTGCAAGCTCGCCGGAGAGGATGACGTACAACAAGGTTTTGCCAATGTTCAAATTAAGGCAGCAGAAATCAACAAAATCCGGCGAGGGCCTGTTGACCTGGAAACTGTATGACAGGGATGTGGAAGAAGATATAGAAACACAACCATTTCTGTAATGTTTCAAGGGGATAAGGAATGGAGTCATGCTCAGTTATCCTATGAAGTATGAGATCCTTCATCGTTTTTCAGTAATACTGTACGCTGGACTAAATGGAACTATAGACGTTCCACATTCCAGTCCTGTTCTGAAAGTTGCCGGTCGGGAAAGTCAGAACAGCGGGCAAGGGAAGATTGTCTGCGATATCAAACTAGAACGGCCTCAGTTGGAGTTAAGAAACAACCATATAAATAAATATCCTTCTCAGTTCTTTTCACCAATATTAACGCTAGGTTCCAGCTTTGAAGTAAGATCATTTTGTGGTAGGCTTTAGCCGGCCTCTAATTTCCGGCGACCATTGCCGGAAAAAGGCTAAGAATACATAGAGCTGCTTACAGAGTTGAAACTTATAGGATGATCCCCTGGTTGAGAAAGGCAGAACCAGTTGCTTGTGTGAAGTGGGTGGTGCTTACCCAGTGTACAACTCGAATGGCAGAGGTCCATCAAAGCCTGGAAGGAACCTGATGAGTCTGCTTGAGAACGCAGGTGCAGCAGCTATGTCCTTCCATGAAAGCACGACAAGAAGAACTATGTAAAGGGCAAGTGGCAGAAACTGAGGAAGAGTTCTCATCTCTCTGGACTAATTATCCTTCTTATTCTTCTCCTCTAAGGAAAAAATCTCTGTAAGAGTTGCCGCAGTTAGCTTCTTCTCGCTGCCTTTCTCGCTTGAGGAGATACGGGAACCTTTATACCTTGTCCGTTCTCCCGCAAACTGTTCTGGGTTCTTTGCTGCCTTTCTCGCTCAAGGATTTTATGGATGAGAAGACACGAAGTGAATTGAATGAATGGATTAAAATGAGCCACATCTGGAAAAAGCACTCTCAGCGTCAATGTTTTTGGCCATATCAGGTTCCAAGGTGAAAAAGTTCAAAATCGTAATAAACCTTTCACTAACAATGTAATGCCTCATTTTGAAAGTTCAGTCGTGTATCAAAAGATTGTGAGAAAAATTACAGGACTTAGGGTTGTTATGTAGTTAGTTGTCTCTGTCCTTAGTCATTTTGGGTTAAAACTAAAGTTGTTCAGTAGTGGGTTGGAATTACCATTCAGACTTAGAGTCTTACAAGCACTGACGTGTGTATTTTAGGGGTAGATTGTAAGCCACACTTTTAAAATTTAGTTTTGTATGGAATATTGTGAGGAATTTTGGGAGACTTATAAAAAGGGTTATTAAGTGGTTTGTTGTCTTAGTTCCTAATCTTTTTTATAAGAACCTAAAGTTGTTGAATGAAGACTATAATTCAACACATATTTCTTTTCTTTAATTTCATAGTACAAGACAATGAAATGGAACAACCTCAGTCTTTGATTTTTCATAGATCAGCAGTTAAAAAAAAAAAAGAAAATGGCTGATAAAGTATTTTAGTTCTCTAGCACTACTTCATATATTTTTTTTTCTTTTTTTTTTCTCAACTACAGATCTGTAAAAGATCAATGACTAAAATTGTTTCCTGAGCACTAAGCACCTACTAGTGTCTCCTTATTTTTTTTCAAGATGGCTAGACCATTAAAATCTATCACTAAAAACCAACACTACATGGGCATTAGCAATGGTTTATCCTACTAATTATTTTAGCAACAGTACTTTTAACGTCAGATTTTTTAGTTTTAATCATCCGGCACATCTAGTGGATTTGAATTGATCTCTCTCTCTCTCTCTCTCTTTATATATATATATATATATATATATATATATATATATATATATATATATATATATATATATATATATATATATATATATATATATATATATATATATATATATATATATATATATATATATATATCACACCATCTTAAATTGCATGGGCAAGTCTTTTGCATGTAATTTTGAAAGAAACATAATGAAATTACAGAAATTTCTGCCTCTTCCGTCCTTGCTTGCTTCATCTCTCTTGTCTCCTTGTTCATCAATTAAGCTGTCGTGGACAGATCGAGAGGAAAGAAAACAACCTTTAATTTATTGATCTCTCACCGTTTATGTGCTTGTCTCCCTTGGCAGAAAGCAACGTTAAATTCATATTTCCAATCTTATCCTCCCGAACAAAGTGTATTTCATTTTTTTTCAATTTTGTAGAGGACGCAATCAAGGGCTTTTTAGTCCTTCCAGCAGTACCACAACACAAAATTTATTTTAATATATGTAAAAACAGAGTTGATAAGAGAGGACATCTCTAGAAGATGGGGAGATGGAAAGGGATGTTGAGAAAATGTAGATGCTGATAAGGACAAGGGAGGAAGAAACCAATGGTATTGGCATTAATTAATGGCTTCTTGTTCTTATATGAGAGCTGGTTATGTGCATGCAAGGCGCACAGCCTTTTAAGAAAAAGTTAAGTGAACACCTCGCCCACTTGTAGTGGGCGAAACCCACTTTTAAGGGTACTTGGCATGCACGAGAGCTTCTGCACACGCATTGTGCACAGGCCTGCGCAGATAACCAAGTTTGGTTCTTATATGAGCCTGCTTGGCTCATTTTTCACGTTTCTTGGTGAGCAAACCAAGAGTCCCCAAATAATTGAGTATTTGGAGATGCCATCTTTCTCATCAAGTGAATCTAAGCTCTTGCACTGGATGTCAGTCTCTAATATCAATCAAGAATATGATACCCAGTGTTGAACACAAGGAGATGCATAATGTTTGTAGGAAGAAACGTTTAATTCATTATTTATCTTTATTTGAGTTTTGTTCGATGATGACAAAATTGTGGAATTTTAGAATTAAAACCTCATTTTTTTATGAAATGAGAATTGCATTATCAAGCAAAGAGTTTTGTTTCTTGGCTTGTTTTTTAATCAAAATTCCAAAATCGTGATTCTATCTTAGAGAGTAAAATTATGATTTCAGTTAGAATTTTTTCTCTGTTTGGGCACATCTCATGATGGTTTTCATTTATCAATTTTAAAATTTTGATTTTTTGTTTGTCAAACATGTACATCACTTTTAATTCTGGAATCAAAATTCTAGAGCTGAGAACTGAAAGTTTCATTCCAATTACAATTTGAGGTGGAATTTTGTTTTTGGAATCTTAATTATAGAACAAAGATTTTCAAGGCCGTCAAATGTCTTCGAAATTCTAATTTGCTTCCTTTCTTGTATCTTCTGACTTTTTGCATCTCATCTCCAGTTGTCAACTCTTGATGTCTGAGGCATGCTGTTTGTGCGGATGAAAGATCTTAACCTGGTTGCGTGCATACTCATAGATATGCAACATGGTTTCTGAAAAAAAAAAAAATCATTAAGAAAAATATCTAGTTTTTGTGCATTTCAAATATAGCCATGGCTTAAACATATCAACCATCATTTCATGGGTAGATAAAATTCTAATCTGATTTTTCTTTTTCATACAATGTCATGTACAAATTTGCATACAATATTTATGTGTTCGATTTAGTATACAATTTTGAATTATTTACGCATGCAGTCCTTGGTGAATTAAACCGTCGCAAGAAAAAATTATTGGTAAACATTGTATCGATAATTCTTTCCATATAGAACTAACTATAGAGCTCAAATGTATAGGATGAGCCCCAGTTAATAGAGAAAGGGCAGAAACTGTTGCTTATCTGAGGTGGGCTGTGCTTACCCAGTGTACAATTCACATGGCAGAGGTCCATGAAAGCCTAGAAGGGTCCTCGTGGAGGACGCAGTTGCAGATGACACCTTCCATGAATGTACCAAAAGAAGAATTATGTAAAGCGTAGATGGCAGCAACCGAGGAAGAGTACTTCTCATCTCTTTGTTCTTTTCTTGCTTATCTTCTTCTGTCCAATAATCTTCATCTTCTTATGTAAAGAGTTTCTGCTGCCGCCTCTCTCTCTCTCTCTCTCTCTCTCTCTCTCTCTCTCTCGCGTAAGTAGAGATTTGAAGAGCCTTCACAGTTTCACCTTGTCGGTTCTCAACGTAATGCAAAAAAATGGACCAGAATACTCTTCTAACTCATTAGAATACTTTTTATATATATATATATATATATATATATATATATATATATATATATATATATATATATATATATATATATATATATATATATATATATAGTATATATATATATAGAGAGAGAGAGAGAGAGAGAGAGATAGATAGAGAGAGAGAGAAAGAGAAAGAGAGAGATTGAGAAAAAAATGAATGGTGACTAGTTTTTTAGAGACATCTAGCTATTTACTCTACACTATCTGTTCAACATAATGGACGGTTAAGAGAAAAATGATAACAAAAAGTAATGAACATTTTCGTTATCTAATATTAATTTACAACTTTTTCTCCCTGGTTTTTTTTTTCAACTATTCATCTGTTTTGGATGAACGGCCTTGATCACTTAGGTAACTCTTAAATAACAAAGTCACCTTAATTTACAACTTTTTCCCCTTGTTTTTATATATATGTGTGTGTTTCACCCACCTTGTCTGATTAATCTCCTAACAAAAAGATATAAAAAGAGATATATTCAAGAAATGGAGTTACAGAAATTTGTAAGAAAATTTTTGGTTGAAGGCATGCTATTGTTAAAATCTATTCAAACTATTTGAGAAATTTATTGTAAAATTGGAAGTGTGTGTATGAGCCATGAGAGCCCTCTACCCCACAAGCATGAAGGAGGCCATTGTTGATGCGAGGATATTTTGACTGAGGGGCATTGGAGTCACCATGTATATATGTCTGCTATCAATGCTCCACAATAATTTTTAGGCCAGTGCAATGTTATTTTTCATATTTTCAATAAACCCCTGTGTATCTCCACCACTGAAAGAGACGTGACCAAATTCTCGACATAGGTGATCGTGTGACAGCAATCTCATCTTGAGTCCATGACCATGGAATCCTGATGCCCCAACAACAGGAAGAGGGTGAGCGGGCAGGCAGGCGCCATGGTCTTCAATCAATGTTTTGAAGATTTCTAGTGAAATATTTTAAAACATTTTGTTCGGCACGGTAAATTTTTTGAAAAATAGGGGTTTATCCCCATTAAAAGTTAATTTTTAAGATTTTTATTTACTGATTGCACGACTGTTTGAGGCTGGGCATCAGGCCAGGCCACCGGCGGGTACTAGGTACCTGGCCCGACTCAAGGTGGAAAAAAGGACACACCGGGCCAGCCCAATAATTTATCGGTTCAGCCCGGTTGAGTTCGATAAGCTCGGGTAGGTCCGATAATTTGTTTATATATTACTTTATATTAAAAATATATTTCTTTAATTTAATAAGGTCGAGCTTGGCCAAGCTCCGATTTTAATGGTTGAACAGAGACGGGGCCTGGGTTTAGGGTGGCGGGCCAGGCGGACGTCTAGGCTTATTTGGATGGGTAAAAAATGAAATCATGGCTCAACTCCTTGCCCCAGTGGAAGATGTGCTTTTCAGATCTTTCTTGTCACCTTGTCCATCAATTAAGTTTTTTTGTCCTTATTCTTCATTTTTGTAAGGGACATCAAGGGCCCTCTAGGACTAGTCCTACAAGAATGTAGATGAATTTAGAAGGCTCAGAGTTGAGAAGGGATGAGGAGATCTAGGGCTGTTCAATGAGTCCAGCTAACTCAAGCTTGACTCAAACTCATTCGATAAACTCGACTCGTTTATTAAACGAGTCAAGCCCAAATTAAGTGGGTTAGCTAGGTTAAACTCAGTTAAACTCACAAAAATATATATATATAATATGTCTCATAAAATTATCAGATTACTCAAATGGGTATGCAGCTCGAGCCAATCTTGGCTCAAGCTTAATCAAGCTCGAATTGAGCCGAGTTCAAGTTTTAAGAGGAGCCAAGTTCAAGTTTCTTTCAAAACACTCGAGCAGAGTTGGAGCTGGCTCAACTTGGCTCGAACTCGCTCATGAACAGCTCTGGAGAACTAAAGGGATGTATAAAGACTTAAGTGATATTGATAAGAGAAGCGGAAGAAGGAACCAATGTACGTTTGAATCATGCATCTGATTTTTTTCTTTTTTTCTAAAATGAGTTTGGGAAGGCCCTTAAATCTGACCCCTTCGGAAGTGGCACTCGGGTTAACGCCTTCTGCATACTTTTCAACAAGTATCAATCTCTTTTAACCAATGAATAGATACTGATGCAGAGTTTGAGCCCAGAGACGCAAGTCTCACATCAAGACTCAATTGGAGGCGATGTGACTCGAAGCGGAAATCCTGTTGCAGATCCAGACCTGCACCTACACCTTTGCATAGGTTCTCTCGATCTTTACCTACACCTTGTGCATGTCGCTCATGGACACCTGCATTGACGCACGGAGCATTGTGTCAGTGACGATTTTTACCGACATTATCTTTCATATTCACCTACAATAAAAGGAAATGTCCGTAAAATCTTTACCAATGCCTTGACATAATACCTAGGTTTTTTGTAGCGATAGAAGCAGTGGTGGAGCCATATGTAGTCTATGTGGCAATTGCCTGCAACAACCCCTTAAAATTTTTACACTGGCATATATATATATATATATATATATATATATATATATATATATATATATATATATATATATATATATATATATATATATATATATATATATATATATATGGATAGTTTTTGTTCCGGTTTTTATGTCTGATCTGTATCTCTTTCGATCTTATTGTTCCTTTTCAATAAGTGATTAGCCCGTCGATAGGGATTTGTTGATGATCAATTGAAGTAGTTCTTTGTTTCCCTTTACTTACTTCTCTTCCCTTTTCTTCCCCGCGTTTGTTGATTTTCTCCATTCATTAGCATAATCATATAAGGTTTAGGGAAAACCCCTGTGCCCCTGCATCGAATACCCTGATCGAATCTCCAGGACTTGTTTGATTTTTTAGGGTTCAATGGGGAAAGCCAATTATCATAGACAAAAGAATGGAGAAATTCATAATCTAAATGCCTATCAGGAAACCAAGTGATGAAAATCCGCTAGATATTTGTCACTCTAACTATTGGGAAATCAAGATGATAGTCTCTTGATCTTTGATATTTTCTTTCATGATTATCTTTGATAATCACTTATTCTTGATTTTCCTTTGTTTTTTTCAAAAAAGAAAGACGAATTTATGTTGTGTTTGATAGCCTCTAATCTTAGGTCCAATGCTGCATTAAAAGAGGTGCTTCTCAAGATCCACAGTTTAAAGAAATTGAGGATCTTTGTAACGTGGATCTTAAATCCATAAAAATCATGGATTTAAGGTCAGATGGAGTGGTGGTCCAATCTCATATCATCACTGTGGATATGAAATCCAGAGTGAAACAAACACAACCTTAGGCTGTAACCTTCCCCCTCATGGGGAGCCAACTCCAGCTTATAAGAGAGTAGAGTTAGTTGAGTTCGAGTTACATGAATTCGACTTGATCAAACTCAATTAAGCTAGTCGAGTGGAGCTGACTGAGCTCGAGCTCAACTCGGCTAGTATACAGCACTGCCTAGATCCAACACCCGCTTGCTCGCCTATGATATACTTAAGACCTTTATCAAATATTTATTATGTAACTTTTTTTATACCAACAAAAGAGATTATATAACCCTGCAAACATGAAAAGACATTATATACATATCAAATATTTATTATGTAACTTTTTTTATACCAACAAAAGAGATTATGTAACCCTGCAAACATGAAAAGACATTATATACAATTTAAGTTAATACAACACCTTGTACCTGCAATAAAATAAAATACATGTGGTTGGCTTACAAATTTGCTTATTATGCCCTATATTTTTTATTTCACAAGTATAAATATAATCAAATCTCAGCGTAGAATAAATGCTAAGAACATATGACTGAGGCCTAATTATTGTCGTGGGCAATTCCTTCATGAAATATTGCAATTAGACATCAACAACTACGAGAATACACGAGACAATAAATAATGCTTCTTTTTTTGCTGATGTCACTTAGATTTGAAGTTAGGTCTGCAGCGGTAAAAGTTCTGGACGTTGGTCAAAGCTAGTTTTTAGTGACGTTTGAGGTGCAGATGTTGGTAAAAGTACAACTTCAATAACATACTAATGTCACATCTCGGTAAAGGCTGCTTTTTCACTGACGTCTTCCTCTAAACGTTAATGAAATTTTATATTCACCGACATTTGTCTTTAAAGGTATGTAAAAGTTGCATTTGATCGGCTTGGCATTTTCCAGGCATTGGTGTGCTTCCATAAATATGTCTCATTAGACTAAATAGTTCCTGATCTTAGGTTCTTCATTATTATAGGAACAGTGACTTCCTCAAATGTAGTCAAAAGACCCCAAGGATATTATAAAATTGAATGACATTTTTTATGTTTCCTAGTGACATATGAAACATATCACATTTTAGATGCATTAATCAAGAATTAAGGTTTAAATTCATGAATATATTGCTTTTAGTGTTAACTGCTTGTAGTTCGAATTTGGCGTAAAACATGGCTAAAACGAGAAAGATATTGAATTTCAAGTGTTTTGAAGCCATTTTCTTATATGCTCCAAATCCAGATACTCAATTGGACCAGACCATAGATGGAACCTCAGATCTAAATCCAAATTCATGATTCAAGAGGGAGATAAAGGTCAGATATTACAAATCAAGCCACCAAAAGTTGGGGAAGACCTTGTTTTAGCAGGATTTAAAGCGCATTGAACAATTTGGAAAAGTTTTGCTAAAACCTTGGACTTTTTACTGAAACTTTTGATATGAGCAAATGAAATATAGAAGGGGACGTCCCCCATTGTGAGGCATCTAAAGCTTTGCACAAACTTGTTCGTCTTTTCTTTTTGTGTTTCCATCATTGTCTTGTCTTTCTTCTCAATTGGTGTGTTGTTCTTTGGGGCATTGCAGCAAGATTGAGTTGGAATTGCTAACCATGACATTGCTTAGGTTGCTCTAACTCGCTAGAGGAGGTTTAAGGCTGGAACCGAAACTACCGGGGCATTGGTTGAGATCCGTCAAACCAGGTCGCAACAACAAGGCCAACATTGTTTTCTTATGATGGTAATGAATCATGATCCTCTGAAGTCATTATAAAACGGTTTGAAGATCTTCATTACATCGCCCTGCCTTCTCTGTAGTCTGTATCTAAATTCCATGGAGGAGGAGAAGAGGAAGAAACTTGGAGGGAAAGAAGCAGAAGAAAAGCAAAGATAGAGAAAAATGAAGAAAAAAAACAAAGAAACAAAGAAGAAAGAAGAAGAAGAAGAAGAACAAAGAACTGAAAAGAAGTGATTGAAAATAGTCGGGGTCTAACATTTTTCAACCATAGTTCATAAGGCCGGCATATCCCCACTCTTGCTATCCATGAATACAAAAAATAGCATTTGATGGGCGACATTGAGTAGTACCTATCTTTGCTATTAAGCATCAACTTAGATTTGGTAAGAAAATTGTATATCAAATTTAAATTCAATTCGAAATCAAATTTGCATTTTCCTTGTGAAATTCGTCTATATAGCATTTGGTGAGAAGAATGTAATGTTCTTAAAACATATGTTTTTAAAATATGGAGCTTAAGAACACCATATTCTTGTTCCGATAAATATGACGGATTTATGATTTTGTTCTTAAATCTAACAATACCTGATATAATCATAGCATGTTTTCTCAAACAAAAGATTGATGTTGTAAGATGTTCTTAATATTTCGATTTGTCTTAAGTTGATCCAAGTCCCGAATCAATCCCAAATCCAAAAAAAAAAAGTGGCAGCCAGTATGATTGGATCCAATAAAAATGAGACTTGATATCGACCCGACACGTTATCCAGTTGCATCACCATGGAAGCCTAAACAAATCCCGATTCGGCAAAGAACCGGAAATACCGAGAAACTTTGTCAATCTTGGCCTTGGGCATTCTTTAACGCATTTCTTTTGTCGATCATTCGGGGACCGAAGGTTAGACAACTGGATTTGGTGGGGTTTGTGTTTTCATATAATCTCTTCATTTTCCTTCAAGTTTTCTTTCTCGGAAATCCGAGGTACGTCGAGGGGAGGGATTCGCTCCTTCCAAGAGGAGCACGAAAGAAGCTTTTTGGTGAATGGAGATGGCAGGAGTGATGGACAGCGCAAAGGAGCTCGATCGGGTGCGGAAGGAGCAGGAGGATGTCTTCGCTGAGATCAACAAGCTCCACAAGCGCTTTTCCCAATGCAGTTCGTGCCCCCTCTCTCGAATTCTCTCTCTGTTTCTTAATTTTCCCTCATTAAGCTTGCGTTTGGTTTTCCTTTCGCCGCTGAAATTTTCCTGTATCTACTCATGATGCTTTGAGTTTGTGACGGGGGAGCTTTCGAGCTTTTCCATTCGGTTTTTAGCGAAATAGATGCATTCTTGATAACTCTAAGGAGTTGGATGCCCTGATTTTTTCTGAGTAGGAATTCACTAGGAAAGTTTTAGATATTAGGTGCGGATTATATGATTATTGTGGTTGAATCTTTCTCATGGATGCCAACTTTTCGAGGTACCAACTACGTTGTGCTTGGTTGCAAGGCTTTCCTGTTCCTGAAATTACTGAAGGATCAGCATGTCATTGTTGAATACTATAATTCAGAGTGTGGAATTTGGATGATTTTCAACAAGTGTTGATGGATGGCTTTTGTGATTTTCTTGCTGTATCTGCCTACTAGGGGCGAGATAAGAGGGAGTGAAGGCTTAGTTTGATGGTTGATCTGTACTTCTGCAGTAGATAAATGATGGGTTTTTAGTTTGAATCCGATTGCTGGGCAACGTCCAGATTAGTTCGTAATGGGAACAAGGGAAAAAAAAAACTGCTAGAAAAACGGAAACTTGAATCGCTTTGTCTACTTTCCCCTGCATACATCATGATTATGGTAGGAAAATGTATCATATCTCCAATGAGAAACAAGATATTAGCGGAACCAACGACCTTCACTTAATGATTTCAACTTAAATAAAATGGGATATCTTTTGGGATTTAGGTGCTTTCTTCCTCTCTTGTGTTTTTATTTCGTTGTCACAGGCATCGCTGTTTCTTTCGAAATATGGGATTGAAAATAGAAAAAACAAAAAAAACAAAAAAAGAAACACTTGAAAATTTTGCATTATTTTGAAAAAACTGCCGAGAAAAGAAAATATCGTACTTTTATTGCATGTTTTCAAGTTTCAACTACCTTCACTTAATGACTTCGACTTAAATGAAATAGGAAAATCTTTTGGGATTTAAAGGTGATTTCTTCCTAAAATATGGCATTGAAAATAGAAAAAAGGAAAAACGTGATAGTTTTGTATTATTTTGAAAAAACTGCTGCGAAAATAAAATATCGCCCCATGTTTTCATGTTGTTTTTTTCGCATCGTATCCAAAAAAAAAAATGTTTGTTATAATTTTATTTTGGATTTATTTTAAGTTGTAACATTTAAATAATTATTTTTACGAATTATATTCATCTTTGATATTTCTTAAGAAATTTGTAGAAACTCAAACTTTCATTTATTTGTGTTTTCTTTTCCTATTTTAAAATTTTTTGAATTCTCAAGGTTGTTGACAAAAATAAAATTTTCGACTAATAAGCGATAAAAGCCTTGCTGAGAGTGATATTTGTGACAATAGTTTTGTGTACATTAATATTTGTATTACACATACATAAATATGCATTTATGAGTGTCTAAGTAGGTTTGTTAGTTCATGCCTGTATTTGCATCATTTTGGTTAGTCAGTTGTTGATACTACGATTCTAAGTTGCTAAAAATATGGTTGCTCCAATGATGCTAAGTTGCTAATGCATTATTGATGCAATTGTGCTAAATTACTGTCATGTTCTCAAAGCAGTTTTTAGAAATGTATCATGATGAGACAACTAGTTTGCTTGCTGCTTAACAGAAATAGATCCCTTCTGTTTCTTAAGTACAAATAAGAAATCAATCGCTTGCCTGTGAAACTTTCTACAATATTGGTAGTAGTTACTAAATCAAGATCCTAAATAAATGTTAAGGGAAAATAACTTTGTGATTTTTGTCAGCATGTTATAATAGATTTACTAATTTGTAACTTGTAGATGAACATGAAGGATGATCAGATTGTTCGCTGGCACTGAGATTTATACTTGGACAAGGTCATGACTCATGTAGGATGATCAGATTTATGCTTGTAAATATAGATAAATGAAGCTACTAAAAAGTTACATAACTGTATAAAAAAATTATATATATATATATATATATATATATATAGAGAGAGAGAGAGAGAGAGAGAGAGAGAGAGATTGGTAAAAACAGAAAACTTGGGTCAGGGATGAAAACCAGACTCTTTAATTTTTTGCTAAACCATTATTTTAAGTAAATCTATAAAAACTATTTTGATATAAAACATGCTTTGAATCAAGTTGTTTTTGTGAAAAATGTTTATTTTTATATTATCAATTCTTGGCACACCCACACCTAAATTTCTTGAGAAAGTGCCGCATCCACACCAGCACTCACACCCATGTGAAATAGTTAACGTGGGATGCAAGGTTAGCTTATATTGGATGACATGTGACCCCAATAAATCTGGAAAGGAGAAAAGGGATATTATGTATGAACATGCATATGTGCAGGCTTTCTTTTGTGCATCTCTAGATCATATGTGAGCATTCTAAGTTAAAAAGAGGATTTTTCTTTTTTCTTTTTTTTTTTTCCAGAATGTGAATATCATTTTTGTTCTCTTGCCCATAAATTGAACTTGATTTATTTGAAATTTCTAATTTCTAGCAGGCATATTCATTTTCATGGATGAAAAAAAAAAAGTCCAACCTCTCATCTGCTTGTGGTTGACTATCTCTTGTTCCCATTCTATATTTATATATCTTGTAATTTGGAGTGATTACTGAAATGTCATTCTAGCTGACATCTCTAAGGGGTTTTCTCAGTTGAGAGTCATGTTTTGTGTTAGAACTTAGAAGTCTCTTTCGAGTCTTTTTTATTCTCTCTCTGGTGTTTAACTTTTGTTTTCTTATGTGTATCCATTGTTACAAGTTACAACATGCATTCCTGGTAGAAAGTTGATAAAGCAATTATTAAATGTTGAAGCAGATCCGGAGCAAATTGAGAAGCTTGGAGACTCTCCCTGGCTAAAGCTACGAGCATTTTATGTACAAGCGAAAGAACTTGCAGAAAATGAAGTAACGTGCGCATTTATCTTTCAAGCTGAGTTGCAACTATAATTTTTTTCTCTTTTCATGGTTATTTTTACTAACTTATATGCAAGAAAAATAAACTGTGGCTGAGATGTAGTGATCAATTTTATCCTTAAGGAAGAAATTGGTTTATCCAAATGCATAAGGGCACATTCAGACAAACATTTCCCCATCTTTTTGTCCTTTTCAGCACTAAATTGATGATAGGATTACCAATACATTTCTTTGGTATTCATTACCTGGCCCAAAACTGACCTGGGCACCCAGTTTGAGGATTCTACCCTGCTCTGCAGACCGATCTGATTCTAGTTTCTGACCAGTTGATGATTCAGTCTCATATGTGAAATTGCCTTAAATTTTATAGTAACCTTATAGATAAGACATTACAATTCTCATATGTACCTCAGCATAATTACTACGATTAGTCTTGGTCTATACCTCCTTTTGGGTGTCGAGTTAAAGCATACTTTGAGGTATGTTGGATCTTCCGGACCAGTTGTTCTGTCCTTTGGTCAAGTCATTATAAATGATTTATTAAGCATGTTCAGCTCCTGAACTTAAGGTCTGATACATAGGGATGTGTGCTTTCTGGGAAGTAATTCATAGCATCTCATTTGGGTTTGAGAACAATCTTGGATATAAGAAGCTTATAGACAATGTGTTTGTTTATGTAGTTATATACCTGGCTTTAATTACTGCTTCCATTCAGGTGTGATTTTTGGGAGCCAGATGGTAATAGACTAGGGGGTGGGCTAGGATATGCCTGGTTGGGTTCTAAAACTGAGGTTTGGGTGGTTGATTGGAATAAGTCTATTTTGTTCCCTATGTATCAACCATATGAAAAAAAAGATAGCCAACAAATCACTTCTTAATTCATTCTCTTGTATCTATGCCCTTAAATTCTGATCATTTTTTTCAGACGAGTTAATCGAAGTCACATACTTACATGGCTTTCACTTTGAGCATATGATCCATTGTTCAAGCAAAACGAGATCAGCTTTGAACTGTTAAACTTGTCAACATTGTGATTATTTGCATATGACACGTTCTTGCACATTTGTCTGCTCGACTTGTATGTTTTGTCAACATATTCAATTTTTCAAATTGTCATCCACATGTTAGTTTTTTTTCAATCTTTTTTTATTGGTTTATGAGAGGCATTGTAGGAAAGCAAGTTACTTTTTGTGTGACTTTTGAGGATTTTACTGCTTGTACTTATGACTGCACTGAGATCATTCTTCTGTTCACACTGATGTTACCATTCTTCTTTCAGCATCTCAAGTTCATTAATAAGTCAATTGGATTCTTTGATGCACTCTGGCCTCTCATCTGCACAACGTAAGAAAATAGGTAAGCAATGAAATTTTCCTTGCTTAGGCATTATTTATGTGTAGCTTTTGACTCATGAATCTTTCTTTTGCTAATATCTGTTTGACTAAATTTTCTTATCACAACAATATTGTTTCTTTTTGCTTCATTTATTCATTCTTTTTGGTTCTTGATCTTGTGTATTCCTGCTGTAACCTAAAACTGTTGCATTTCTAGCATTAATGAACTGAACATTGATTGACAGATGCATCACATATATGCTTGAGAAGGCTCTGATTTTTTTAAGCAAAAGTACGTGATACATACATGGCTAAAATTATGTCCAACTCACCTAGAAATTTGTATGTTTAGAATCTATCCTTCCAAGGATATGATGCTGGACAATCATGTTCTATTTGGCAGAATACAAGCTGCAAGCTGCATATCTTCCCTCCATTATTTTTTGATGTCTCAAGGCTATGTCACGTGGGTGCGGGTAAGATAGGGGGGTCCAGGTTCGGACATGAAAATTTTAAAAATTGTGGGACACGGGTACGGAAAATTTTATATTTTCAAAAATGATAAAAAGAAAAAAAAAACATTAATAGTCTTAGAATCCACAACATTCTCAAAATTAAAAAAAAAAAAAGAGGAAAATATAGAATCTTAGTGGAAGGGAAATGTAAAAGAAGGGAAAAATCAAAATTAGAGAAAAATTAAGTTTGAAAATATAATTTTAAATGTTTTAAAATGCAGCCGTACCCCGCCGTACCCACTTACCCGTGTTGCCATACCCACGTACCGACACGGATACCTGGGTAATTTAGATGTACCCATGTTACGTAGACTCAAGGTTTCCTTGTCTTGAGGCAACAAGACATGCATATGTAATGTTTATGCTGTGAACTTGGCAACTTGCCAATGCAAGCTTAATCATATGATTATGTCTTGAAATAATTCATTTGAATTGCTTTTTAGCAAGTATTATCTGTACCTTTTCTTTGTAAGCTTTTATTCCTATACGTAATACGAGTGTTCTTTTCAGAAGTTGAGCAGAAAAAGAAGCGGATGAAGGCTGATTCAGATCCAAGACTCTCTTCTGCTGCCTCAGTTAGGAGCCTACTCGAGCAAGCTAACAATCTTATCAATGAGCAGGTGCCTTAATTGCTTGTCCTTTTGATGCACCGCTAATGTAATGTATGACATTACTAATGTCGATATAGGATTATGAAATTTCTTGCATCAGATATTTTTATTTTTAGGTTAAATACCTGAGTTCCCTTAATTTGTTTATAAAAGTTCTTTCCAATTTAACCATGAACGTCCAGGTAGCAGCAAGAGTAACAACTGATGATGCAGAAAAGGATGAGTGGTTTATTGTGAAAGTGACCCGTTTTGACCGGGAAACAAAAGAGTAAGCCCGCTTTTCCTATCCATGGTGCTTTATTCATGTTATAACTTTATCAAAGCTGACACTTTGGTGATGATACAAAGGTAATCTAAGGTGCTTTAATATATTTTCTCAGATTCCAATTTGTAAGTGAACCCAGTCATGAACTTTCTAGACATTGAGTGAGATACAGGAATGTGGTTTGCTAACCCTCATACATATTTCTTTCAAATTTCAACACAGTTTAAGATAATCTTGGGGCCTTTGACTATGTGTGACCTACAAGAAAAGAGAAGCATCATCCGAAAAACATATATAAGATCCTACTGGAATGCAGTTTAATACTCGTTAATGCAATTTAATACTCATTAGTTGATGAAGTACCAAGCTTCAATCACCTAACCCTGTATTGCACATGCAGATTTGAAGTTCTTGACGAGGAACCAGGGGATGAGGAAGAGAGTGGTCAAAGGTGCATATTAACTGGTTTGCTTAGCATTTTTCAATGATTAAATTGTCCAATGACCTTCATTACATAGATAACAATCTGAAATAGGTGGGAGAAATTTAGATTATCATCTGATTGTAGAAGAGTGATTTAATTAGGTGTGATGATAATCGATAGATAATCTTTTGTGTCTGCTTTAGAAGTATCATGGTTTTCCTTCTAGACCAGTTACATGTCATAGTAGATTTGAGCTTTGTTGTTTTTGATGTGGTTACATTCTTATTGGAGTTGCCCTTAACTTCTTGCAGTTTTGGTCAGGTTGTACATGGTGTGTGTATGAAATGTTGGAACTCCTGTTTCATATGAGAATGGCTTTCCGTCATTGAGACACCTGAAGCATGTTTTTGGCAAGTTCTGTAATGTCAAAACATTGCCTGTCATGCTATTCCAAGAAAGGATGCTAGAGTAAAAAAGTGTAAAATGTGTAAATTGTTTGTATGGGCTAATAGAAAACCATAAAAGCATTCAGCAGAATCATCTTCATGTTTATAATTCAGATGTATCCGGTCCATGTGCTGGTCCTATTTCATCAGATGGGATCTGATCCATTTTTCTTGTACCACGTAATTTGTTGGTTCCTGTGCTGCTTTATTTGCTACTATGTTATTATAAACAGCCTAAACTACGCATTGACTGAAAGCCAAGTGTTGCAATAAATCTGGTTTAGCTAGTTACCTTCCAATTCTGCTGATTAATTGCAAGATTTAGAAGTTCTCAATACCAAGATCAAGTTATTATTTTAACAAAAAAACGTGTATGGGTATTATATAGCGAGGAATTTCTCGGGTATAATACGGCAAAGTTGTATATCTTAGGAATAAAACGAAAAATCTTCGCAAATTTTAAAAAAAATTAAAACATTTAATAAACCCTAAAAAATATAAAAAAATAAAAAATCATAAAAAATACGGAAAAACCCAAAAAACGCATATAATACGCGTTCTTTTTACGTTTTTTATTTTCTGCCGTTTTTTAAAAAAGACGCATTTTTTTCACGTTTTAGACGGCTGATTGTGTTTTGACGTATTATGTGTTTTTTTCCAATAGGATGTGTTTTCTGTGATTTAAACTTTCAAACTGCTTAGCCTGTGTCTGGAACATGTAACATATTTTCTCTTATCTGCTTAATGGTCTCTATTTCTTTCTGTGCAGAAGGCTATCTTTTGTTCACATTCAAACAATTTGTGCTGTCAAAGAAGTTCTTTGATGGCTATCTCCATGATCAATCTGTTCCCTAAGAATTTTATTTGTGGTATTATACTTACAGGAAATACAAACTGCCGATGTCACGCATTATTCCTTTTCCAAAGTGTGGTGATCCAACTACTGCCCCAGACTTCCCACCAGGGGCACAGGTTTTGGCAGTCTATCCTGGAACAACTGCTCTATATAAAGCTACTGTCGTCAACTCTCACAGGAAGGTACTGAAAGATATGCTACAGTAGTTGTACTTAACTGAGCTTGATTTGCCAATATTTGCATCTTTATGCATTCTGCACCAATCTTCCTAATGCTGCAGTAACTATAGACAAAAATGCACAAACAGGCATGATTCTCCTAGACACTGACAGTAGGAATGCAGAATTTTTTCCAAGCTGTGACAAAAGGATTCAAGAGGTCCAAATAAACTAATGAGGACATTAATAGACCTGATACCTGATGCCAAAACAAATAGCAGTTTTTTCTTTTCCATCTCATAGACAGAAAGCTTCTCCAAGATATGCAGATCCACTCTCTTTATGATTCTGCATAAACATTAAACAAAGAAAAAAACAATAAAGAAGATACTCTATTATCTCTCATTAAAAAAAAAAAAAAACAAAAGGCATAGGCAGAACTCAATTGTAAACCTTCATGTGCCTCTCTGAACCGAGGAGGTACGTATCTTTGGCTTTTGCAAGGAATGGTGGGTCTATCTCACCATGAGCTCTAATAAGACAAAGTAAAAAGTGAACCTTCTGGACGTCTCTGTGTCCCAAAAAGAGAGAGAGAGAGAGAGGTCTAATGCTGACAGACACAAAAGGTTTTCATCCTTCATCTTATTAGAGCAGAACTGCTTCTGCTTCAACATTATCTCTTATAAGTTAAAGATGACTCAGAGCCTTCTCTGTCTCTTTGTGTGTGTGTGAGTCAGAGAGAGGCAAGAGAGAGACAGAGACAGAGAGAGTTCTCCATGTTAACATGTATGCTATTGTGTCCATCCTCCTCTTCCCCCTTCAACACAAAAGAGGGACAAATAGCAATCTTGCATTTCTTATGCATAAACAATGGGACAGAGAGTGAGTGATATTAGACTCTGTATGCGTCCTCAATAAATGGGATAAAAATTGCAATGAAACTGATTGCTTGGCATACATGGTGATTCGTAGCTTCCATCTTGCAGTCATTGTCTTTCGTTGTCATAAAACGTTTTCTGATTACATTTTCTCTGAATCTGTTGCATGTGGACGACTGCACCTTCGGTCGATTACAGAAGAAAAATGAAGAGTAAGTCACTTATCTTTGGGTATTCTTATGAAGTCAGATTCTTCTCTGTTGGTTATTGTTTCGGCATTTTTAATTATAGTTGAAATCTCCTTAAATTTCTGCTGGATGTATCTGTGCCTAGTTAAGGAAGAATAGAATGTGATATGGCAAAAACTGCTTCCATTTGTCTTGTTGTGATGATTTTGTTGCCCGTGTCCATTTAACATGCTACACATAACCTCTTCTAGATTTTCAATAATTTCGTATATGAAAAACTACCAAAAGGAGACAATGCATGTTGGTAATTAACAATGAAATTCTTAATATTTTTTGCATTTCTTTCTATATCTTCAATTTATGAAAATAATTCATGTTCTTGAGGATCTTTTTCTTCACTTGGTGGACTGCATATGTCCTTTAATGTCAAATTTAGAGTATGCGCAATACATGGAGTCCAGAAGACAGGAGGAAATTGACTCCTCAAACTTAAGCTAGCAGTCTTGCAGACAACAACATTATTATGATGTCCTGCACTACTTTATCAGGACTAACTTCTTTGATAATTTTTACAAATAACCGCTTCAAATATTTAACATCTTTATCCTCTCCAGATGCATCGATTGTTCTCTTAAATTCTAACTCATCACATGCAATAGCAATAAAATTAATTAGTAGATGTCTTTGAATATTTGTCCTCCCATCAGAAACAATTGATACGCCAGTTGAATTTCATTGAAACTTTGTCATAGCTAATCTTTGTTCGACATCGTTCGTTTTCATTCCTAAGAATTGATGTTTGTAACCTTTTTGAGCTTGGAGGTATATTTTCAACCAATTTGTTGTTCGCAACTGCAAGCACAAACTTCTTCCAGTAGGGATTTCTGGCTACATTAAAAGGAACGCAACTAGAATAGAAAAATTTACCAGCCAATGTATTTGATTTTGCTCTTCCACATGAATTAAAACATGCCACTCAAGTATTTTCTCATGCCCTTCTTTTCTTATCACCACCCTTGAGAGTCATGCTTCTATCACTAACACTCGTTCTCATGCGTTGAATTGTCTCAGCATCCTCTTGTAACTTTTTATATTCTTTAACTTTGTCTACCAAAATTTTGTTATATACTCAAATTCTAAAATTAGATAACTTCAAAAAATTCGCCTACATTACCACCATTGACACTACCCGTATCTTTTGCGACCAATTAAATTCCTTTCCACAGTGGAGTTGTATTCCTTTCCACAATGGTTGCTCCACTTTCATATCTAATACCAGACTAGAACCAGATTTGATTATGTAATATTATTTGCACTCGAACGAACAAGATCCTATTGTTTGGAGATTCTGAAGCAACTTTCTTTCCCTTTCCCCTTGTCAGCCATCTTGTTAATTTCACCTTCAAATTTCAAGATTGAAATACAAATTTAACGTGTATGCAGTCTAAATGGAACAAGATTATAATTTATAATTATAGAATAAAGAATGTAAATTCTAACAACATTATAGTTTCATGCATCATAAGTTTGTAACAACATTATAAACAAGGAAAGATTGAATCACTAAAAATTGAAAACTCAAAAGTACTATTAATTATGGTGTGCCATTGTTCTACATGAAAATTGAAAAAGACTAACTAATGAATCTCTAAATCTGATGGCTCAAATCTAAAAAATAAACTAAAACCTGAAACTGCTTCTGCTACAGCCTACACGACAACGTATATAGGAAAGTGTGTATATCAATGTGCAATATAATAAAAATTGAAAATACAAAAGACAAAAACAGAAACAAGAAATGAATATACAGCATATATTCAAAGCAATTTCATAAATTCTTATGTATAAACAGCATAATGCATATAGACAACATATGAATTTATAATCATACCATACATGCATATGTACTGCATGTGTATACAATTCTACATTAGGTGTAAAGCATACAGCATATATGCATTCATTGGTACATGTATAAACAACATATATACATTCATATGCAGCAGCCAAACAACCGACAATTCTTATTGCTCACCAAAAGAACAAAAAAAAAGGTACAAGAAAGCAAATGAACAGAAACATTGGTTGCTAGATCATGCGAGTTTCTACAAACAGAAACAGAAAAAAGAAATCAAAATGAGCTATTACCAACCATGCTTACGAACAGAATGTCAGAAACAAAAAATCAAGAACAAAAAAAAAAGGAACTACGTCTGTCTACCATGCTGTAGACAAAAACAAAAAAGGGGGGAAAAATTTTAAAAAACACATGCTGACAAAGGAAAACAGAAACTCTGTGGCCAAATCAAATGAGAAACAAACTAGACAGGCGGCAATAGAAAATGGGGACCTTGCCGAACTGAAAAAATCAATCTACCAGCCAGAAAAGTTGAACCCCCCACCCCCCAAAAAAAAAAAAAAAGGAAAACCAAATACCATCAAGGAATTGGTCGCCGAAATGGTTGAAGACACTGACGAAGCCACACCATTAGCTTGGTCATTGGAGAGTGCAATCTGTCGGAGATACATGCTGGAGAATGGCCAGAGACTAAGGTGAGGGCATTGGGTAGAAGAAGGGAAAAGGGGGAAAGGGCTTCAAAAATGTGAATTCTAAACCCTTCGAAGAGGTTTGAGCTTTTAAAAGTTGAAAAAGAAAAACAATGAAAAGAGAATAAATATGTTCTCTGTGTATCTTGACCACACTTGACTCACTGTTGACCCGAGTCAACTGTGCCTTGGACACATGACAAAATAAGACTGGTGCAGTGGGCAGCACCGGACAAGTGTTTACCATGTCCGGTGCCGTGTTTGGCGGCACCCGCATCGATGCAGGCGCCTAATTGCAAGTCCTTGTGACTTTCTTTGTAGGCCTCTTGCTTTCTTCCTTCAGGCATTGCCTTCTTTTTCTCTGTTTACCATTGATGGCATTCTATTGTCTATGTCCTTCTGTTCTCCCCCCTCCAACCCCTACCCCACCCCCCTCACAAAGACAGACTTAAGAGCCAAATATTTGAGCACAGGCTAAACACCTAAGATACGGAAGCAATGTAAGGCAATTTGGTACTTTTCAGAAGGAAACGACAAAAATCAGAAGACACCAATAAAATGGACCTGAGATATCAGATTCTCAGAATAGGAGGCATGCAATTGGGAAAAACAGTTTTCAGACCAGAGATAAGAACAGTGAAATCAAAGATTTTGGAGATGGATGAGAGTGTGATAGATGGACATGAGTGAATATGAATGACGAATAGGAAAACAAAAGTGGAAATCAATACAGAAAAGGAAGAATGGAGAAAAACAATTCAAGGTACCATAACTTGGCAGAATCAAGTCTGTGAGTCCACTCTTTTGGAAGATCAATCCGTTCATAGATCCAATCATTCTCTGATATCTGATACCATATGAGCTAAAGCTATTTTATCAAGAAGAGAAGGACAAAGATGTGGAGGAGCACCTTGGCAGAAGGTAGCAGGCTGGCAGCCTCTTTCAATGCATTTGGCATGCTCTAGTTCTGTATTGATAATGAAATTTTTTGCATGATTAAGTATTAAGAACAATGATAGAGAAGAGAAATTACATTGTGCCACTGTGTGGTCGACTTTCATATTAAGAGATAGAATGGATCTAGATCAATTCCAGATCCAGGATGCCTTATCATCTTGGACGCCTAGAATGGAGACCTAGATTAACATGGTATTTGCTACTTCCTGTTAGCTTTAGTAAATGTAGCTTGATCAAATGCCTTCATGGTTACCTAGGAGAACTAGGCACGGTACGTGTATAGAGAGAATCATAATTTTTTCGTGGTTTTTGAATCTAAATATAGAAAAATATGTAAATCTTGCTTGAGTTTCTAGATCATCTATTGACTTAGCAGTTTGCTTGGCCTTGTGGTAACTGTGCCACCCTTTTTGTTCAATGGTAAGAAACATGTGCATAAAAAATCGCTTTCTTGATTCGTCAATCGTTAAATAGAGCTAGACAAATATGTAAAATCTTGTCCTTTGGTTTCAAGTCATCGAATGTGGCAACCGTGCCCTTTTCTTTGTCCTGTGGTAATTTAAACGTGATGAAGTGACTTTAATTTAGGCAGGAACTGCTTGTTACCTTTAGCTTAGGCAGCAGTAGCTTATTGTGGTAATGGGTAACGACCAAAACCATTTCTAAGAATTGAAATTTGGAATGGACTGGGATTTAGCCCGCACAATGAGTTTACCAATTGAAGATTAATTAAGCATTTAAAGTCTTGTCCCTTTTAATGAAAGGAATAGAAGTTGTACTTAAAACACTAAATCAACAGCCTGTAAAAATATGAGCTCTTAATGCTGGAAGTGGCATTTTCTAAAATTTTCTTCAGAGTGACTAAGAAAACATAAGATGTTGATGTGCCAAATATTCTTATTTTTGCTAGCGATGGTACTTGATCGTTTAACTATTTTCTGCTGATTGCTATCATCTTTTCTGGATCCTCTCAGCTATTTACTGGAGTTTGATGACGATGAAGAAGAAGGATCTCCTGGCCTTCCCAGAAGGCAGATACCTTTTTACAAGGTTGTTCCTCTTCCAGAAGGGCATCGTCAGTGATTCTGAAGTGTACAGTACTCTTGCCTTGTCTGTGGATGTCTTGCAAATTATGTCCATCTGGTTATTCGCGATTCTGCTGGATGCCTCCCACTCCAGGAATTGCCTAACGGTCTGGTGTTTTTGTATATTTTTGAAGCGTCCAGAAACTTTGATGTCGAATGACTAGGGCCTCTCGAACATGAAAGCTTGGGCAAAGCTTTTGTAAAACAGTACCACTCGTAACTGCAGTATTGGCAAGTTTACAGTATCACTAACAGATTTCTCTTTTAGATGTAATATGCAAAGTCATCCCCATTGGTTGTTATAGTATTTCTAATTCCCTGCTTCATTTCGTGGTGATATAAAAGGTGACGAACCTTTCGAAAGCGTAGATACAAAATGTGAACCCCCGGTCTTGTCTGAGGGTTACTAGTTCGAAATCCTGCAAGGCATGAAGCTTAGCTTGAGTATCAAGCAAAGAAAGGAAAACAGACTGTATATCATCATCTAGTGCAAGGTCGGTTCTTTGTAACAGATATAAAGTGAATTCTGTTGGTCTCTTCACGCATAAAATTTGTATGAAATAAAAGTGCAGCTCTGGTTTCACGAGAGATGGTTACCTGCATCACCCCTTGGCCCTCTTTTAGGATAACCTTGGTTCATTCTTAGGGGCATATGTCATACAGACAAGCCTGTACACCTTTGTATTGTACACAGGCCTACCACCATGGGGGTTTCACAACTCCACATCATAAGTGTTCTTAGTGTCACAGGCTCAGATTGTCAGCCGATGCGGCACTGAAGGCTGCCCTAAGCCTTCGACCGTGTTATTTATAGGGCCCATTGGTATAAAATCTAGATAAAAATCCATGAAATAAATTTAATGGATTTACTTTCGAGAAATAAAATCCTCATCCTAGTTTGTTGTCTGTGATAGGCATAAAATAGAATTCATAAAATAAAGTATCACTTTTTTTATGGTTGGAAAACCTAACCAAGGGGCAGAAATTGAAATGAAAGAAGCATGTTCATGGCCCGATGGAGCCACCGATGGGTAGGAAAAAACCGATTAACACTACAAAAAAGATGGTTTCACCTATGCATGAAAATATAACATCAGCGAAAGTTGACATTTACCGATGTTCAAAGCTAAATGTTGGTAACCATAAATTTTCACCAACGTTCAGAGGAGGACATCGGCCAAAAGAAGTCTTCACCAATGCGTGGACCTCTTGGGTTGTTGAAGTTGCACTTTTATCGACACGTTACAATTTCTCGTGTCGATGAAAATTTTCGAGGTTGAAGATTGCCGATGTCTAGCTGAATGCATCAATCAAAAGTACATGCATCATTTTAGTTTTACGGACGCGTGACATTCTCGGCGTCATTGAAACGTATCTCCATTGAAACATTACCGACGTAAACATCGTGTGCCACTAAAAATCTACTTTGATCGACGTGTTGATTACAGGCGTTCGCTAATGCCCTTTCCACTAATGCACCTCGGACGTCGGTAATGTTTACCGCATTAACATTACTGATGTTTTTAAGTAATACCTTTACTCACGCGTCGGTTTTCTGGCAAACGTCTCCTTCATTTTTCTTCCTTCTTTTCTTTTCTCTTCTGTCTTCCTCCCACCAGCGATTTTCTGGTGAACTCTTTTTTTCCATCATGTTTTTGGATTGCTTGAAGCTTGAAAAGGTTGGTTCCTCAATCTTTTCTCATATTTTTCTAAGTCTATATGATTTAAAGTTGTAACATAAGTGTAAGGTACATATCCAAATTTTTCTGACAAGATTTCATTGTTTTTTGGTAGTATTAGGCCGTGAAACCTTGTAAGTGTGCTTGTTGACTTTTGGACCTTTAATTTGATATACTAATTATATAAAATCTCCACACATTCACAAATTCCTTAATTTTTCTCTAATTTTTGTTATGCCGGATTCCCACTTCAAATTTAGACTATGTCTAATTCAAGTATACATATGCTTATTTACATAATATTAGTTTGATTGGTTGTCATTTTAATGCATTTTGGATCTTTTAATGTTTTCGATCCCTAACCCTTTTAGTCACTCATCAACATCAAGTGTTCAACGAATTGTTTAAACGAGTGAAAAGTTATATTTTTCTTGAACTGCTTGGATTCTAGCTTCATTTAAGAATTATGTAGCATGCTACATCACTGTATTATATTTTTCTTGAACAACTTAGATTCTAGTGTAACTTAGGAATTATGTAGTATGTAACATCGCTATATAATACAATAAAGATTTTGTTAATGATATTTTAGTTAGGGATGAGATGATATTTATGTTGTATATATGTTAAAAGTGTCAACTTTTTAATATTGTTTGAAAGGTGTAGGATTATCCAAATAAAATATTTAGGTACTTGTTTGAAAGATTGCATGACGAGCTACACACGAATATTCATTTGCATCGAAAATCAAATAGTCAAGTTTTAGCCTTGACAATATAGGAGTTGATCATATTGAAGTTGGTTGTACAAGTTTATTTAAAGACGGATAATACTTGGATTACAAATAAAAAAAGGAGACAATTTGGAATATGTAACTAATGTGAAGCAATTTTTTTACTATGCTATTGCACATAATGCGATAGGGAACAGAAGAATGAGATGACCTTGTGTAAGATGCAACAATGTCTTCATTGAGGTTGCTAAAGATGTCATAGATCACATCATATATAATGGTTTTGTACAAACGTATTTTTATTTGAAATATCATGGAGATAGAAGAAATTCACATGAATGTGCATCAAAAATAGTTGTGGATAACATTTAAGGGTTGTTATCGGACTTGTTCCTTGTATAACCGAATGCATCAGCCTCTCATATGGCAGATAGTATAGATAATGGTCAGATTAACGATAATTATAAAAGATTGATTAAAGATGTCGAACATCCATTGTATCCAAAGTGCAGCAGACTTACGAAGACGAGTTTTTTAACATATTATTTCATATAAAAAATTTATGTTGGAGGAATGACAAAAGCTTTGGTTTGTTACTTGAGTTGTTAATAAATACATTTCTGCATGGGTAGAACTACTAAAATCAATTTATGAGGCAAATAAGATCATTGAAAAGTTGAGTTTGAGTGCCAAAAATTTGATATATGTCTTAATAATTGTATGTTATTTAGAAATGAGGACACAAACGAAAGATACATGTAATAAATGTGGCACTTCACGATGGAAAGAAAATGATGATGAACAGACGCAAACAAAGGCAGGTAAGCGTCAAAGGACATCAATTAAGCCTCTACGATATTTTTTCATCAATACACAAATGAAAAGAATATTCACAATAACTGAAATTGCAAAACATATGATATGACATAGTGACCAACATGTAAAGGATGAGTCCTTAGACACCCAGCAGATGGTGCAACATAGAAGAACTTTGATAAGATGCACCCATCATTTATATTTAAAGCTTAAAATGTACGATTGGGTTTGACTAGTGGTAGATTCAACCTATTTGAAAATTTAAGTTCAACCAATAGCCTATAGCTTGTGGTCCTAGTGATATATAATTTGCCACATTGAATGTGCATGAAACAACCATATATGTTGTTGTCATTAATCATCTCAAGACTAACAATTCCAAACACAAATCACATGGATGTATGTCTACATCAATTATTTGACTTTGTTATGGGCTGTAGAAATATGTGTATTTGACTTTCATAGACGACAACCTTTTCAAATGCATGAGGTTTTATTCTGGACTATACATGATTTTTCGAGATGTGTGTACATATCATGTTGGAATACGATGTGTACATATCATGTTGGAATACGAAAGGTAAGCTAGCTTGTCCCATCTGTTGTAAAGATACATGTAGTTGCAGACTAAAGCATAGCAAAAAGATGTGTTATATGGGTCATCGTCCTTGGCTTTCATTGAGTCATAAATATCAGAAAAATAAATACACATTTGATGGTGCAATGGAATTAAGACCAGTTTCCTGACACATGACTATAGGGTTAGAATTGTTGCATGATATGACATTAAACACAGACATGAAAGACTGACTAAACTATAATTTAAAGAAAAAAAGTACATTGTTTACTTTACCATATTGACAGCATAACATATTAAATCAGTTGTATTGTAATATAAGTGCAAACATTTGTTATACTTATATGTTGGATTCATGAACATATAATTGTTTTGTTTGATAGATAGAAAATGTAAGCAAGTATGTTGTATATGTATTTTCGATTTTCAAAAAATATGTTATACTCGAATAGAGAAAAAATCCTTAAAAGACTTACCAATGCATAAATTTGCATCAACAAACAGTATTAGGCGATGTTAGGCAGACTTCAGTTAAAGTTTTATTGACGTCTATCTAATAAGGGGCAGTTGATTGACCTGCCCAAACTCGAGGTGCAAACCCAAGATGTCAATATGAAAAGGAACATAGAAGGCCATTCAAAGAATTGAAGCATATAGCTAAAGCACCATTTGAGCTTGTGCATTCAAATATATTCGGGAAAGTGTCAGACCCATTAGTTGGAGGCAAGTAATATTTTATCATATTTGTTAATGATTTTTTGAGATATACTTGACCCTATTTCATGAAAGAAAAGTCTGAAACACTTGAAAAGTTTAAGAAGTTTCACCATATTGTAAGAAAAGAACTTAGGCATAAGATTTGGTGTCTATGAACTGATAATGGTAATAAATATACATCTGGAATACTTATGGCATACACAAGGTAACATAGTATTCGAAGGCAATATACATATACCTATACACCTCAATAAAATTGATTGACATAGCAGAATAATCGTCACATAGTAGAAGCATGTCGAAGTATGATGCATGCAAAGCACATGCCACCAAGATTTTGTAATTAATCTACTATCATTGCCAAGCTTCAATTTTAAGTGTTCAATATGAAATGCTCCATAAAAAAGAGAAATCTATGAGTTATATTAAGTATTTGGTTATATATGCTATGATTTTTTATCTCAGTAACATAGGGTTAAGTTCGACAAAAAAACACAAAGGTGTGTCTTTGTCAGCTATGATCCATATCAGAAGGGATAGAGATATGCTAATCCTAGCACAAGACAAGTTAATGTTTCTCACGGTATCATCTTCGATGAAGCATCATTGTGGTGGTAAGAAGAAAAGAAAACGCTTCAAGGCTCTTAAGTCTTTGAGAGAGATATTTAAGACTACAAGTTGGGGTAGTGAATCATGAAGAGCTCGAGCCTTTGCATTTAGAACCAGATGAACCAAAAGAATAAGTTCAAACACCTAAACACAGCCGAAAGCGAGGAGAACGAGCAGATCCATGGAGAACATGAGTTAGTCTTGTTCAACGACAAAGTATAAAAGATGAATGACCATCACAACTTGAAAAATCAAAAGAAACAATAGTAACACTAAGAAGGTTACAAGAGTTCAAAAAGCAAATCCCAAGCATGGTGATGTTGACTGCATCATTGTAGAGAAGGCTAAGTCTGCTAAATAAGAAAAGGTTGATGCACCTTATAGTAGAAGACCAGGTCGTCAACAAATTTATAGAAGGCTCGTTGGTGCAGATACTGCTCAAGTTCAAAAGACTACAAAGAGCCATATGCAAAGAGTTAGTAATGAGGAGAGGGATTGTAAAAAGTCATCACTAACTTTCTAAGAAGAGTTGAGAAGACTCAAGAGGCTTTGAGCCTTCTTTGGTATGTTGGTGCTTAAATGGAATGATTAAGAAGAAATAAAATAAAAAAAATTGTAGAACCCAGTGGAATCATCCACCACCGACTTCTTCTTCCCATAAATAGGGGTGCTGGCCATTGCATAATGCATCAAGTAAAAGTGTTGAGTGTCTTGAGCAAGTGAATGATGCTTGTGTACTCACTTCATGAGCTAGTGTGTGATAGTTTCATGTGTGTGCTCAAGTGTAAGAGCATTGGGTACTTGAGTGTTAGCTCACTAAGTGAGCTTGTTGAGGCGAGTTCATGTATCTTACTTTGTAAGTTTCAGTTTGACAAATAATGTGTCATAGCTTGTTGAGTTCATTTTATGAATTTCATTGGTTTGGTTATTAAGTTTTTATTAAGTATACTTTTATGAAGTTTATTATTGACAATATTTTGGATGTTGAGACTCTGCCGCATTTTCTCCACATAAATTATTCAGGTTTGAGCTCTAAATTATATCTAAGGCCCACATTTTCGTCTACAAATTCATAAAACACTCACAAATATTCTAATTATCAAACGATACCTAAGAGGAGGAACGTGAGGTAATTGGACGACCTCTCTTTCAAACTTAGTACCCATGGCCAAAACAGAATGTTCTATCACTTCCTGAGGGTCAGCACCCTCTCGAACTGGCAGTTCTTGCTGGTCAAAGGCTTTGCCAGCCCCATGATAGTCTATTGGGAGATGACAATAGTCATGTCGAAGTCCCAATTGGTGATCAAAATTGCATTTTTTTACCATAAAAAATAGGGACTATGAGATTTTCTCTGGCACAATTGGATTGATTAAGTGGCTTCTAGTTTATTAAAAAGTATGTTTCCTTTTCTCCATCATGGGAATAGAGGATTTACATGAAGAAATCACAAACATATTGTCAGATCCATTTTGAGTTATGCACTAAAATTATTGGTTTCATTACAAAAAAAACTAAGCATTTTCGAAGTCTAGAAAGTGTTGGTGAAACAAAGGCATGCGTTGGTAATGCTTTTACAAAAGTTTTGTAACATCGCTGGTGAAGAGTGTGTCAGTAAAAATCATGACTAACACACTAGACTCACGCGTAGGTGTAAGATATCATTAGTGCAGTCTAGACATAGGTAAATATTGACTATTACCGATGTCTGATTGCATCAATAATCTATTGGAGTTTGTTATATCCAACTTGCGCGAGTCTTTTATGCCAGATATCTAGAGTATCATGTTTATTTGTTTTGTTAATATATGTTGTTTCTGCTGACAAAACATATATTGACTAAAGTTTTCTTTCTTCACATATGGGAGTACCTTGAACATCTATGTCTCTATAAACTTTCACATTTTTTGGGTGGAACGACATTAGTGACCTAAAGATGTAATTTGTAGTACAAAGAACAAGCATTCCTAGAGCATGATAACGTTTCATAAAATATGGTTTTTGCCAAGGTTATCTACAACATCTGCTTCTCCAATCTGTGCCATGAGGATTTGTGTTGTTAGTAGTAACAATTAGAGGTGGACATCGGGCCGGGTCGGGAACGGCCCGACAAACTGGTCCATCGGGCCTGGGCCCCGTTATAATAAAATAATAATTTTTTAAATTATAAAATAATTTTTTAAATATAAAAGATATTTGTTAGTAATAAATATATATTATTAAAATAAAAAATACTTTTAAATTCTTAACGGGTCGGATCGGGCCTGGCTGGGATGACCCAGGCCGGGTCTAGGTCCCCGCCGACGGCCCGGCCCAAGGCCCAGCCCTAGTAAAAATAACTTGATTTCCTTTGTATTCTTTATACTTATAAACTTGCTCTCATCACCAGGCAGACCCGGCCCAAGACCCGTCCCTAGTAACAATAACTTGGTTTCCTTTGTATTGTTTATACTTATAAACTTGCTCTCATCACCAGTCATATATCTTTTCCTAATCTTTATTTGTTGATTTTATCTTAGCAGAATTACATCCTTCTTCCTCTTTAATCTCCATCGAGTACAAGAATACATGCTTCTTCCTCTTTAGTCTCCATCGAGTACAAAAATGATTCCCCCATGTTGTTTACTTGTCGTGACTACATTTCTTTCATCTATTTTGACTTTACAGTCATGAGCAAAATGGTCTAATTTGTCACACCTAAAACATTTCTTCTTTAGTTTCTATTGTTGTGTGTTTTCTCTTGTTTTTTTTTTATATTTTTTTTTTCGTTAATGCTCCTACATTGAGGCTTAATGACTGGCTTGGTTGGCCAACATGATATCTGAACCTTATTAAACAAAGCTTCATCATTATTTACTTTTAGTAAAAGCTTGGTCATTTGCTTCGCCAATGTTTCTTGATCAATCAAAAAAATTCTCTAACTCTAACAAAGTTGGTTGAACTGGTCAGCCCTAAATAGTAGTTATAAAATTGTTAAATCCTAGACAAAGCCCACAAGAATTTTCTGCATACAGACTTTACTTATCTTAGACTCATAGTCAATTTGAGAAATCTTTCTACATATATTCTAACTTTCAAAAAATACTCTGCTACCAACATGTTTCTCTAAGTTAATATAACTAATTCATTTTCTAATATTTATAGGCAGGCATCATTAGTTTTAGAAAATAGGGTTGCAAAAGCATCTCATGCTTATTTATGAATCTTAGCATCAAGCATAAGCTCTAATAAATCTTTCTCAAATGGTACCTTCATTGCAAATAGAGCTTTTACTGCATTGATAATTCATTTTCTTCTTATCTTGCTCATTGGCAAGAATATTTGTCTGACCCTAGCACTATATCTCATAATTCATGTCCTAAAAAATACGACTCCATATAAGATTCCCTGTAGCCATAATTGTTATTGTTTGTTCTTCTACCTTGAAAGTGGGGATTTTTTCTCCACATGTGATTGGCAGGGAAGAACTTTAAAAATGAAAAATCTGCACTCCAAGAGTTAGTTTGGTGAGGGTTTTGGCTCTTTTTATTGGTCGGTATGATGACATACTTATCCAGCTTACTCAATTGTTGATCGAACAAGTGATTGGTAGTTAAATGCTCTAAGGTAATTTTGTTATCAGTTTTAGTGATTATGAAATGTGAGTGTGTCCTTTAACCAGATTCTTCTTAATTTTGAGTTTGGTCTCCATATGTTTCAGATCAGTCTTTTAGATCTACAATATACAAGGAACTGAGGACAAACTAATATACAAGTTAGCTTTGCTCTAATGGAGGAAGAAAAGTGACATGATCTCTAAAAGAGGATGCCTTTGTAGTTTGATGTCTCCAGAAAAATCTTTTCCAACTAGGTTAAAGGATTTTCATGTGAAAAGATGAAGGTGGGAATCCTAGACATCTCTTTGATGTGTTTAACTGTCATAAAAAGTTCCCTTGTATCAGCTGATATAATGTCAAAGCTGAAAAAAGTATATTTTTTCTATTTTTTATGTTTTTTAATTTTTATTTTGAAAATATTTTTTACCTAATAGTCAAATGATATCATTCCCCTTGATTGACGCAGCTGATAAAACCCAGTTTTTGTCTTTAGGAAGCTATAATTCACTTCTAAGACCTATATTTAAGACATAAATGTGCCTCTGCTAATGATGTATTTATTAATGATCTGACTGCAATGAACTTCTCCTTTTCAGACCAATATGCCTTCTGTTAGTAGCATAATTGGTAGATTTAATTCTTGATTAACCAATAATGCTAGACAATTGAACATAGTAAAAGTTGAACTTATTTAAAGTGTAAGCACTACAAAGTATTTTTCTACCATTGTATTAGTACAAGATGCGATAGTTAGGAGGAGGGAAAAACTTTTATTTGAAGCTAGAAAAGAAATTACTTCTCCAACGATTACAAGTTCTTTGTTCAGGTGAAAGGATTGCCGGGAAACTAGAAATTTTGAATCGTCAGAAATGCCAGTTCAATTAATCGGCCGATTCAGTGATTCAGCTGAATCAGTCAAAGAACCAGCAAGAAGTATTATTCTGTTTGTTTTCTCAAAAGCAAAATACACAGGCTCATTTCTTACAACATTTTTGTAGAAGAGTTCTTCAAAAATCTTTCAAAACTGGGATTTGAAGCCAAAACGCAGCTCAGTTTTTGGCCGGTTTGGGTAGCATCAAAGCTGGCTGCAAAATTATCATAGGAACAGGAGTGCTCCTTCGGATCCATATATATATATATATATATATATATATATATATATAATTGCATTAACTAGCATGGGCATCTGTTGTCAACGTTGGCTGGCGATGCATTTTATGTTAGAAAATAACAAATATGTCATTATTATTATTGTTGTTGTTATTATTTTAATTTTTAGATACGGCCCATACGGAAGGTGCCAGTTGGGCTGATATAGGTTGCCACATGAAACATTGATTTCATTAACGTGGTGTTTCTGCTACCAAACGATCTCTATGGAATGCATAAGGAGTTCGGTTAGAACTCGAACTCGACTTGTTTATCGAATTGTTTATAGAGTTGAGTGTTTAATTTTAACAAGGCCAGTTCAGATCGTTTGAGGTCGAAGTTTGAGGTCGAACAAGCTCGTTTTTACAACTTTTTTTTCCTTTAGTATAATATTTTTTTGGAGTTAGTGTTGTTAATGTGGCTTTCTATCAACCCGTATCGGCTGATATACATCGTATTGGCTCCTTACCAATATAAAGGGAGGTCAATCTACATTTACTTAATTTTTTAAAATTAATTTAAATAATTTAGTTACTTTAAATTGAGAAATTGAAACATGAAGTAGAAGAGGCTTTTGTAAAGCGCTGCATATATATACCAATATGCTATATAGTGTTTGGCAACAGAAATACTAATACAAAGTTCCGTGAAAAACACACTACTTGAACTATGCCTTTGTGTCTATGAAATTCTTTTATAAGCCCTTGACATAAGATACTCAAGGCGCCTACAAACTTTATATTGGAATTTCTCCTCCTTAGATTTCATGATTGTTGAAAGCTCTGTTTTCCTGTCATGTGCCCAAAAAACTATTGGAAGGATCACATTCCAGCACCTTTCGAGCCACTTGAGCTTAACATTGGATCTCTTCATTGATGCTCTGCCAATCAACTCTGGTCCTACCAAAATTTCTCGCCACCATTTTCCAGACTTGCTTAATGAGCTCACAACGAACAAAAACATGATGGTTGCCCTCCTCAGCCTTGTGGCGCATGAAACAGATGTTGGCAAGTGGGATTCCATGCTTTTGGGGATGATCAGAGCCAGAGGTTAGCAATCTGTTATGACTGGCTAAGAAAGACGTCCAGATAGTTCTTGCAGGAATATTTGGGCCCTAAATACTGAGTCTCCATCCCTTAGAGTTCTCCTTCTTCCGGATCGCATGCCATAAATCTGAGTTCAAGCTCTTAAGATTCTGACTTTTGCTCACAAGTTGATCCCTATCAGCAATAAGATGAATGGATTGGAGCACCCATAAAGCAGGCTGAGCACAGATGGCCGCTATTTGGAGCGATACTTTAGGTTCAGCTACAGTTAGGCCCTGCTGGTTCACCACAACACTATACTCATCTCCGCCAATAAACATTATCTCATACTTATGTTCAGTGTGATATCATACATCCGTCCATTATCTCATAAATATTTTATTGTCTCACAAACATTATCTCATACTTATGTTTACTATTATCTCATGCATCCGTTTGTTATGTTATTATCTCATAGATTTTTTGTTATTTCATAGACATTATTTCATACTAACCTTTGACGTTATCTCATACATTCATTTGTTTGTTATCTCATTATCTCGCAAATCTTTTGTTATCTCATAAACATTATGTCATACTTATTTGTTATTTCATATATATTTATTATCTCACGGAAATACATATACAATGTTTGGGCATGAAAGTAAATGTACATGTTGGTAGCCTATGGATGTAGGCTCATTGCATACGTTAGGATGGTGCAGGTAACTCGGTCTCTCACTTTTGATCTTACATTGGACTAGATATTCTTTCTTTCCCCACCCTCATCCAAGACTGCTCCAATCATAAATCCATTGAGCCATTGCATCAACGACGGGTTTCTATACCTCCTTCAATCTTTGGTGGACAATGTAACCTCCAGGCATTCTGATGAACCTTCTAAAGGGACATTTGATTACTCGGGATTTGAAATTAGTGGATATGACTTGTGAGGTAGAAGTGACATGGCTTGCTTTTGTTGATACGCTAAAAAATTCATGGCAAAATCTATGGTTGATCAAACTTAGGATCCACACTGATCCTTATTTTACTTCTTTACATCCCGAAATTGTTGAATTTAAGATTGGAGGGAGGAGGGTGGTCTTAAATTAACGATTATTGAACTCAAATCCCATGTTATCAATCTAATGTTAACAAGAAGTTAACATGTTTTTTCAGAATTGGATTTTCGTAACCCCAATTTTAATGTCATCCAAACATTTTAAAGGTAAATCTCCAAAACATGGTTATAGGTTGTCATCTAAACGCTCCCAACTGCACTGCACAATCCACACTGTCAAGGGTTAAGTTTACTGAAAGGGATGACCCACTCCACTGCGGTGCAGACTGAGAGAGCTTGCTCTGTCGCTCACAGTCACTGATCTCAAACAGGATTCACAATTGGTAAGAGAAACGGGACACCACAGTACTGTTACCGATCTCAGATAAAATTCACCGTTTGGTAAGAAAAAATGGCAGGAAAAAAAAAACAACAAACAGAGGGAAGAAAATGGTGAGACGGTGCATCTTCCACCTCTCACCTTATCATCCATTTGTTTCTTGTGGCTTATAGGCTGTGGGCACTCGATTGAGGATAAACCCCTTGCACCACCCTCCCTTCTCCCTCTGTGTCTCCCTTCCTCCCTGCTCTCTCTCTCTCTCCCACTCTTCCCTGAGACACCACCACCATCGCCGCCGCCGTCTCCGGCATTATCAGTGAGAAGAGTCTGCCTCAATGGCCATCTCTGCAACTTCGGCTTTAGCCACCATCCCCACCTCTTCCTCTTCTTCCACCAAGCCCTCCGCCGCACCTTCCCTGAACACCCTTCTCCTTAAGCCGAAATCCTTCCTCTCCTCCTCATCCTCCTCTTTCTCTAACCCCATCTCCCTCAAGGCCTTCTCCTCTCCGACCGTCAACCGCCGGAGCAGGCGGTCTGCCCTCGTCGTCCGCGCTGCCCGTGGCAAGTTCGAGCGGAAGAAGCCTCACGTCAACATCGGCACCATCGGCCATGTCGACCACGGTAAGACCACTCTCACCGCCGCCCTCACCATGGCTCTGGCCTCTCTGGGAGGCAGCGCCCCCAAGAAATATGACGAAATCGACGCAGCGCCGGAGGAGCGGGCTCGTGGTATCACCATTAACACCGCCACCGTCGAATACGAGACGGAGACTCGCCATTACGCCCACGTGGATTGTCCCGGCCACGCTGATTATGTGAAGAACATGATTACCGGAGCGGCGCAGATGGATGGCGCCATCCTCGTCGTCTCCGGCGCTGACGGCCCCATGCCGCAGACGAAGGAGCACATCCTCCTGGCCAAGCAGGTCGGCGTCCCCAACATGGTCGTCTTCCTCAATAAGCAGGACCAGGTCGACGACGAGGAGCTACTACAGTTGGTGGAGCTCGAGGTCAGGGAGCTTCTCTCCTCCTACGAGTTCCCTGGAGATGACGTCCCCATTGTCTCTGGCTCCGCGCTGCTTGCTCTCGAAGCATTAATGGAAAACCCCAAAATCAAAAGAGGGGAGAACAATTGGGTGGACAAGATTTACGAGCTCATGGATGCCGTCGACAGTTACATTCCAATTCCGCAGAGGCAGACCGACCTTCCGTTCCTTCTCGCGATCGAAGACGTTTTTTCGATCACCGGACGTGGAACGGTGGCCACGGGAAGGGTGGAGAGAGGGACGATTAAGGTAGGAGACACAGTTGATTTAGTGGGATTGAGGGAGACGAGGTCGACTATTGTTACTGGAGTGGAAATGTTCCAGAAGATCCTCGATGAGGCTCTTGCTGGCGATAACGTGGGATTGCTTCTCAGAGGTATTCAGAAGGCTGATATCCAGAGAGGCATGGTTTTGGCAAAGCCGGGAACCATTACGCCACATACCAAGTTCGAGGCCATCGTGTACGTCTTGAAGAAGGAGGAAGGAGGGAGGCACTCGCCTTTCTTCGCGGGCTACCGACCGCAGTTCTACATGAGAACTACCGATGTCACAGGGAAGGTGGTCTCAATCATGAACGATAAGGACGAGGAATCAAAGATGGTAATGCCCGGAGATCGGGTGAAGATGGTGGTCGAGTTGATTATGCCGGTTGCTTGTGAGCAGGGAATGAGGTTTGCTATCAGGGAAGGAGGGAAGACCGTTGGTGCTGGAGTTATACAGTCAATCGTGGAGTGAAGAGTGTGCAAGCGAGATTTTTATTTGGTATATCTCCATCTCCGTCTCTTTCTTCTTCACGGCTATGTCACGACACCATATGAAAAGCACGGGAGCCAGTCTCATGTATTTCTTTTTTGTTTTCTGAACTGTTTTAGTTGGAGAAGTTTGTAGGTTGGATTACTGGTTAAATTGGTAAAGCTATTTGACTATGTCGATTCTTCAGTATATTGATTGGCGTTCTCTTTTATTCGTAAAGTTATTTTCTTGTTATCAATTCTTTTGGTTAAGAACGCTTCCAGCTAAATAAGTAAGAGAAGAATGCTTTATTGGTAGTCAGTCTACGAAATGGTCCTAAGTCTTGCTCATACTGTACGGTTCAAATAATAGCGACTGAAAAATGACCATTCTGAGCAGCAATCTTTTGTCCTTCACGAAAGAATTTGTTATTTATGAAATTGCTTGGATTGTAGTAACATCAAGAAATGGATTTTTTTTGGGTCATCCAATAAAGTTAAAAAGCTTCATTGGTAGAATTGTAGTTTCATTTTTTTATGCTAACCCTGGCTGTGAAGGGCAAGGACGAAGAAAATGCTGAAGTGATGGTACATTGAGATTTTGATCTTATGAGTACTGAAGGGTGGTGCACGTCGATATCATCCAATGTTTTTTTGCATATCTTTTAGGATAAGCATGAGCTTGTTCGCTACAGTTTGAAATGTATTAAAAAGTATAGAACATTTTGAAGTTGCTTTAAACAATTAGGCATACAATCGTGCTTGTTGGCGAGAGTACCATTTTTTACTGAAGGCTTTGAATCAGTACAAGAGGATTAGTTGTTTATGCACTGCCCGCAAATCATAGTTGACTGATATGTTTTAATCACAGGCAGATGAGGGTGTGGTAGAAGTGACCCTGAGAATGTTGATAATGGGATCCGATTGGATTGATAGAATGTCTGGTCAGTTCATTCTCAGGAGAGAACTTCATAGTTTCTATTGTTTTAAATGGATTCGCTATGTCACAGCTGTAACATTATTTTTTTGTCACCTTTGTTATGCTGATATCACCATGATCAGGTCTTCTTGCAGTTCATAAATTGATAAACTGTTATTTTTCATGTAACTTTTTTATGGCCTTTTATGAAATGTGGATTGGAACTGATCAAGATTCTGGAGCTCGTAATTATGAAAGAACTTCCCATTGCTGAAAAGGGCTTCTTGCACATCGTGGCTGGATGATTGTATCTAGTCACTGTCATTATCATGACGATATCATCTTGATTGGGTGCTGTTGCATTCAAGGGATCGCAAGGTGTTGATTTATTTATGTCAAATTAGTGTCAGTAAGTTGGTAATCAGCATTGACAAACGAAAGCAAGTTTAATTGTCCCTTAAGTGCTTATTATATATTGACTGTCAAGGAAAGGCATCTTCTGTGGACAAGGCATAGTGATCCGACAGGAAGCATGAAATAGCTAACTTTTTTTAACTTTTTCTGCATTTGAGTTGCACAATTGTTCAATAGTGGGGAAAATAAGAAGTTTCAGGTTACAGGAATGCAAATTCTTAGTCATAATATGTTGTTACGATTCTCATGAAAACCTTGTCTATTTTGTAATTTATCGCTTGTTTACTTACCTTGTATTCTAACAAATTCAGAACTTTGGTGCTGCAAGTAGCAAGGGTAGACATGTTGCAGGACGTTACAAATGCAATTGCAGCCTTTGAAGAGCTAAACAATTCGCGAAAACTTTACTCGACTGCCAAAAGAGGTCTTATTTGGATTTCCATATAACTTTTTGGTTTGGATCCGAGTTCACAGAACAGACCACGCCAATCCACGGTTACCACTTACCAGTCGTATGACACTAGAGAACCATAACTGAGCTCTCATAAAATCACCTGTTTGCATGTTTGATCTGTCTCTTTATCCTCGTTCTTTGATGGAAATGTCACCTATATCATCTTTCTTGGTTCTTTTACTTGGTACTTTGCCCTTGTTTCTCAACGGTGGGATTCACTGCTTTCACATATCATGTGAATTGTATTGAGTGCAAGCGATTTCCTGACTCAATAATAAGCCCCTTTGTCCAATTTTTACTTGATCTGCACTCCTGACAAATGTGAATTTCTGAAGATTGTGGCTGTCCATCTGAAAGACGGTGTGCTTATCCAGCACTAGCACCATTGTCCTTCTCATTGTTTATACCTTTTTGGCTTCATGATTTGTAAACATGCTAGAAAACTTCGTATCCAAGCACCCCTGGCACGTGTTGGATCTCTTTTCCAGGCCCTACATCTGTGTTTTTCTATTCTGTCGACCAGTGATTCAGCTTGAGGTGTAGAGAAATCTGCAGGGTATCTTCAGCTTCTCTATGTCAGTGCAACCTAGGAGAGAATAAGTTGTTCATCTAATAGGGATCTGAATGGTGCCATGTTCTTTGTAATCTTTCATGAATAGTATAGTCATGATACACTTTGTTATTCTAAGGTTACATGCGGTCACGGTAGATTTGTGGTGATTGGATACAATTCCTGTCAAGCGTGATCTTATATCTGTTTGTGTTGATCATCTTTCTGTTAACATCACATTGGTTCAGTAATTGCTACCACCTCATTCAAGAAATGAATAATGGTATCTCTTGGTTAGGATGATATTCCCTCCTCACGTTATGAACTGATTGCTAAAGCCTTGCTGCAGTTCCTTTTTTTTTTTCTGAACTTCTTTCTCGTTGACCTTGATTCTTAACCCATATGTTTATTCTCTCCTGTGCCGGCCTGTTGCTACACACTGCAGATGTGCAGTCAAAATTCGGCATTTTTGTTTGGGTACCTTTATCAGTCTTTAGTTGATGTGCTGGTTTTGTTTCCTCTTCCCTTTTACTGTCTCGAAACTCCCATTTTTTTATAGAATTGCTCTTCAATTCTTCCGAATTGCCCAAATCTATACATTGCTTCAGGTTGTGGACTTATTATCCTGTGTCTATGCACTTTGGGCATTCATAAGGTTGTTTACTTGAATGTTTATTTAGAATCTGCCACAGAATTGGAGGGCTGGCTTTGATCTCGGTGATCGTAGCTCAATTGATGCCTCTTAGAAATCTGCTTTCAAGACTCAAGGGACCTCAAGGGACATAGTGTAGCTTGTCAGGGTAGTGCATATGAAGAGGTCAGGAAAACGCGTATGAAGAGACATGTATATAGTTTGATTCCCATGGATTTTGTCCCTGCATCTTAACTGGTGAAGTACGGTTCTGGTACTTAAGTTTAAGGGTGTTCTGTTGCTATTTTGATTCAACCCAAGGGTGGATCTTCTTTTCACTCATCTGCTTTCAAGAAGAGCTGGTAAATGAGCCAGTAAACCAAGTTGGTTTGATTGAATCTCGTTTCTATAACAGGAAAACCTGTCTGTGAATGATTCCCAACACATCAAGCACCAGCTGAGCTCCAGCAGTCATATCTGCTGATATTAAATAACCCTAGTTATTGCCTAGCTTATCCAGATACGTATAAACGTTATACCGAAGTCTCTGGATCCAGCTTTTCTTTCATGATATAGATAGACACCTCTTCTTTTGAATAATATATATATATATATATATACACGGACCATTCTTCATGGTGGTTTCCTTGGTACCCTTCATAGATGAAGCCATAGTTTTACAATGTCGACAAGTAAGAAAGGTTATAGTCATCGAGTAATTGTCTTTGCCATACTTTTTTTCTTTTTGTTGGCATAAAATTATCGCAGGCAGAAGAATACAAATTGAGAACAAGAGTTGACTCCTTGATGTATTTTGTTGGCACTGCTTGAACTCGAGGCGAATATGAAACCATGCATAAGAATGTGCGAGAAATTGGATAAGACTTAACAAGGAAGCAAACGCTACGCCGACTAAGAAAAAAAAACATTATAATAAGGTGGGAGACATAAGTTTTGAAGAATTTTTTGTAGGCGGGGCAATTGTATTTTCCAAAATTTTTTAAGGAGCCAAACTAATTTTTTTTTAAAAATTAATATGTAAGCATTCATTTGTCAAAACCTTAAGGAGGCAATGGCCTCTGCCATGTAATGAACCACATTGTTAATATTCCTGTTGCCAAACGTCCTGTTCAAGTAACCAGCCTGTACACTTTTCGCTGCTTTGTTAATAAGAGGGCCAAGCTTCTCCATGAAAATTGGCAGCTCAATTTAATTTCCGATCAATTGCGAACTTGTCCTTAACTTCTAGCTCCTGCTTAGTGCCCGCCTTGAAAGGACTATCATGATCATTTAATTGCTTATAGACAAAGATGAAACTGCCTCAACCTTAAATAAGATGGTGGTGAAACGAATGAACATAGTGATGAGCGGGGTTTTCCACTGCCCGGCAGAAGGTCGAAGCCCCCCGTAGGGTATATGGCAACAAAAAATGCAGCAGTGGTAGGGGTGAACACGAGCCAAGTCGAGCCCGAGTTCAATCAGCTCGAGCTTGACTCGATCAAGGCCCGACAAACTCGTTTGAATAGAATTGATATTCACTGTTACGTGTTGAGTTCGAGCTCGACTCGATTAAGGTTCGCCAAACTCATTTGATTAATAGAATTGATATTCATTGTTACGTGCTGAGTTCGAGCTCGAATCGATTAAGGCTTGAGCTCGACTCGGCAGTTACATGTTGAGCTTGAACTCAGCTAGATTATTTGAATTAGTCGATTCATGAACTCGAGTTCGGCTCGTGAAGCAAATGACTCAACTCGAACTCGTTCACGAGTCGAGCTCGACTCGTTGTTCACCCCTAAGCAGCAGCACCATTAAATAAAGGCTATGAGTACATGGTATGTAAGGTACCTTCGCTTGTACAAAATGCATGCATGGTATGTAAGGGACCTTCGTTTATACAAAATGAATGTAGGATCACAGAAGTCCGAAAACTTCCTAAACTTTCCACTAACTAATTGAAACCCCTCTTCCACCTTGCTACTGGCTTGGACAGTGGTTATATATATGCACAAATTGTTCAGTAAGAGGCAAACCTGTTGATAAGCAAAGCTTTCAATAATCATGCCATACTTATAATGATTCATTATTTTGTATCTAAATCAAGCTTCCATGAAGCACCAAATTATTATTTAAATATGACAATCCATTAAAGTCATCAGATCATTCAACACCTTAGGAAAACCTGAAACATCCAAATACAGGTACCTACATTCACGCATCTAAAATATGCCGGTACATGTTTTCCATGCCGCCGCTTTCCCAAAATCATGCGCCTCCCGTGTGCGAAGCGCATAACTTGTCCTCAAATGCGCTTCGAGCTGAGGCGTGCGCCTCAGGCATGTGCATAGCAGGGTCGTTAGATGATAAAACATCAATAAGAGAGAAGAGACAATAACTCGGTAGTTCAATTATTTTTATGTACAAAGAATGGTACATAAATGGGAGATACATGATAACGTCCATGCCTTAGATCGCATCCAAGAAAAAAGGAAACAATATAATCAAGTAACAGTTATGATCCGTGTGAGATACAACTATGTATGGTCATTCTGTCACCTATCCAAATCCATCCAAGTCAGAAGTCTAGTTCAAACCATGACTCAAAATCCCAAGATCCAGAATCCTACAACCAAAATTCTGCTTTCACATTCAAACTAGATCCAAGTACCCGCCTCATATCCATTTTGGATCAAAATACAAACTTTAGATTCAAAACAAGGTATAAATGTCAGTTCTTCATCCATTTCATCAATTTCAAATCCCAATAAAAATTTTTGGATCTCGTTCGGATCCAAATCCAACTTTTAGATCCACTTATATTGCCTTCATTCAAGTTGACACATTTTTCTGTTTGAAGGTGTCCCAGGCTCCTTCAAGGTAGGAAGCATGTATTGCGTAGTGACACGACGAAGAAACGTTACATAATACGAGGCGTATTGCATTTTGTATCAAATTGCCCCACAAAATCAAGAAAAGTGCCGCTACCAAAATTAAGAACACAAAATGAAAAGCAATATTGAATTGAGAATGCTAAAAGACTTTCATTACAATGTTAAAGTTGAAATGGTTTATCCTACAGTCGATTTTGGTTCCTTCGCTACCTCCCACATCAAGGAGAGGAGGGATGTAATTTTGTGTGCCGGTTAACTGATCTTGGTTTTTAGTCTTTTCTTGTATTTTTGTATTATGGCATCTATTTTTTGAAAGCGCTGGATCAGCCTTTGATTTGATTATATTGTGTATGAAGGATAGCAGATTCTATGATTGTTATCATTTTCTTTTTTGTACACTTAATTTTGTTTAATAAAGGAAGGGGGCTGCATCCCCCAACAAGCTCTTATTGTGAAATGAGAATGCTTCAATTATAGGTACATATGTATTCAGAAACAAGAGAGCAACTAATCAGGTTCCTGATTCTATTGTTCAGCAAGTGGAACATATTTCTAGGACCAGTAAATTTTTAGAACGTTTCATATTTCATGTAGAAAGCCATCTGAGCTTCTCTGAATCGATTTGCCTGCGAACTTTCATCATGAGTTCTTTGTTGAATTCATCCATTTCTTGATTTAGCATGACCTTCCTTTTGTTTATAGCCTTTCAGACCCGTCATCCATTCGCATTTTTTTCCTTTATTGTCTTTCCTCCCACTTGCCCTTTTTTGGAGTTGTGTCTAGAGGTTGTGGCTTATATCCTCTTGGTGGTGCATTTTGGAGAAGCGCAACAACAGAGTCTTGAGGGGCACCTTCTCATTATGCAGAGGGATGTCGACTTTGTTATTCAGCTACAGCACTGATTTTTGTTTCTTGGGTGACTTTCTACCCTCTATTTTTTCACCCCTCTTATTATATTTTATTGTGTTACTGTATTGTATATTGCTTTCTTCTATTCTGTTTTTGTGGTTCGTTCTTGTATTTAGAGGACTTTTGTCCTCAAATTTTGTTATGCATTCTCATTTTATCGGCATCCATTTCTTTCTCCTCGTCGACGCACTCCCTGTTGTTACTCTGGTGTCCTCCTCCTATGGTGGATAATATAATGACATTTCGTTATGAACCTTAAGTTCTGAAGCTAAATTATGTTTTAATAAGCCATTACATTCAAAATTTAAAGCATATTTGCTTCTTTTTTGCATTATGATCAAGATCACATTTAAATGCTTAGACAAGGGAAGGGCGAATCTTAATCCTTGACTTGATTACTCCTGGCAAAGGTGTGATGAACAGCCAAACCTCTTACCAACAAGTCGGGTCTCATCTCCTTGAAAATTCTTTACAAATAAAAAGGAAGTGAGTCAAATTTTGAATAATTGACATGTCGAAGTGTCCAATTTTAAGTGCAAAAACCTATGTGGTCGACATTTTAGAAGGAAATATCCAAAACAATGTTTGTTGTAGATTTTCATGGCCCACGATTTGAAACTTAAAACATCCATTTATGACTTATAAGGGACAAAAAGGCATATTTGAGTGAACAACACTGAAGGGCTTATACCTTCCAAAAGTTAGCAAGAGTAATCAGAAGTAGCATCGAGCCCATGCTGCCAGTAGGGGTGAACACGAGCATCGGCTCAAGCTCGAGAATAGCTCGACGGAAGTAGCTCGAGCTTGACTCGGCAGTTACATGTTGAGTTAGAGCTCGACTCTATTAAGGCTTGATAAACTCGTTTGAATAGAGTTGATATTCATCCTGACTTGTTGAGCTCGAGCTTGACTCGATTAAGCCTCGACAAACTCATAAACTCATTTGAATATATTGACTTGATTAAGGCTCGACTAAGACAGTTATGTGTTGAGCTCGAACTCAACTCAATTATTTGAACGAGTCGACTCATCAACTTGAGCTCGACTTGTTAAGCAAATAACTCGGCTCGAACTTGTTTAGGTGTCGAGCTTTAACGAGTCGAGATCAAGTAGTTTCACTTGTTGTTCACCCCTAGCATGGGGAGACATAATAACTCCTTTACCTCTGCCCGTCGCCGGTAGAGGTTTGCCTGCCATTGCCCGAGGGACGGCATCACCTCGATGCCGTCCGGCTGGCCTGCTGGCGATGCCAAGGCCCAAGGGGATGTCGTCCGGTGGCTCCCATTGAAAGAGAGAGGGAGTAGAGGAAGAAATGGAGGGAGGAAACGGATGAGGGAGACACAGATGAGTTCTGTGAGCGGGTTCGATTTAAGATCGAATATATATATATATATATATATATATATATATATATATATATATATATATATATATATATATATATATATATATATATATATATAAAGAAACTACTCGCATCACATCACAAATTTAGTTATTAACAAAAAAAGGTAATTCGTTTGGACAGCCTTAGGTTTGTTTTTGTAATGGCTATTTTCGTAATTTTACCACATTAGCACAAAATAAATGAGTAAGTGCGCTTGGTGGCTAATAGAATTAAGAAGGTCTTTTTAACAACTTAAATTTCGGAACTGAAAGGGGATTTTGGTAATCTTATAAAGTTGAAAAAAATCATTGATTTCATTTTTTCCCTCATACTCTGTCCATTACACTTAGTTCCTTATGGGAGTCGAGTTAAAAAATTTTTATAAGGAAGTCGAATTATGGTTTCAAAATTTTAACAAAAGACTAAAATATCATTTTTTAAAATTTTTATATGATTTTTTTAAAAATTTATATGTAAATTTTTATTTTTTTAAGAGAGGATTAAAGCTCCTGCTGCTGGTCCCTTTTGGGGGCCATAACATATAACCATCTTTGCCAAATTCGATATTGTTTTTAGCAATATTGAAAAGTTAGCAGTGTTTACACATTATCGCCAAAATTATAAGTTCTTCATTGAACATTTCTCTTATTCCCTTTCCGACTCCTTTGGGGTACGCGCTTATCATTTTATGATGAGGTCACATAGTCCCCTTTGGGGTACGCGCTTACCGTTTTATGATGAGGTCAGATAGTCCAACCATTTCCCTGTTTCTTCTTAAACAAATTTCAACAGAACTCCTAGAGATTATGTGATAATTAAAAGCATACTTTGCTTTTCTACTTCCCAAATATATATATATATATATATATAGATATATATAGATATATATATATATATATATATATATATTGAAGGTGCTTTTAGTGCTATGCCCCTCAACATAGGAGGGGAACACTTCATGCAAGGGCCTAACAAGTAATTTGCTCCGGGTCATTTGGTCATAAGGTTGGGCACCGGGCTGGGTCCGCTCTCGATCGGGGAAGGGCCCGGGCCTGATATGCCGGCTCGGGTCAGTTCGTTAAGCCAGTTAAAAGTTAAAATATATATTTTTTAATTTTAATATCATATATTTATTACTAATAAATACTATTTTATATTTAAAAAATTATTTTATAAATTTAAAATAATATTATTTTATTATGCCGGGCCCGGCCCGTTAACGACCCAGCAGCCCGTCGAGCCGTTCCTGACGGAACTTTATCGGGTCGGGCCGGCCCGGCCCAGCCCGGCCCGATGCCCAGCCTTATTTGGTCACAGTAACATTATATTACTATTTCATCATCTACCATAAAAAATGGATAGATTTAATGGACATTTTAAAAAGTGTTTGATGAGTCGACTGTTACTATTCCTAACTAGCCTTCTCAATTTCTTATAATTTATTAAAAAACTCATAATTTTATTGACATTAAGTCAAGAATAATGTTGTTCTTCAGTGGTGAAAGAACATTCGCCAACCTGAAACCTCTACAGATAAAAGATAGCTAATTCTCATATAGCAAAATGGGGATTAATATTATTTGAAATAGTCAAAGAAGATAAAATAAAATAATCTAATTAAATATGAAATTTGTAAATATTAAGTGCAATTCTGTCGTTTTAGCTCACCAACCACACTTATGTTAATGTAAACTTGGTTTTAATTTGAGAAAAGTTATTATTTGTTAATAACGCAAAATTTATGCGTGTTTCTAATGATCAACACGTTAGGCACGTATTAATTATCCAAAAGTTTTTTAATTGAATCAATCGCTTTGTTGACTCTAAGTTTGAAGAATATGTCATTTCTTTATTCCGAATGATATTGTATTGACTTCGTTTTCCTAGACGAACTTATGGTTTGGGCGATCACATTTATTAAAATTCCGGTAACGTTCTCGTACTTTTCAAGAACAGATTTTTTAAACACCGGTCTCTTTGTCATGAATTGGTAAAAAAATAGTTTTAGAAATAAAAAAAAATAATATATAATAATTAATTTAAAATAGAAGTTCTTAAAATTTTAAATTCGTTTTTTAAAAATAATCTAAAATATGAAATAAATGACTAAAAATAATCCTTTTAAATGCTAAAAAAAATATTGGTAACATAGCAAAGACAAGAGGTGGGTATACTAAATGCAAGTTTCCCTAAAAAAAATGAATTTTTCTAACTGCATTCAAAAGGCAGCCTAAGCAATTTTCGCCTCTGCCCTAAAATGTCTTCCTAAAACATGGAAGATGTTTTTTTAATATCTTGGCAAATGTAGTTATTTCAAAGAAAATATCTATTTGTTAATTTAAACGAAAAAAAAAAATTCTTATGATTTTAAAAATGACAATTTTTTAACAAAATAATATACTTCTCATAAAAACCTGTATGAAATAAGCTTGTCCAAAAAGATAGAAGAAAAAGCGACTTTGTAATAGATGGCACGCCGGAAAAAGGTGCACCCAACGTTTTGTCCCTCATCTTAACAGAAGCTCATTTTTAAGGCTCTTATTAAAAATTCACAAAAATAAGTCCTCCTTTTAGAATATGTGCAAAAGGTGACCCCAAAAATGAAAATTTGTTTATTTAAAAGTCGTGATGTGTTTCCCTTCATGTTTGGAAAGAAAGACGACCTTAACAACCAAAAGCACAAAAAAATATTAATATAAGAAAGGGCCCACATGATCTTTAATGGTGACTAAAATCTACTAGTCAAAGGATTCCCAATTTAATCAAATTAGTGCAAAAAAGGTATAAAAAATCAAATTAATGGTCATTAATGACAATTAGTTTCGAAAGCGAAAGAAATCAAGTGAAAGCATATGAAAAAAGTAATGGACGGTAGATTGTTTTCCTAATAATGAATTAGAACCTCAAACACATTATCCATATATCTTGTCGTCAGTTAATTATAATATTCAACCATCGCAAGTGAAATGCCATGATAATTAAGTTGCTTTTGTTGAAACCAATGTCACTTGCAATGAAAAATTAAAAGTTTGTGTTTCGAAGAAATTTTAAAAAACATAATACCTTCAAAAAATGAAGAACAAATTACCAAGAAATGTTGAAATTGATATAAATGAAGATGGTAAACTTCGAACAAATGGAAGGAACTGCTAATAGTTAGTAACAAAGGTTAACTAATTAAAAGAACTAGTGAAAGAACACCAACTGAATCAGTTCTCCCTCCCAGTATGATTTTTTTCGTCGATTTGGAGGTAATTCAGTCGGAGTTGTTCGTGAGTCGAGCTCGAACCCAACCAAGCCACTTTGAACTGGATCAACTCTAGTAAGCCCATCGCGAGCTCAGGTTATGCAATCAATAGCTTAATTAAACCATAAATTTCTTTTTAAGAATCTATAAATTTTACATATGCATGTTCCCTAGACTTAGTCGAACTTAAATGGGTCAAGCCGAGTCGAGCCTAATCGAGTCGAGCATAAGCTCCGATTGAACAACAAGTGCTCATCTATTGATGCGGCACCAAATCTAGTAAACTAAATAGTAACAAAAGTGTTTGGTTTTTATGAGATTTTATGTAAATCATAAAGTTGTGCCTAAAAGTAGAAAAGTTGCATAGGGTGTACTCCACGTCTTAAAAAGCCTCCTTTTGTTGCTTAGTGCATTGCTTAGTTGTTACTTGTTGGACTGTTTCACTTGATGGAAGGAAGGCATGGCTTCAACTCAGGACTGCCCATTTTTTGAACTGTCTTTTTCTTTTTTTAAAAATTTGGACCATAATATTTTTTTTTTCTTTTGTTTTTGGGTCATTGCTAATCTATTTATTTAGGTTAAAAATTTATTCTCGTATCGAAGATTGTGAGATATTTTCAAAAACTTATGAAGAGAGATATTAAATAAATGATTGTCTTTGTTCATAACTATTTTTAAGATTGGAGCTTCGGCTCGAACCCAAGAGTAGGTCGGATTGTTATAGTGGCATCAGAGTATTGAAGATTGTGAGGCGGGTTGGGATCCTCTCAATCAGCGGCTCGAGCCTAAAAATAGATTTAAGGAATTATGTGTCATTTAATTTTTATTTTTCATTAATTTATGAGGCTTTAAAATTATTTTTTAGACATAGTATTTATCTTTGATTTATATCTAAAAATTCACAAAACAATAACCTGGTCGTTTAATTTCCAATTTTTATATCAAAATCAGCATTATTCTCAAGAGTCATGGGAATTCCAAAGCAATTGCCAAATTGGGTGTTTCAAGCTCAAGCCGTGTCGATTGTAATGTAACTTTGATTTAAATGTAAATATTTTTTAAGTTTTTTGCTTGATATATATATATATATATATATATATATATATATATATATATATATATATATATATATATGCTTCCATCATCCCTGGTATCAAATCAAAGGCGGAGCCAACAAATTTCGTGTATGTAAATTTAAAAAACAACTACAAAATTTCAATGTAAAAATAATAATCTTTTGTGAATCCGTGTAGGCAATTTGCCCACACTATGCCTACACCTCTCCCTATCAAATCTTCCGGACTTTCTCGACATATATAACGATTCCTTATTATGTAAAGGCAACACAAAATCCGGAAATTTTGAATTCTTTAAATGCATTTCCCGAAATTTACTGGGCGGGTTTCAGTTTCACAGGTGTGAGAAAACGGAATCACATGCCGACTGGTGAAAAAGAGGATCATGCGGGGAGGGGTATTATGGTAATCTTCTTTGTAACGAGAAACCCGCTGGCATTAGAGCAGGCCAACTCGGACGTTCTTATTTTTTGAAAATGAAAATCTTTCTGTTTTATTTTACAAATTTATAATTCAATTAAAATAGTCGAAGGGGTTAGGAAAACTGTTGCGGTTCTTCGTCTCGGACGGTTGATGAACTTATGGCGGTAATTACGAAAAAAAAGGAAGCCAAAATTAAAAAAAAAGAGGCTCTTCCCGTCTTCCCGCACCCTCCTCTCTGGAGTTTTTCGCACGCTTCTTCCGCACGCTTGGTTTCTGGATCGCGTTCTCTCTCTCTCTCTCTCTCTCCAGATTCTTCCCTTTTTTGGGATTTTCTTAGATTTCCTTATCGGCGTCTCTGTTTCTCTGTCTCCCTCTCTCTCCCTGAGTTGCGGGCGTTGGTTCGGTTGTCTTTTGGTGTACTGGGTGGTGTATTTGATTCTGGGGGCCGAATTTTGGGGAATTGGGGAGTAGGGTTTTGTTGGGGGGGTCGTCGAGATGATGTCGGGATCGACGACGGCGACCGATGCGTCGTCGGAACAGGAGACGGACGAGTCGGATTCTGGATTCGTGGAGGTTGATCCTTCGGGGCGGTATGGACGGGTCAGTTTTGCTTTCTTTTTTTCTTTTCCTTCAATTTCATTCTCTGTTTTTTCTCTGCGATGAACCGTTTCAATTGGTACGCGACGAGGTTTATCTCTTTTCATGGTGTCGAATTAGTGCAATGAGATTGGCATTCGGTTCGGTTGGTGGCGTTGTTTCTTAGCTGTGTCTTATTTCTCTTCGTGGAATCACTGGGTTGGTGATCGTTCTGAATTCAGAATTTACTGCTAGAATTCAGAATTTTGCGTGTTTTCAATGCATTTTTATGAATGTGGAATTCCGAACGTCAAGTCTGAGTTATTATAGTTTTTTCGTTTTCTTTTACAGTATAAGGAAGTGTTGGGCAAGGGGGCCTTCAAGACAGTGTATCCTTTTACCCACCGCCTTTTTCTTTTCTTCAAATTTTAATGTAGTTTTCTTTTCAATTCCGTTTCACTCGATCAGGAGATCTTTTCGTTGATTATAGATGGATCATTCCGTATTTCCTTGATTGGAATATGTATTTTAGCTACAAAGCATTCGATGAATTGGAGGGAATTGAGGTTGCGTGGAACCAGATTAAGGTGACGGACGTCCTGCGGAGCTCAGACAACCTTGAGCGCCTCTATTCAGAAGTGCATTTGCTCAAGACGCTGAAGCACAAGAACATCATCAAGTTCTACGCGTCATGGGTCGATACGAAGATGGATACCATCAACTTCATTACTGAGGTTTTCACATCGGGCACATTGAGACAGTGAGTGTTCTTTCCTCCCCCCGACATTATCATTTGGTCACATTTGTGTATAAGATAAATTCACAGCTCTATTTTTCATCTGATATCGGATGGTTATGTTTTTGTTCTGGGCCTTGTTTGGGAAATGTTGATGCCAACCCCGTCTTTGTTACACCTATGCCATGTTGCCTAGACACAGAACGAGTGTTGGTATTAGACACTTTACGTGAGTGTCGGACAACAAAGCTTAGAAAGGTAGACACACACACGCATATTGTTTAGTAGACTACATCCATTTATTATCCAACCAAAAAGGAGAAAAAGAGGAGCAGCACCACAACCGCTTCCTTTTGCTTTTCCTTATTCGATATAAACACCTCATTTTCTATCAAATGAAGGAACCGGAGGCAACCATTAACAAGTGTTCAGGAGTGCCCATCTCAGTGTCAAAAGTTTTGGGCGAAGAGACCTCATCCTTATAAAAGTGTCCATGTAACGCAGCTGCTAAGCTTCAGAAAATGCATCAAACGCACCCCATATATGCAAAAATTTGTTTACTGATATGTGCATTTATCTATGTCCACATGTGCAAAATAGAAGGTTATTTGTTGCTACGGTACATGAAATGTTGAATCGGGTGAAAACTTTGCTTCACCATGTATCTGTTTTATTCCACACATTTTCAAACACGGAACAATTTAATAAAAAACACGTGAAGTTGAGGGATACTTTGTGGTGCCAACAACTCCTTTCTTCATATATGGATCAAAAGATTGTGGTCATTAATTGATAAGAAAAGATGAAAATGGTACAACAAAAGTGTGTGTTCTGCTCATTAACTGACACATCAAAGTTGAATTACTTTGGTAAATTTTGATTGGTCTCTATTTTCTCAAACTTTTGCATATATATTCTTCTGGTCTATTTTAGCCATTACATTGTCATTGTTAGATGTATGAAAAGCAACACATCTTGCTCCACTTGTAAAATATTGTTGTATATATGTTATATTTACTAACATATGTTATGTTTATTTCTATTGAATCCTGATTAAGAATGAGAAGATTAACCCAAGTTCCTGGTTCAGATCAATGAACATGTAATGTTTATTGAAATCTTTTAGTTAGTAAATATGTTATATTTATTGCAATGTGATCCTGACCAGGAATGAGAAGAGAAATCCAACTACTTCTTGCTTTTTCCTATCGAAACTTTTTGTTTGTTTTAAAACATGGTCCCTGATCCAGGGACCTTGAATGATGAACTGCATACATTGTTAAAGGTTATAAGTTATAACACAGTCCTATTCTCTTTTATTGATTTCTAGGTATCGGAAGAAGCATAAGCATGTAGACTTGAGAGCATTGAAGAATTGGTCAAGACAAATCTTGAGTGGACTTACTTATCTTCACAGCCACGACCCACCTGTTATTCATCGGGACTTGAAGTGTGATAACATATTTGTAAATGGAAACCAAGGAGAAGTCAAAATAGGTGATCTTGGATTGGCTGCTATCCTTCGTCAAGCTCATGCTGCTCACAGTGTGATTGGTAAGCCAATGTTTGTCCATTTTCTTCTGAATCTTCATGTCTCAACTCCATTTTGTTAGGTGGCTTTTAAGTTTTAGCTTTTCTATGAAGTGGAAGCTCCAGCTTTTTCTATTTTCGCAAATTCAGATTTCTCACACAACTCCTTAGATCTTAATTGTTTTCACAGGAACTCCTGAATTCATGGCGCCAGAACTTTATGAAGAAGAATATAATGAGCTTGTTGACATATATGCATTTGGAATGTGCTTGTTGGAATTGGTTACATTTGAATACCCATATAATGAGTGTACAAATGCTGCTCAGATATACAAGAAAGTGACTTCAGTAAGCACTTAAAACAATTTTAATGAGCTTTATATTTATCTGTTGCTGATCTTAGTTCCTTTCTTGCATCATTGACTTGTCACTCTGGTAAGCTAATGGTTTTTCTGTAGGGAATTAAACCTGCATCATTGAACAAGGTTAAAGATCCTGGGGTGAAACAGTTCATAGAAAAATGTATAGCAGATGTTTCACAGAGATTGCCTGCCAGTGAACTGCTAAAGGACCCGTTTCTTCGCTTTGATGGAGAAAACGAAAGCACAGTGAACCCTTCATATTCAAAGGAAACCTGTTCAAACCAACAAGGTGAGAAATCTAAGCTAGAAACTGGAGAATGTACTTCTGTGGCTACAGCTGGTGATGAAGCACTCTTTTCAGAAGATAATGTCCATGCATCAGACAAAAACTTATCAGTCATTAAGGATGAACAATGTGAGGGTAGTAGAGATTTTACTGTGAAAGGACAAAGAAAGGATGTCAACACAATTTTTTTAAGGCTTCGAATTGCAGATTCTAGAGGTATTCATTATGCCTTTAAATACTGTGTTTTAATTACATAAAATGTTTATCTATTATGTCATCTAACTGCCAATTAGAGCAATTACCGAAGTCTTTGTAATCACAGGTCATGTTCGTAACATTCACTTTCCTTTCGATATTGAGGCTGACACTGCAATTAGTGTTGCTAGTGAAATGGTCACTGAGTTGGATCTTACCGATCAAGATGTTACTACAATTGCTGAGATGATTGATCAGGAAATACAGGCTCATGTTCCTGGTTGGTTGCCTGGAGAATCCTTTGAAGATGCTCCATCTGGGGACCAGGAAACTGTTCCACAAAATTTTGAGGCTGATATAGTTGAGGAGCCATGTACACTAATGGGGGAATCTAATTGTCAACCTGGGGAGCTTGTTTTGGACCATCTTCCTTCAGGACGTCAGTATTGGTCTGATTCTCCAAAGGGCTTGAATGGGGGTTCGCCAGTGAAGTCCACTCATTCAGATGTATTTTTTCATATGGGTCCACATCCAAAAGTTGATGATAATAATGTTGGTACTGTTGATCACTTCAAAATGGATGAAATTATGAATTCAACTATCCTAAGTCCTATTGATGAAGATTTTGATACATCAAGCACTGGAAGCAAAGAAACTGTGGATGTTGTACCATCATCACAAAATGAAGCAGAGCAAGCAACATATGGACAGCTTAAAGTTGATATTGAGCAGGAAATTCAGTTAAAATCTTCTGAGGATCGTTTGGTTGGAAATGATGTTGATACCAATACCAGAGAGCATGATGACATATTTGTTGATGCCAGATCTGTTGGTGGCTCTTTGAAGAAGCCCATCCTTTTGCCAAGGGAAGGCGAGCCAGAAGATCTCAACCTGGCTATTCAGAAGCTTGTAAATCTATTCTCAGAGCAGCAACATGAGATTGAGATGCTGCAGATAAAGCATCATCTTGCTATAAGAGAATTATTAAATGAAGTTCCTCCTGAACTCCACAATAGAATTTTAGATATTGTTCCCGTGAAGGTTCAATATTGTCACGCAAAGAATGAGATGCTTTTTGGTGCACCAAACTGCTTACCTGAATCTACAGAGGAGCAGTCAACTCAATCCAAAAATGGATGCCCCACAGAATTTCCAGGGGGTAGCAACAATAAAAACCTTGAGTCAAAACATTTGCTAGACAATCAAAATAGTCAGGAATTACGGAATGGCGCTTCTTCATCAAGGAGTGAAGAAACTCTTTTCTTGGATTGTGTTCAGAGGATGCCTTCATATGAGGATTTGGTGGGCCTTGGTGGTGGTGAATCACATGATGGTGAAGTAACATCTCAGATAGGAAAGTACGTTGGCAATGGAAATTTGAAGGCTTTATCCAATGAAGATTCGGTTCAGGAAAATGTTCAGCCTAAGCTTGTCAGGGGCTTGCCTGGTAGTTCCAGTGCTAATCACATTTTCGGAAAGACTGGGAAATGGGATGCTGCATCTGAAAATCATACAGGGACACCTGTCTTCAGAGACAGGTTTGAAAGGAAACACAAGAAATTCTGATATGGGTATTGCTGTAATACTAGATGAGGCTTTAGCCATTTGTAGTGCTGAGGAGGAAGCACCTGAGTTTCCACCAATATGACCACCTGAGTATCCACCAACATGACCTTCGGTAATTTCATGTCTGACTTGGCAATACAAGTAGGATGATTTTATCATGAGACCAAAAGTGAGGCACTGGGCAGGTGAATGCGTGATAAATTGAACAAATGATGCTTGGGCTGTGGGCTGTTACTGGCTGTATGTATCATCACAAAATGAATAATGAGGCTTGGTTACATGGCCTGTCCTGCAGTTTACTTCTTTTGCACCGAGTCCTGTGTCAGTTTAAGCATGATATATGGGGGTTTTGAACTTTTGATATTGCTGTATCTGGTGTCTTGGTGTTCCATTGAACATATGGGTTGTTGGTTGTATATATGCTCATTCCAAAAGTGTCTAGATTGCTAAATCTTTTTCAAGTCCGTCTTGTATCGTGGACTTTCCTCTATTCTTTCTCTGTGGTTATGTTGTTGTATGGGTCACATATGATCCTGGTATCCACTGGTGAGACTACCAAGAACTGTATTGGTTGGATACTTGTAATTTCATTCAGTACATATTTGGTGATTATTGAAATTTCTTGGTCTCGGTAACAAGCTATTGCATTCACATAGGACTAGGAGGGATTTGTGATGGCTCATTTTTCAAGCTTGTTGTCTTTGGAGCTTAGTTTGAAAATTGACATTATATCTGCATCAAACTTATATGGTTTGAAAAAAAAAAAGATGAAATCCTCTCTGCGTTCCTTCAACAATATGGTAAGCCTATATTTATGCTTCACTATATTTTTCTGTTTATGGTTGTGCAAAAATAATCATCTTTCATTGCCATGGAATTTGATCCCAAAATCACATTAATTGGCTAGTGATTTATATACTGTGAATCTTAGATAAACAATAACACATTTGGTTACTTGAGTTCTTCATATTTATTCTTTTGTTTTGAAGGTGCAAGATGTAGCTGATTTTGTACTTCTTACAGTATCCCAAAGAGTTTAAGTACCTAACGATGCAGTTCAGCCTTTTGACATATAAAATAGCTCCATGAGAGGGAAGTTGTAGCTTTTTTTAAAAAAAAAAATTATTTTATTTGTTGTGCCACTCTTATCCTATTGATATTCCAGCAATTCAATTTTTTGGATAATTTTATGTTCGTTCAGAGATGGGTTTTTTTCACCAGAAACACTCTGAACTGATTCAAAGATTTCTGGCTTTTGCCAGTGGGGACTCATGTTGCCATCTAGCAATCCACTTTTGAACTGTTACAGGTGATTATTTCATTTCAAAATATTTATAGTTTGTAATTTAAGTTAGTAAGGTAAATGGTTAATGATTTAAAGTTGAGGCCTTGAGGGTGCCTTTTCTTGGTTAAGGATGATGTCTGTGATAAACCTGTTGACTTTTTTTCTTTTTTGGCCCCAGTTGTAGGTTTATGCCACCTGATTCATCCTGATGTTTTATTGCTAAAGCAATACGTTGAAGAATGTCTGAATGGTGGTGGCTGCTGTTTTGTTTGGAAGAGGTAAGAGATCAGGTACTCTACTACTTTTGCTTTATTTTTCTTAGTTTGGTTTTTTGGTCATTTTTTACTGATAGCAGTATAGCACTGCAATTCTTTATCAGTGTATGTATACTGCCCAAATACTGATTTGCACATGCAATTGGAGGACCTATTCCCCAGCATGGTTTGTGAAGTATTCCCCAGATGGTTTGTGAAGCATAATGATTGGTGTGATCCATTTGTTATTGGAATGTTAAGATGGTATCATATGCAATTAGATATAATTTGTGTACCAGTTATCTTTGATTAGGCCATTCACTTTGCAAGCACAGTTCTCAGAATCTCAGTGCTTGCTAATGGAATGAGAAAGATGACACATAACTTCTCATGTTTAGAAATGTTAAAAATAACATTTATCTTGAAAATGATGTTCTCAACAACATTGACCATAGGACATTCATGAAAATTTTTTCCAATGCAATTTGCTCTAAACAAAGTCTTATCACTTTTAAACTCAATTGCGAGTTATTAACTTTTTATGTAAGTTTATTGCAAAAGCACAAAGAACATGTAGGCAAAATTTTGAAGGACAAAAGAAATAAAAGAGAGTAAAAAACGTAATGTAAAAGTGGAAAAGGAAGTGTCATTTTTCAAAGCTTGAGATAGTATTGGAATGCATCATGATATATCGCTCTGTTTCAAACTTCGTTTCTTCTCCAAGTTTTTTAATGCGAAGCTGAGTACATTTCACAGGTCATCCACGGGTGTGTCATTCTTGAAGTTGGCAGTAGGAGAGAAGCTGATAGCTCCTAGAATAGATGTTGCTAGCACTTTTCTTTAGAAGGCAGATCGCAAGAGTGATGAATTAACTCATTGAAAGCCATATCATCTCATGGTACACTCTTTATCTTTGTGCTACCAGTAAATTGCAAGGATCTGCTTGGTACCAAAAGGTACCATAGATGAATGACATAGTTTGAGAAGGAACACGTCTGTTATCAGTGGGCTCATTGTTTTTCTGATTTTTTTCCTCCTCATTCTGTTGCATTACTTTTTATCATGTATTTGTTTGTCGTGAGGATCATAGTTCGATGATTGTCACTGGTTGAAAGTAATTAACCATTTCAATTTTGATTAGCAGATCATGCAGGCTACCCAACGTTCTGTGTCAGCTCATAAGGTAGCAGAAAAAACAGATTATCTTGTATCTTTATATGTATTATCTGGATTGGAGTATTTCAGTGTTTGTGGGTATATTACTTGAGGTTTTAATATGGGAGCACAATATGAAGAAACCGCCACCTCTTTAGACTGAGTTTTGTGGCATTGGTCTTACCCTGTGGCCAAGAAGCACAAGGGGCATTTCTTTTTATCATTATGGGGTTGCCTAAGTTATCTTCTAGATGAATAATGGAAGCAGCTATAACGTTGAAATTGGGATAAGAAAATTTTTTTCCTTCATTGACGAGGATAAACCTATGGGTCTTGTATCTGCAAGAGCTTTATCCACCTGGCTAGTAGTTTCAGCTTTTGCAACAGGGGTTTACTTGTTCCAGCTTGTGCATTGAGATAATGCCCATAAAACCCGACCCACCTAACAGCGGAGGCTCATAATCGTGTGATTTTGAGGTCCGGATCGATTTTTAAGTTCAGCATGACCAATTGGTAATCTTGAGTTTTAATGGATGCAGGTTTGGTATGAGAATGTTGATTCTGATCCTACCTGTTAGAAAAAACAAACAAGGGGGGCCTGCAGGATTCCTTTTTGAATAACAGTCGATAGCGGAACACATGGTGGCCAAATCAATTTTTCTTGCGATTGCCAACATGGTCTAGTCTCCGTCTATACACAAATAAAAAGGGATTCTCAAAGAGGCCGGTGCCCGTCCCATTTTCTCCTTGCTGTTTAGAGACATGGATGTGAAGTGGGACACTCGTCAACCAGGTATCATGCATCTACCATTTGCAATAAACTGGTTTTGCATTTTCCCAGTCCAATCAACTATACTATGCCCCTTGGAGCAAATAAATGATAATAAGGGTCGGTCATAATCCCCAACTTAGAATCAGGGCCTGCAGAAAAAGGTATAATGCAAAGCATCAACTGTCCAAGATATTTAACCAGTGTTCAATGCTCTGTGGGTCGACGACCGATGAAGCAACTGTTTACGAGTGGAGCTGATAGGGATGCACAAGAGGAAACAAGTTGGCGTGATCGGCAAAACAAATCTGCTGACGATAAGGCGTTGGAAACTCTATCTCCTATTAGCTCGCCTTCTCCTGCAACTCCACCACATGACAAGTTTTCTCTTCCTTTCCTTCAGGTTTATTACAAGCTCAACTGCCGGTCAATGCTGCAAGACACGATGATGCTGATGTCTGGTTTATTCCTTTTTCTTTTTGTTGCTTGCATCCTTTCAACATATGGATATATCAATCTCGAAGTCTCCTTCCCTTCTTCTTTCTTTTCTTGTTCTTCCTCTTCTTCATCTTTTCTTCATATTCTCCTTCCCATCTTCTGGTCTATCTGTTCTATTTTTCTACTTCTATCTCTTATTTCCCCGTCTTCTTCATTTTCTGTTATATTTTTCTACCTTTCAGCCTTTTCCTCCCTTGTTCTCAAACATATAAGGGCAAACAGAAAAAACAGAAAATTTTTTCAGAAAATTACTAAAATAGCCATTTTTAAAGTAACAAAATACCCCTGTCCTCACACTGTCTAACACAGGGCTCCTGTCCTCTCTTGCTCTCTGTGTAACTGCAGTTAAGTGGAAGAAAATCAAAACTTATGCACATAATTTTATGCCATAAAAAACTGAGCTTATTTAACTAAATGTTCTTCACTTCAGCGTCATAGATTGTAATCTGAACCCCAGTTTCAAATTCAAAATTTTCAACAAAATTTCTGCTGATTTTTTTTCCACTCCAAGCTTCTAAAAATTTAAATTAGATATATCAAATCAGTCAGTGTGGTTACATAGCAATTGAGCACATCAAGGAGGCTATTTGAGTTCAATTTAAGACTTTTTTTATTAGATGACCAGCGTGTTTTGTTATCTTTGCTCAATTAATAATTAGGCAATCCTTTAGTATGTGACATGTTAGTTGGGTGAGGAGAAGAAATGTTTCATTCTACTGTCTAGAGGAGAGTCGAAGCTTCCACCCAACCCCTTATTTTCTTAGAGTACAAGTCTTGTTTTCGTTGCCTCAAGGTGCCGTGCAGGCTATGCTTCAATTTGCATGTTAATGACCCCTTTTTTATAGCATAAAAAGTTGATGCTCCAAGAATTCAAAACAAGAACTGGCCGCCTTCCATCTCTTGCCTCGACCATTGCACCAACTCCCTTGGGGACATGTGACATGTTAGTTAAAATTAGCTTTCTAAAATATGCACTTACCAAGTAGCCTATGCAGCAAGAACAGAAAACACAAAACGGATTTTAAAGTAATTGAGCACTTGCATCTTTTATTTGTGGATTTAAGTTTAAAGTAACCTCCCACAGATTGCAGTTCTTCATATTTTGCATGAAAAGATGAGACACCATGTTTCTTATGTCTTATGGGTTCACATAAAATCATTTACAAAGAATCACATGAAGCTCAAAATTTTGGGTGGACCTAAAGATCCACTATCAATGAAATGGTGTTTTTGTGTTCAACCTATTGTTGTAGTACAATTGGGTTTGAAAGAAGGTGATTTATTTATTAGTAAAGCCAAGGTCAACAAAGTTGTTATCATCACAAGGTTAAAACCATGAGCTTGGGGATGTAGCAACTCAACAAAAAACTCACCTGTTATATTGTTGTTTTCCCACATGGTTGCATCAGAGAAGGGAGGGAAAGAGCCCGACCATCAACTTCATACGTATATCAGGTGCCAGTATGTCTACCCTTATTTGAAGCCCTTAGGGGTTTCATTTTTTTTAATATCTCAGAGTGTTTGATGTTTTAAGGGTTTCTAAGAGAGCCATCAGCGACACACAAAGAATTTTTAAAGAAGCCATCAGCAACGCGCCAAAAGTTTGTATGTCAGCATCACGTCTTTATATATATATTTATAAATATATAAAGAGAAAAAAAAAATAAAAAAATATAGAAATGTGAGTTTTAAATACATATATCGTACTAAGTCAGGCCCTCAATACACAACATAGGTCAGCCCAAATGTCAAATAACCAGCCCAAGCCCGGCCCATCATGAACCAGGCACCCAACTACCAATCGGATACCCGGTCTACTGTCCACACCAAGGGCTTCATGCCAAAACAAATATGGAACTTTAATCCTATATATTTTTCATCAGTCCCAATATCTTTGTTCCAACATTAGAGTTCTACCTAAACAAGTGAGAGAGAGACTTGGTCACTAAAATTCCACCTAAACAAGTAGAACAAAAGGTCCTAGCGATCACACAAAATGTGGTAGGTAGACATTGAACTTTTGTTCCACCTGACAACTACCCAGTACTAGATGCCAAAACATTTTAGTATTCAAACGTGTCATTAAGAGTGTCAGATCTTTTATTCGTGGATTTAAGATCCCAGGCTTATCAAACATGGTCTCAATGGGCCGATCATATCCTTTGGTACCCCAAGTTGTCGTCATCTCAAATCAAATGGTTGAGCATGAACGGCCACACAACTGATGGCTTGGATCTCAAATCCCTTCAAACGGTGATTTGCCGACCCTACTGAAAACACAACCTTTTTCAAGTCCTTTGACGTGAGTTGCACGGTTCAAATTAAAATCTGGAAAAAAAAATCGACTCCCAGGTAAGTTTATTTTGTCTAGATAACGATTTTGTCATTTATTGCATATCGGGCAACATACCATATAATTCGCTTCATTTTATTTTCGGGTTTGGAATTTAAAAATAATTTAAAATACTAATTATAAGAAGACGGTGCTTGAGTAATGTTGATTCTACCTTCTTTTTCACACTCGGGTCTTGTCACTACCATTGTGAAAGTATCATGGAGTCTTGGTTAAGTTCACACATAAATTCTCTCTCTAGATGTTGTGTTTGTTTCACTAAGGACCTGCTGTGATCTCAAATCTATGGATTTAGGGTCGGACCTCCTCCTTCTTTAATCTGACCTGAAACATATAATATGGATTTAAAATCTAATCTACTATGATTTCTCAAAAGACACCTTTTTATGCATCCTCCAATCTAAAACGCATGCGAAGCTATCAAACTCAACCTTAAGTTTTTTTTGCTTGTGTCCATAGAACATGTCTGGTTTAATGAAATTCTTTTCTTTTCTCTCTCTCTCTCTCTCTCTCTCTCTCTCTCTCTCTCTATATATATATATATATATATATATATATATATATATATATATATATATATATATATATATATATATATATATATATATATAGATTATAGAGTTGAAGGGTTCAGGGATCGATGTGGAACCATTCTGATGTTGACTGGGTCCATCGTCGGACATCTTATCCAACTTGTATTTTGTGACATGAATGTGGAAATTGGTTGGCAATAGGGAAACCGGTAAGAAGCTTCATTGTGTTGTGTAAGTTGATCTGGTTATCATCCCAATGGCCAAATTGGCCATGAATGTGTGTGTGTACATGTGTGCCTAATACAGCCAAAATTTTTCAAATTCCTGCCCAAAGTCACACCGCAAACGGAAGCGATGTGTTTTTCTTCATAGAGTGGCGCAATGTCCATTGACTCAGCTTTGGAAACCAATCTTGTGGAAACTAGCCTATATATATATATATATATATAGATATAGAGAGAGAGAGAGAGAGAGAGAGAGAAAGTCTGGGAACTTGCTTCTCATATATATATATATATATATATATATATATATATAGAGAGAGAGAGAGAGAGAGAGAGAGAGTCTGGGAACGTGCTTCTCCATACTTCATTTCAAAATTAACGAGCTTATGAAAAAGTAGTTTAAAAATCAAATTATTTGTGCAATTTGTCCATTGATTATTCATTCTCTAAGCATTACATAAAGCTACATCAATAGCGACATGCTACACACATCTACCAATTTAAATTGAATAAATCCTTCTCTGTTTCCTCTCTTCCAGTCATGAAAGAGAAACCAAGACTCTACCTTCCCCTTGGCCCTAGGCAAGGGGCAATTGGCCATGGCCCCACCGCCACCTCGAAGTTTTAGAAAATAAAAAATTTTAATTTTAGTTTAATTTATATAACAAATTTTAAAAATTATATTTCAGCTCTTGTTAAAGTTTTGAAATTATAGTTTTGGTTCTTGTGACAAAAAATTCCTAACTCTATAAGTTAACGCCCATAGAATCAAAGTAAGGGCAGACTTTATACCAGTTGCTAGTCTTACTAGCTCCACCAAGCCCCTTGGAACTCTTTCTCTCTCTCTCTCTCTCTCTCTATATATATATATATATATATATATATATCTTACTAGCTCCACCAAGCCCCTTGGAACTCTTTCTTTTCTCTCTCTCTCTAGAGAGAGAGGAAGGAAAATTCTTCAGCAATCTGGATTTCTGTTTAATCACGGCTATCCGATGGTATGATTGAGTGCATTGGGTGATGGGAAAAATTTTCCTTTCAAACCAGATGGAGGAATCCAAGAATATTGACTTAGAGTATATTGATAATTGTCTAGCCTCTTGAATGGCCATCATTTTCTTAAATCTTATCATAGATTAAGTTAACTAGCACAAATGTATAAATTAATAAGAACCAAAAAAAAAAAAACCAAAAAACTCGATGTGTAGATCAGAGTTTATATGACCCAATCAACTTAAATGAATGATTCACAATTTGTTTTTTGACTTAGTTTCTAATGTATATATATATATATATATATATATAAGAAAATTGATTGGTGACCCTCTTTTTATAGTCGTTTAACAATGTAATCAAGGCCATCTGATCTAACATGACAGACGGTTGAGAATAAAACAATGATAAAAAAGTGATAAACATTTTTGCCATCTAATATTAGTTTATAATTTTTTCTTTTTGTTTTTCTCTCAACCATTCATTTGTTTTATATAAAAGACTACAGTTATTGTTTACTCTCTCTCTCTCTCTCTCACACACACACTATATATATATATATATATATATATATATATATATATATATATATATATATATATATATATATATATATATATATATATAAAATTGCAACTTCCACTTTCAACAAAAAGTATCTTTATACACGAACATGCCATGCCGTCTCATTAATGACGCACATATATATATATATATATATATATATATATATATATATATATATATATATATATTAATAAGTGCCCAGATCAGGCTAACCTTCTTCCACTTACCTAGCGGAAATTATGGCTATCTTCCAAGTCATTAAATTTTCCTCCATTTTCAGCGTTTGGCGACTCCACAAGAGTTGGTTTGTAAGACTATTATTATGCATGGGATGTTGCCAGTCCACACTTAAAGGGTGGCTACTGAGCCACCTATCTCACCAGTAGTTAGGTTCTTAGCCCGTGATGAACTCGGTTTCAGTAAGTTATTTGACATTGGCTCAGCCCAATGACCATTATTATTTGTGCTCCTATTTGATGCTCAAAATAAAGTTGGGAAGACAATTGTTGCCCGTTTTATTAAATATTTAAACTTTTTTATAAACTGATTTTTAAATAAAAGTAGAAAATTGTCCAATTTAGGCAAGTGGATGTTGCATAATATTACTAAAAGTGTTGGACAGAAGAAAACCGGAAAATAGCAAAAATGAGAAAAAAATCCATCATGGAAATCACAGTTTCAAAAAAATATCAAATATCTGTGTCATCTAAAAGTTGATGGATTATGAGATACGCCCGAAGGATAAAGATGAGAGAGAGAGAGAGACAATTCAAAGGAAACAAGTCAATGAGTCATTAAGGTAATATGACCAAGTCAGTCTCATTTTCTCGACTCCCAAGAATCCAAAACTAATGTCGGCAGTTTCAACGGCGGTGCTTATAATGAGGGCATTAAGTTTTTTCCATGATCAAAGGAGATGACTTGGTGCTTCAAAATTTTACTCTCTTTCTATGTTTTCTTTTGTTAACAATCTTTTGTTATATGAGTTATAAAAAGAAAGATATTTCTTGGTATATATATTATGTAATGGGTTTCTCTGTGATTTTCTAATACAAAAATAGCAAAAAAAATTTATTCGATAACAATGATGCCGATCTGACTATGTCTTCCTCCCGTTGTCGTCAAAATAATATGGAAATAAAATAAAACAGGCGAGTAAATAGGAGCACAGAACTATGGCAGACATGGACCGTTGCAGGTCAATTTCTTGGCAGACACCCTCAGTTTTGACCAGGCCGCATCTCTCTTTTTCTCTTTCCCTATCTCTTCATTTTTTAAAATGCAAGACTAGAATAAGAGGGGTTTCTTCTTCCTCCTTTCTAGCCGTTGCCTCATTTGTAAATTTCCCCAAAATGTCCTCTTGCGTTGTGGCGCTGGATGAGAACTGCCATCACCGATTCCTTCAAGATTCTTGCCTTACCTTTCTCCACAATGATTCGAGCTCCAGATCTCCAAGAAACCCATTAGCAGCATTGCCTGAATCAGCAAAGGACCCGTCTTCTTCTTCTTATTCTTCTTCTGTCCCTGTTTCTGGCAGCATGCTTTTGATGAAAAGAAAGAGACCACCATCTCTGCAAATTCCTGAAGGTCCGAGGGTGTTGTGCACTTCGACCCCGAGCGTTAGAAGAATCAATGACGAGTCCACCGTTGCTTACAGCGCCGCCGGATGCGCGGTTTATGCTAAGAAAGGGAAGGTGAGAGATGTCATGGAGGACAGCCACAAGATTATTTCAGGCTATCAAGGCGACCCCAAGAAGGTGGTGCTAGGGATTCTTCGGTGAAATTGCTATTGGATGCTTAAATTTTCCTCGTCTTGTTTTTGCTCTGTCTATCAGATGGTAAATTGGTTTTCTTATGGTATAGGGGTTCTTTGGAGTATATGATGGGCATGGGGGTAGAAATGCAGCAGAGTATGTAGCAGAGAATTTGCATAAGCATGTTCTTGAGATGGCAGAGAAATATGAAGGTCTCAGCAAGGTGGAAGCCGCTAAATCTGCATACCTTAGGACAGATAAAGAGTTCCTGAGTAAGGTATGCTGGAGCTATTTCAAAGAACTTGTAAAAAATTACTTATGTGGCTCTTGTTATCTTTTCTGTAATTTTCATAGGTTCATGGGGAAAGGCAAATGAGAAGATTTTTCTGTTCGCATTACTTTCGTGAAATATATTACTTGTACAACTCAAGGCCAGTCTGCGTATGCAAGGTTAAGTTGAGATTCCCTGTTCGCATTACTGGTGCCGGGTCTAGTCATGTAGCTCGCAGGATCAAGCTTAGACCAGAAACAAAAGTTGGTGAAGAGAACAATGGAGAAGGTCTGACATTTTGGTCAGCTGTCTCTCCTATATTCTCGAGCAAGCTATGTCTGTTCTTGCCAAGTGATAATTTCAGAAAAAATACTAGTATACTGCATAAAAACCTGATTTTCTTTTCTATCCATATCTAGGCCGTGCTTTCATTTATAGAAACTTTAGTATCGTCAAGAAAGGTAAGGCTTTACGGTATTATAAAACTTTTCCCCTATAGTTAATGTTCTGGGAGGCGAGAATAAGCTGGACTGCTGTAGAATATTCATAAGTTATGAATTTTCCTCGACATATTGTTATCACCCTGTTTAATTTTCTGCAATCTGATATTGGCATGTTTTTACTTTTTCTCCATAACAAACAGAGGGTTCTTTGTGTTATATCAGGGGCTGAACAGCGGAGTATGTTGTGTCACAGCATTTATTGAAGATGGTGAAATCATTGTCTCAAATTTGGGTGATTGTAGGGCTGTTATTTGCAGAGGTGGTGTAGCAGAAGCACTTACTTGTGATCATAGGGCTTCAAGAGAGGATGAGCAGGCGAGAATTGAGGCACAGGTAGCTCCATTTCCTGCCAACTGATCGGTTACTTCAGATGATTTCTTGTTCACGGTGCTTTCTTGTCTTTGTTCAAGGGTGGCTATGTTGACATTCACCATGGGACGTGGAGGGTGGATGGGGTGCTCGCTGTAACCAGAAGCATTGGTGATCGTCATCTGAAGGAGTGGGTGCTTGCAGAACCTGATTCAAAGGGACTGGTTATAACAGATGACATGGAACTATTGATCCTAGCCTCTGATGGCTTGTGGGAAAAGGTTAATAGACTTCTTTCAGCCCCTCCGTGCCTTTTTTGCAAATACATATGCCTGTCACATGGTTGGGTACAGGCATACACATAAAGGACAAATAAACAGAGACAAATATTTCAATATCAGAACACCTTTTTCAAGCTTAGATATGTCCATACCACACATGCACTTTCATTCATGTGAAGTATGCCTTGTTTCTTCATGGTCCAGTATCTAAATAGCTGTTGTCTTTAAACGTTTGAAACTGAAGAGGTTTCTTGGTTAGATACATGCATTATCATGTGGTAAATTCAACAATTTGGCTTTTTCTATTTTTGACATCTAAACTGAAACATAAACGATGCAAGGTAAATTCAAAGAACACATTGATAACTCAGAGAAACTCCAGTCTTTCATCTATAAGCCACACATGCACAAACACACCCCAATGTACGTCTGCATATATGTATCTGTAACTTGATTATCTTGAAAATTCCTGGGAATTTGTTGCATCAGCTTCTAGAGTTGCATCACACATCCATCTCAACTGTGTATAAGTAACAATAGTGTAGTGCTTTCGTGCTGCAAAACTGTCTCAGTGGGCCAATTCAATGCTGGCTTTTAGTTAACTATCCAGCTCATGTTGGAAGGCAGAAGGTAGATGCAGGTGACCTTTCGGAGTGTGTGTTTCTTCCTGCAACCTCTATCTATTTAAACTTTTGCTATGGACAGCTCTGATTTTGAAAATCCTACTTTTATTATGCATCTGTACGTGAACTGTTCCCAATTATGGTTGTGCAAGGAAGGGAAACAAGAAAGTAGCTCATCCGAACAGCCCATGAGACTTATCATCTTTGGCACAACACACACACACACCTTTGCTTTATCCAGATTTCAAGTATTTTTATGCTTGGAACCATATTATATTGCAGAGCATTCAAGGTGGTCGGGGGGCCTGTTCATCTATGATGTGCCTTTTGTCGTCTAGTGTTTTCACTCCGTTTGCATGACTATATCCTACTTTTGCTGCTTTTATTCTGGCCCTTTTTCATTTTTTCTCTTTTGATAAAAGAACACCACATTACCCAAAATAACATTTTTACAATTCCCAAACGACATAAGAGCTATTTCAGATTAAATATTGCATAGGTGGTATGAGGAACATCGTTCTTTAATGTCTTGACATTGCAATAGATGTCTTTTTCCTATTTGAAAAAGTCTGCACGATGAAGAACCTTAAAATTTATCATCTAAACGTTGGGCCATACTCCTTATTGATAAGTGTAATTATTATTCCCTTGTCACCAGATAGCACCCACATAAAGTTTCTATAATCGTTGCCAACTTCTCTTTCTGTCAATTCATGAATCAAATTCTGATGAATTGGAATCTTTAGTACCGCCACACTTTGCTAGTGTTTGCACATGAAAAAATATTTATGGTTCAGTAACATCTTTCATTTTAGCATAACGACAGAGTAAGTTCCTAGTGCTACTGAACCTTTTATCTTTTTCATTGCTTCAGAGGTAAATTTCACTCTGATTATCGTTATAAACAGGTGGGCAATCAAGAAGCTATTGATACTGTCATGAACCTGCTTTTGGAGTCGAAGAGTAGTTTGTTGAGTATGAAGGAGACTACCAAAGGCCATGATGAACAGAGAAGTGAAAACATTGGTTCTCCTTTAAAGATGAGGAGAACATCAAACCTGCATGGGATAAAAGCGCAGAGACTGAACCAGGAGAATCTGAACCCAAACCAACCACCACCTATGTGTGGGTTCCTGGTGGCATGCAAGGAGCTCGCTGGACTAGCTGCAAAGAGAGGCAACTTGGATGACATAACAGTGATGATCATTGATCTTAAGCATTTCATCTGCAGCTGACAAGCGCTTCCATCTGTTGGCCTTTAAGTAGACAGTAAACTTGCCAGCTGTGACAGTGATGATCAAATTTCCCATGTGTTGGTCTTTTGGTGGACAACTAGACTCACCAGCTGTAATTCTACATCACCAATTCTTTTCGAAATTTTTAACTTGCATAACAAATTTAAATAATGCAAGTACAGCTTGTCTCTTTTCTCTCTCTCTCTCTCTCTCTCTCTCTCTCTCTCTCTCTCTCTATATATATATATATATATATATATATATATATATATATATATATCACAATAGCATTATCCTTGTCAGAAAATGATGGGAGCGTCTGAATTCCAGTCTGACATGGTTGGCAGAATATAATGAGAAAATTACATGGAAGTTCATTAGATAATTTTCAATTATTGCAGAAATCAAGCTATTTTCGCTAACAGAAGATATTATCACTTGCCTGCTCCATGAGGCATGGCCAAATGCACCTACTCTTATGACTGGAGAAGATTGGGTATGGAATTTACAGAATCTCCATAGCAGTAGCATATGACTATGTCAAGTTAAAGGAGGATTAAGTGTTCGATTCTTGAGATGCATGGTAGAATCTGGTAAGACTATGGATCCCAGCTTGCTTCAAAAAAGGAAAAGAGATACAAACGAGAAGCGATTGTAATAGTGAATTTGTACTTGCACTTTCAGATGAAAAAAAAAACAGATAAATGTTAAGAGGATAGGTCAGTTTGTGCAACGGGACAAGGAGGATTGCTGTGAAATATAGCCGCGGCTCTGGGCAACTTTTGTCCAGAATCATAGTTGACCGCAGTACCATAACGTGCACATGGGAGTACTTTAGTAGTTCTTCACTAAAAAGGGCTCCATCTTTATACATGGATCAGAAACATGCCTATCTTTTTCCAAAGAAGTATATTTTTTCTCCTGTTGGATCCAAAGAAGTGAAAAAAATTCAGCTGTTTGGAAAGAGCAAGTTCCAGAGGACGAGATTGCATCGCATGGAACAGTCCTTGTCAGAGCACGCAGCTGACTCTGCTGTTCTTTTATCTTTACAATTCTTTAGATTTCACCAGCCAAATACCCATTGTTTATTTCATCTCCAATCAATTGTAACGCCAGACCTCTTAATTTTCTTGACTGCTATCCTGATTTTTTTCTACTTTTCTGTGACATAAATTAATTTCAGAACCGACATTGGAATTCCAAACCTTTTACAGTTTTACGCGAGCACTCATTACATCAACTGCTGCATACGTTGAATTTCAAACCCCAAAATCATGAAAAAAGCTCCTTCTCTTTCCATTTCAGATGGATCTCTCTCTAAATCTCCGTAGACGGAAATGTAACAGTAAAAGAAGCCATTTTGGATTTCACAAGCAAAAAAGAAAAAGATGAGCGAACACCAAAGTTTAACCATAAAAGCAGACTTCCTCCACTTGAAAATTTCTGGGTATACCCACTTGAAAATTTCTCTATTATTGCAATGAAAAGGCCCCATTCGACCACATTGTTCGCTAAAGCTACATGAAGATGTGATGTTTCCACATTCACCAGCCTACCATGTCTCATATCTAAATCTGAGTAGCCTTTCCCCTTCTCCCCTTGCATTCTCTTTCTTCATTCCTTTCTTCTGCTTATAGTGAAAAGCAAGGGATTTGATCCACAGGATCATTGGCTCTTCTAACATCTTCAACTGCATGCCCATACCCTTCTCTCTCTCTCTCTTCCCCCCTCACATCCTTCTCTCTCTCCCCTTCCGTTGCCTTCGTAGCAAAAAAAAAGTTCAGTTACAGCTACTGTTGTACAGTATGGAGGAACAGAAAACGTTCGTTCCCTCATGTTTTGCTGGTGAGAAGCTCACAGAAGATCAGCCCGTGGCAAAAAAGTCAGGCCAAAGCTTCGTGATGTCAACATACAGAACGAAGATCGCCGGCCACGGCAGACTGATCACGGTTACATGGTGCAAGAACTTACTGGCTCACGGCCTCTCCATCTCAATTGAAGGATCATCGGCCGGAGAAGACGAGCACAGTTGCAAGGTGGAGCTCAAACCTTGGTCCTTCTGGAGGAAGCAAGGTTCCAAGTGTTTTCAGATCAATGGTAAGCCGGTAGACATTTTCTGGGATCTCAAACTAGCCAAATTTTCAAGCGATCCCGAGCCTCAGGGCGATTACTATGTCGTGATCATATCTGATAAGGAGGTAACCCTGCACCTGGGCAACATGAAGAAAGAGGCCTACAGAAGAACCGGCGCGAGGCCTTCGTTGCTCGAAGCCGTATTGGTTTCGCGAAAGGAACATATCTTTGGCAAGAAAAGATTCACCACCAAAGCCAAATTCGATAACAAAGGCGCAGTTCATGACATCTCCATAGAATACACCTCCATTAATGGCGTATTTTCCGAGCTCGACGACCCGGAAATGGTGATCAGAGTTGATGGGCACCTAGTCATGCAGGTGAACCACTTGCAGTGGAACTTCAGAGGTAATGAGAACATCAACATCGATAAGGTTCCAGTCGAAGTGTTTTGGGATGTCCATGACTGGCTGTTTAGTCCTGGACTCAGACATGCCCTGTTCATTTTCAAGCCCTGTTCATCGCTTCAAAGATCATTATCATCCTCCTCATCCTCGTCGTCTTTGTGTTCGTCTTCCCAGCTGTCATCTGACTTCTGTTTGTACATTTATGCCTGGAAGTTGGAGTGAACAGCAGAAAAATGGAGGGCGGTGATAGTGGTGGAACTGAAGCAAGGGGCGCAGCAGGGAAGGGGGGCATCACATGGCGGCCACAGACATGTGGGGTCTAATGGAGTTGTGAAGCTAGTTTTACATCTTGGTTCTTTTAATAAATGAAAAAGATGATTACTGCTTACAACTGGATCATTGTGAAGCAATCTCTTCCTATCTTGTTCTTCTCTTCTGTCAGTATCATGTGAACAGTTCAAGTGGCCAGATTCCAGCCACAGCTATGGATAGATGTTGATAAAAGCTTGCTTTTTCAGTGCAGACCAGATATGACGGTGCAGGAGGGCCTGAAGAAGTTGGTCCGCCCACAGGGAGACCTGTCCAGTCTAGTTAGGGGGTGTCAGTGCACCTGAACTCAAATCCATTTAGTCAGGTTTGGTAAAGAAAGTAGGATTTGATTATTAATTTGAAAACAAAATCCAAATGTAGTAGTAATGCATACAAAGTCCATAGTCACAATAAATGCATTTTTTTTATAAAACGCAAGAATAACTCAGCCATTTAAAACTTAAAAAAAATACCGTTTTTAAAAAATAATGCCCAACTCCTTGTTTTCATTTTCTAATTTTTAGTTTATTTACTTACTTTTTGATGCTTTAGCTTTTCACTTATTTCATTTTTATTGATTTTTAAGATTTTTCAAATTCGCTGTATTATATTCGAGAAAACCTCACCATTTAAAACAAAAAAAACTATGTTTGTGACTACTGACCATTTTGAATCTGGATCTGAAGTCAATTGAGACTAATATGAATGTATGGCAAATGCGAGCTCTGTGCGTCCCTAGGTCGACTGCATAATGAAGGCCAGTTGGCATGTGCACAGATAGTGAGGTCAGGTCACATGCTGTTCCCTACCACATGCATCTGCCATCAAACAGGATTCAATATCGATGATGGCACCTTCTTGTTTTAGATTACCAAGCTACAACACCACTCACATGATTTCACACTAGAGCTGTGCACGGATTTTCATTTTCATTTATAATCTCGGATTTAATTAAATCCGAGATGATTTGAGATCATTTAAGGGGGCGTTTGATAGCATCGGATTTGAGAGCTTCACGACCTGAGAACCGCAGATTTAAGATCAGACTCTTTGCCATCCAACCTAAAAATCCGAGATGATTTTCTCAACACAAAGAAAGAAAATAAGAATCTTAAGTGTGGCTTTACTGTAAACTTTTTGTCATACCAACAAAAGCATGCCGTGTCAAATCTACATCAGATCCATGGATTTTGGATCCAGAGTAATCAAACGCCTCCTTAAAATCTCAAATTCGAAGATTTAATGGCCGACCCCCTCCCCATCCGACCTTCAAACCAAGGTTTTGACCATAAACTGAAGTCTCAAATCATCATCTTCATATAGTGATAAAATCACCTGTTCGTTTATAATGCATAATATATATATATATACATACATATATATATATATATATATATATATATATATATATATATATATATATATTATTTTTAAATAAAAATCTTAAATATTTATTCTCATATATATACAACTGCCCCACCAAATTTGAGTTTGTTTAAACAAGTGTCCCTTTAGTCAATTTTTCTGGCTCCGCCATTGCCAACAACCATCCACCCACTCTAATAATGTAGCCATATGTATGAAACGAATTGTCACCTTTACCAACAAGGTGAAGAGCTATAAGATGAAGAGTTGCAGAACCAAGCACCATCACATATAGATCCCGAAGTATTAATTCTAACATATTCAGGTCACCTAAAGAGGCGTTTGATATATCTAGAATCATGCAATTTGAAAATTAAAATGCTCATCTTTTAACAAAATGAAATCAAACAGAGTATTTTGTTTCTAGAATTAAGAAACTAGAACTTGGAATTTTAATTCCATTCCAATTTAAGGAGGAATTATGATTGGAAAACTTTCATTCTTGAATCAAAATTCTAAGCCATCAAACACCCCCTAAAGGACTCGACTTGAATGGTTTGAAGGAGGTTAAGTGAATGAAAGAGGAAGCCAATCTAATTAATGTTTGGCGCCGTTAAATGTAGTGAATGGAAGAATGGGAAAATTGCACAAATTCCGTCCATGGGGAAGAAGACTTATCGAAAGCTCGCACTTAATCAAGAGTGATGATGTCCAATTAGGGGATGGAAAAGAAGTCTAATTAGAACAAATTTGAGAACAGTGTCAAGCCGAAGACTTTGGATCAAATTTCAGGGTCGATGTCAGCGATAACAACGGTGCACCCTTCAACTTGGATGTCGCGTCCTACCACCTTAAGACACAAGAATATAGTGCCCAGGAAAATTGAACTAGACATATCTTTATAATGGCCCCTAGCTCGACCAACCATTCTATGCCCCTCGAGGCCCAGCGCAACTTATTTCATTGCATGAGTTTTGACTCTTTTTTCTAGGCAATGGGTATCGTCTCACTCACCTTGCGCAAAAAGAAACAAGATACGACCTGAGATCCCAAGTTGCAGCCTTGCTTACTAAGATTCATTGCCCAGGAGCTTGTAGTCAATGGTCAAGCACTAGAACTCTTGATCAGACTCATAACTATGGATGTTACTTGAATCAAATCTCCAATTGAACTGTTCAAAAAAAAAAATCGGATATGAAAAAAAAAAATCATATCTATCTGATTAAGAAATAAGATCGGATTCAGATATAAGAAATAAGATTCAATGGGACTTGGATACACATAAATATCCATTCAAATTCAGATTTGAATGTGGATCAGATTTAGCTTTAAACAAATATTCTATATCAAACGTCCAATTTGGTTCAAAATTCAGATTTAGATGTGAATGAAAAAATAAAATGCTGATTCAGATTCGGATTACAATCAAATTTCAGGTTCTGATATAACTTTTATTCATTTGTATTCAAATATAAACGTGTGAATATCCAAAAAAAAAAATATTGTTAAGAGTATATCCAATTTGAATCTTATCGTTGATATCCCTGCTTATCAGCATAATAGAATACATGACAGCTGCAAAATTGAGAAACACTGAATACATTCCGTAAATTAAAACAAAAAAAGAACAAAAAAAAGTAAGACATAATACATATAGCGTATATATTACTCCAAAATTGGGGAAGGGCATGTCCAAAATAAATAGCTCAATAGCATGAGTCCTCTACCCATCAAGGAAATTAAAATAATAATAATAAAAGAAAGACGGACACCAACACAACCCTCTTCTATTCACATTATTCATTCAATCAAAGCTGCCGGTCACTACAAGCCAACCTAAAATTTTGATCACTTTCATGTTGCGGCCGCGGCCCTGTTTTCCGATCGCCGGCCGGAAAATGTACATGAATCAGCAGTCCTCTAGCCGACCCGGTTGCAGGCGGCGGAAAGAGGGATTTGAGGGTCTGATAAGGAGCCGTCGATGACTTGCCTGGCGATCATCTCGTTGGCTCGGTGGGTGTAGTGGACGCCGTCCCAGCTGATATAAGTCAGGGGGTCGCTGCATGAAGTTCCTTGAATTTTAGTGCCGTTCACCATCTTTTCGTTTCCACAGCCAACGATGTAGTCCATTGTAGCATGCCCACAGCAGATCTTGAAAGGATCCACAAAACCTGACGAAGAAGAAGCCAGACTAGAATTCATGAAAAAGGCTTTCTCTACATATGTAAAATTTTTCTGCATAGCAGCTTGTTTCCAAGGCATTTGTACATACCCTTTTATGGGTGAGTGGTTTTTATATACCCTGTTTAGATGGAGGAAAAAAGATAATCAAACCTTTGTTTGGTTGATTAATTAAGAAGAAATGAAAGGACAGGAAAGTAAAAAAACTTATTTGGTGCAGAGGTATCATTGTAAAGTAATATAAATTTTATTCTTTTTGTTCTTTTAGGTATGTAGTCCAAACAAATATTATTTTAATAATTTTTTCCTTTTTATCCAAACAAGCTTTATAATCACCTCTTTGGTTTCCTTTCATTTACCTTCTTTTTTCTTTTCACCACTCACTTTCCTTCCCTTTCCCTCTATCCAAACATGGAAGAGAGGCAAAGGAAAGGAGAATGTGAATGAAAGGCGACAATGCCAGTTTTTTGCGATAAATGAGGTGAACAACCTATGAAGATGATTATCTTGGCGGTTGCCTCTCTCCTGCTACTCACCACTCTTTCTCTCCACCACCCAACACCCACCCCTCCTCCTTCCCTTCTCTACCAAATGGACCAGTCGAAGAGGGTAGCGCATAATGGCCGAGTCCCATTTTTTATGCGCCCAGGCGCTACTATCTTGATGGCATTGAGAAGTGTTGGTTTGGGGTAAGGAGTATCTTATCATGTGGTTAAGTGCATGGGTGTTTGTGCCCTCTCTCTCTCTCTCTTTGTTCTATGTGTTTTTCTTGCATGAAGCACACCCACCTAAACCTAACCCAGGAGGATGTAGATAGGGAAGCTAATATATCTAATTTAAATAGGCTAACAGACCAAACCGTTTCGAAAAAATCAGATATAAAAAAAAAAAAAAATTAATATCCAATTAAGAAATCGGATCAAATTTAGGAAAACTGACATTCGAACAGATTCGAATTTGGATCTGGATATATATAAATATCAAATGGGATTCAAATTTGGATCAGATTTAATTTTAAATGAATATCTTATAATAATGAAAGAAAGCCCATGCAGCTAATGTTATATTTGATTCGAATCCGATCCGTTGACATCACTATAAGCAAATGCCCCTTGGCATTTCTAGGTAAAGTACGCGGCCCTGAACTTGTGACATCCTATCAGCTTGGTGGAGTGACCTACGGTGGTGGTGTCTGCCGGAACTCCGGCGGGTCTTTATATGGTACATTTACTCAAAATAACAAAGAGAAAAAGAGAGGTTACCTAGATTGGTGGCCTGGCTGATCAACGCATATTTTGCAGAGTAAACGTCGACATAAGTGAGTGCAGCAAGTGGGAGCTCTTTCCTGAGTTTAGAGACCAGTTGCTTCAGCTTATGGTTGAACTCCTGAGCCACCTCGTTGTGCGACTGAATACATCCAACTTCGTCTACTTCCCCATCCACTGCAGGCTTGAAAATGACCGAGAAGGGAAGGCATCCAATTGGACCCGTATTGTGGATCCAAAATGATCTTGCTCCTTGCCAGTACAAGTTCTGCAACCATACTTAAAAATGTTACTACAACACGAACGAGATGCAGAAATTGGTAGGTAAGTTAAGTGACTTTTAAGTGCATGACTTGTATTTGATCTTTACAAGATGGAAAACTAAGAGAAAATCAAAGGAAAAAAGGAGATATGATATTTTAGTCATTCAGTATGGAAAAACATACTGAATGAGTGATTTAAGGATGACTCTAGTCATCTAAAATCACCCGGCATCAATCTAAAGCACATGGATAGTTGCGAGAAAAACAAAGAAAAAAATGTGTAAACTAATATAAGATTATGAAAATGTTCATTACTTTTTTTTTCTTATTTTTCTCTTTAACCGCCCATCATGTTGAATTAAATAATGCAGATGAATGGAGACTCTAGTTTTTCATCTAAATCAGTTGGATAGTTGAGAGAAAAAAAAAAAGAGAAAAAAAGTGTAAACTAATATTAGATAACAAAAATATCCATCACATTTTTTTTTCTTATTTTTCTCTCAACTATCTACTATGTTGAATCGAATTATGCATATTAGATGGTTTGGTGACTCTAAAAAGCTAAAGTCACATTCAATTTATATATATATATATATATATATATATATATATATATATATATATATATATATATATATATATATATATATATATATATATATATATATATATAAAGAGAGAGAGAGAGAGAGAGACCAAATCATTCCCCTTTGGTCTTAGATCAGACCGTTGACTAGTGTAAAGTGGGATGAAGATCTCTAGTGTGTGTGTTGGATATGAAGATCTCTAGTGTGTTGGATCCTATAAACATTACTTGGGTTCTTAGTCTGTAGAACCATGGATCTCAATCTGGATCTTTGTGCATCAAAGCATATACATTCCTTCCCTGACATCCGTGGATCTAATTAAGATGAGAGGTAACCAAACACCCATGTGGTGAATATGTAAACGTGAGGTGCAGAAGAGCAAAACAGACCGGACCCACTAGTTACATTTGGGTCCATGTTATTTTTGTCTTCCCCTAACACTTGATGGAAGTTGGAAATTTATAGCTGTAGGATGTTTTCTCTATAAATCATGCTACTTCAGCTACTTCAGCAAATTGGAAGACTGCAGATATGAATGCACAATGAGAAGCCGAACTCGAGCTCAACTTGAGTTGGAGTCAAGCTTTAGGAGGTGTGTTCGAGCTCGACTCGTTTAAGCTTGTGCCCCTTGATTCCTTTTTTTTCGGATGAAAATGAAAACCACAAAAAGGATGTTAGTATTCATCAAAAACATATCAATATGCCCCAAAAGCTTAACAAAGTGGGACGACACAAGTTGAGTCTAGTTTAACCAGTCGATCTTGTGTAACTCAAACTCGACTCGTTTATAACTCGAATTTTAACATAAGCTCGAGCTTTCGAGTGGACCTGATAACAGTGAGTTCGACTTTCCCTAGATACAGACCAGCAGGATCTTTCTTTCAAAAAGATGCATTTTTTTAGGCCAGTTTTTTCTGAAAAGGTAAAACTGAATCTGTCTTCTTTTTCATGAAAAAGACATGTTTTAAATGAAAGCTTTGCTCAATAAACCACCTGCACTCGCCACTCCAGTTCCCGCCTTACCAACTACCGACCAATCTGCGTTCTCGAGATCTTAAATCCATGGATCTGATGTCTCTTGGTCGACCAAAAGTTCGACCAGATCACCACCTTAACAGTTTGATGTCAAAACCGTGCTTGGATCTCTTGCAGCATTGAAATGCTCAGAATCAGATCTGACCTATTAAGTGTTTGACTCATTTACTCCAGCTCAGTAATGTCAAGAACAATAAATACTTACCATGCATAAAGTATATATATGAGAACAAAAGAGAATGAAATGTGAAGCCACTAAGGGGACCTCCACCAAATTCAGATCTTTAAAGATCTCAAATTTTATGGCCCTGCAAACGGTGCAGTGGTACCATGCTTGATGTTGGAGAAAGGGATTCCAAATTCTGACCAAGTTTCCTTGGTGGGCCTTTGTGACTTTCAGTAAGGCATGTTCAACAGCCCCTCGTTGTACATTCATCAAACTGTACTTGCACTCGAAAAGCTGTAGCCGCGGATCTGAGATCTGTGATGATCTTTACTCACCGACGATCTCAGATCCGCAGATATGAAGTCCAAGGACATCAAATCCATGATTTTTTTTTTACTAGGAAGGGACGTTTGATTGCCCATGATTTGAAATCCTCGGGATCTGAGAACCGAGTGTAAATCTTAGGTCTGACTTAAGATCTTTAGTTTGATGAACCATGGATTTTTGCCTGACTAGATGAAGTGTGTAACTAAGTAAATATGATAGAGAAAAGATTCAATTACCCTTCCAAGGACAAGATTAAACCTTTACCTCTACAGCAAGCGATAATCCGGCAAGAATATCTGGAATGGTGTCACGGACTTGATCGTTCGTCATGCTTGAAAAGGCGGCCGCTAAATCGTTCTGTCCGATATCAATCGTATATAGAGCATTGGCGAAATCGTCCATCCGCGGAAGCATGCCTGCAAACCAGTAGCCTGAAGTGCAGCAGCAACATGAGAACTAAAAGACTGAATTTAAAGCATTCACAGAACCATTCAAGGTTGTTTGGCAATAGTAACACATTGTTATTCTCTCACGAGTCTGCCCTAAAAAAATACTATAGATTTATCGAACAATTGTAACGGTGTTTTATGAATCTACCCAATTTTTTAATACGGATTCATTGGACATAAAAAAAATGTTACTGTTGTCAAACAACCTCTTATTGCTCAAGCACAAGTGATGTTAGATTAATCTTCTGTTCTAATTGGAAAAAAATATAAAATATTGTGAATTACTGCTTGATATACCTTCATTTATGGAGTCATTGGATCTCTGCTTCAGCTCCATGAATTGGTACGACTGAAAGTTTAGAGAGAAAGGGCTAGCACCACCTTGAGTAAAACTCTTGTTTTGCGGACGGATCGTGGATCCTCCGCTCGCAAAATTCGCTCCTCCCCGAAAATTTGGTCCGATCGGGTCCAGATACGGATGCAGAAACGGTAGGCTTAGTTCCATGGCTGCCAATTCAATATGTCCAAGATTTAGGTAAAATTTATTTGACAAGAAGAGAGTTAAGTTACACTGTTCATGCATGTCTGATCTCAGAAGTTCCGTTTTGCACATGAAATGTTCTGGTACATAATAGCTTCTGATTAATTTGAAGATTAATAAGATGTTAGTAGCATTCTAAACCGGTCTTAAAAATTTGAATAGGCAACATCGATTCATTTCATGAGTAGACAAATCAAGGTGTTCATTGTTGTATTTAAAGTGTTGCTAAGGGGTCGTGAGACAGCGGACAATCTGCTTCAAATATTAGAGCAATTTAATGTCTCTTTGTATTTATTAGACTGGGTCGAGTGGAGCCAGTGCTTGAAGCCCAGCCCTATCTTTACGTCCCTTTTTTTTTTTACTGTGGTAAAATTTAGGAAAAGGAAGTATAAAAGCAACGACGGGGTAAATTATTGAAGGGAATCGGAATCGACGTACCCTTTGGTTGCATTGGCTCACGAAATCACGAGATCTAATTTTGGTCCAGCCTATTCAGTAGGTCCATCATCCAGCTAGGTAAAAATAAGTTTTCTAATGAATTTTTTTAAAATTATATTTATATTTTTGTAAAATTTATTTAGGTTTTTTGAAGTTCCTCATAAACCACACTAACCATTTGTTGAAACAGGTGCCAAGCAAGTCAAGGGTGAATCCAAGCCTATCAAAATTAAAATAAATAAACACATTTTAATTTTTTTAGTCTAAAAAAAAAAGAAAGAATGCATTATTATATACGTGGGTGGATCGTAATTCTCTTACTTGTAAAAACAAAATACATTTATTATTTTTTACTGGAGACTTCTATTAAAGTTGCCTAGGTTTTTCATTTGACTTGCCTTGCAACTATAGAGAAGATGAACTGCTTGTATTCTTATAGTTCGGGGATGCATCAGCTTATGCAAGAGCTAATACTCATGACAATCCAACTAAAGACTTGTTTTTTCTTAGTCAATTGTTTAAAAAAAAGAATGCGAGTTAACCGGTTCCATGCCCCCACCCCTTCCCCCCAAATATATATATATATATATATATATATATTTGAAAATTTTAAACTTGGTATATGAAAAAATTCTAAAAATTATTACTCAGTCCCTATACAAATTTTGAAAGTATTATTCGCCCACCTAAAATTATTACTCAGTCCTTCTTTCATTGTTTCGGACTTGTCCTTTAGAGTCTCAGGGCTAAAGAACGTGTGAGATATGTGGGTAATTATTCATTCATATTGGCATTTTAAAATAATTTTCTTATATATACATGCTAATGTTTTTAAAACAATTAAATTTTTAATGTTGAGTGAAAATTCAAAACTGAACTATATTTGCAGCCTAGCCGGAGATGTAGGGCCGTTTTTTCAAAGTTGATTCCTGAGTCTGCCGACGAACTCCAGTCCCCAAAAAAGACAAAAAAAAAAGGCGGTAGACCAACACGTGAGTTCACATGAAATAAGAAAAACATTGGTCACGCTTCATTGGATATAAATTATCATTTAGCGTCGACTTTTCGTCGAAGCTGATTTGAGTGCACCGACGCTCTTAAACTTATATATATGTAACTTTTATATATATATATATATATATATATATATATATATATATATATATATATATATATATATATATATATATATCATGATTCACACTCATATGTTTGGGTTGTACTTTAAAAGTTAAAACTATTCCAAATAAATGAATTGAACGGATTGGATCGGGGATTCGGATTCGTAAAAACGGCACACACATAAAAATTGGATCTAGATTGAAACAAAGTGGCGTCCGTTAAAAAGAAAGTTCTATGAGATCAAATCTAAGTGTTAACAAAAAATTGTTTCAAGAGCATAGCGTAGTTGATCGATTTCCGTGAAGATATCGACGTGGAAAGGCTCAAAAGGCCACTGCGACACCACTCGGGTAACAACTTTCGGACTCCTTTCAGGCGTTGTTACCGGGAAAAGTTAACCAGAAATTACGGACAATAATGAATGGAGTCCAATCTTACTTTATGAAGGATTCTCAGATGGTGCCAATCTAAATATACTTATGTACTTTAAGAGAGAGAGAGAGGGTGGGTGGTAGGTACCATAGAAATCAACGAGGAGGAGGCCATCGCAGGCGCGGCCGCTTGGCTTATTGAAGTAAGTGATGCCGTTGGGGGAGACGGACCGGTAGAAGCAGGCAGCATTGGTGCCGGTGTCGGAGTTGGAGTCCCCGAAGTTGAAGATCGCCGGAAAGATACAGGCGGCCGTCACGTTCACCTTGGCCTTCATGACGCCGTCACCTCCTTCACACCTTCGCAGCAGCGCCGCCACCGCCACCGCCGCCACCGCGGCCAGCAGATTATGGCCATTCACTGCCCTCTTCACCACACCCATCTCTCTTTCTCTCACATACATCATGTGGGCATTGAAGATGGTCGTCTTATAGAGAGAGAGAGAGAGAGAGAGAGAGAGAGCCGAGCAGTTCACTGTTTACTGTGAGAGTTGAACCAGCGGGTCGCGATGGAACGGAAAAAGGGCCATGGAAAGGGGGGCTGGTGGGACCCACCGGTGCCCGACCGCTCGTTTCGCGAAGATGCCGTGATCGTAGGCTGCTAAAACGGGTTCGGGTTGGATATGGATCTGAACCACACCACTTCGAGTCGAATGGATTCCGGGTCCAGTTAAATGTTCGGGCCTGCACTCCTAAGATCCGCTTGCCAAATTGAGTTGTAAGCTCCATCATTGGATCTCGGGTAATCCAAATGTCCTACGTATGTGATTCGGATTTTTCAGGTTTCCAATGTGATCCAGTTCGGCATATATAGCTATGAATACTAAAATCTCAAATCCATAACCTTATTAGGAGGATTTTTTTTTTTTCTAAGGTCCGGCCCGACTTGTTTTCCGATTCAACGCCACAATATTTAAAATGTAAATTAAAAAAAATTCAATAAACTTGATCCCAAATCAAACTCTCTCTCTCTCTCTCTCTCTCTCTCTCTCTCTCTCTCTCTCTATATATATATATATATATATATATATATATATATATATATATATATATATATATATATATATATATATATATATATATATATATCTTTCTCTTTCATGTTAGTTTATGCAAGTCCCTTTTTAACATGTGATTATTATTTTAACAATTATTCGCCGTATATATATATATATATATATATATATATATATATATATATCTTTCTCTTTCATGTTAGTTTATGCAAGTCCCTTTTTAACATGTGATTATTATTTTAACAATTATTCGCCGTTTCACATGTGCATTAACTGTGGATATACATCAAGCCCTCCTCCCGTGAACCAAAATCCATACTTAAATCCGATACTTAAGTATATGCATAAATCCAAATTCAACTTGCAGACCCGTGATACGATGTCAAAGGGAGTAGGGAAAGATACGGGTCAGATCCAAAGCATGGTTCAAAAATAGGCTTGAATCTCGAAACCAAAATATATAGCTACAGTGACACTGGATCTGGTTTATAAAAAAACCTTTGATCACAAGGGAATATCGGACCAGATTATTGTGAAGCATGGTTTATAACTGCATGCGATCCAGATCAAATGCACCCTTATATATCCCATACAAATCATGTTCATTGGCTAGTTTGTAATTTTGGCAAAAAAATTGTGGCCAAGACAGTCTTTAATCTGCGAAGGGCCGGAGCCCTCCATTCTTCTCTGCTCCTCAAGGTCTAAGGTTGCTTTGGAATCCAAGTAGATATGTGGTACACTCATCAATTAAAATAGCATTCATGGAAATTGAACTGGAGAACGGCTTCTCTCGGCTATCTAGGGGAATAGTGTTCATGGGAATCGAACTAGAGAACGGCTTTTCCTGGCTATCTAGAGGAATCGTGTTCATGGGAATGAAACTAAAGAACAACTTCTCCCAACTATCTAGGGAACAGTGTTCATGGGAATAGAACTAGAAAATTCATCCTATTTCATCAAATCGGGGATGTGATATGGTTCCGAAGGATGAACCGGATATGGACAGTTCTAATAAGATCTCATTCTTGAACAAAAACCCATTTTGTGATTTATTCCATCTATTCCATGACCGGAACAAAGGGAGATACACGTTGCACCACGATTTTGAATCAGAAGAGAGATTTCAAGAAATGGCAGATCTATTCACTTTATCAATAACCGAGCCTGATCCGGTGTATCATAAGGGATTTGCCTTTTCTATTGATTCCTATGGGTTGGATCAAAAAAAATTCTTGAATGAGGTTTTCAACTCCAGGAATGAATCGAAAAAGAACTCTTTATTGGTTCTACCTCATATTTTTTATGAAGAGAATGAATCTTTTTATCAAAGGATCAGAAAAAAATGGGTCCGGATCTCGTGCAGGAATGGTTTGAAAGATCCAAAACCCAAAATAGTGGTATTTAGGAGAATAATGTTCATGGAAATCAAACTAGAAAAAGAAGTATATATTCTTTTTGAATAGTTGGATCCACAGTTTTGTTCCACAGTTAAGGAAAGTTGGAGATGACACATGACGTGATAATGAAGCAGTTATTCTCTCTGATAAGGAAGAAATAAATAGCGCCGAATTCATTCGGCCCTTTTCTTCTTCAATCTTCTACACAAAGGACACATGCTTCCGTCGCGGCGCTCTTTGAAGGTAGCTGTGAAATGTGATGTACACGAAGCCATGCTTTGCTTGTTTTGGCAAGAAATAGTAGAGCTCCGCAAGAACACACAACCACGTAGAATGATACAAAAAGTGGGGCAACCATCTTCTTTTGTCCTCAAGCCAATGTGGGTGATCCGCAACTCAATTGAATACTCTTGTTAGATCACCAAATGAAGATGGCAATGACATAAATATTAGGGTTTGCATGGTGGACGTGATACGCGACACGTGTATCCGCTATATTGTGACACATTGAATTGTGACACACTAACAGTGACGGAGCTGCATATACGCTGTGGAGGCAGTTGCCCACACTAGCTTCTCAATTTTCTTTCATTTTTACATTAAGATCGTTTAATATTTTCTACCATTTTGGAATGATTTAGTCAGATATCCAACTTAAATCAGCTAGTTGGGCATCGGACCGAGCCGACCTGGCCCAAGACTCAAAAAAATCAAGCTCAGCGAACCTCTTGCCGGTGGGCCAATCCCTGTTCACTTAGTTATCGAGCCACACCCAACCAACAACTTTATACCCTTCGAGTACCCGATTCCATGTCCACTTATATTTGAAACTTTTAATATTTCATATTTTAACTCTTAGTGACGTGTTTCCCTGTGTCAGTGTTGTACAGTCTTTGAAGGAGTAGGCCCGTGACAGACGTGCCAAGAGTTTATAAGGGTGTCATCGATAATACATGAAGAGTTTTTAAGAGTGTCATTGACGAGGGTGTCAAACTCTAACCTCCATCAACTTTCTCGTGTTAAATTAGTTAGTATCTCTCGTGCCAGACGAATCTACATACATCGGCCCCATATCAGCCGATATATTAATAAAACAATACAAATGTTGGCTTCAAGACGACTCGTAGTTATTCAGTATTTTAATATGATACGGGTCACTATGATATTCATGACATAATTTAAAAATGAAAAAAAAAAATCATAACTTAATGAAAAAGTAGCCAAAAAAAATAATGCATGAAAATTTAGATGTATGATCATAGTAGTTGGCGTAATTTTCATACATAGCAATATTGTAAAAAAACACGAAATGGGTCTAGAAAATTAAAGTAAAATAACAAGAACTTTTAAAGAAATTACTATATATTAAAGTCAAAATATTGAATTTGAGAGTTTGGTCTCGTTGCAAAGATTTAAGTGGAATCTTTGGAGACATATCAGAGGCTAATGGTTGATAGCTGGAAGGAAAACCAAAACTATTAGGAGACAAGTTAAAATATGTTGAACTAGGAGACTGGGTTCCGCATGAGAGTTCACGTGACTTAAGAAGCAAGTTTTTACATTCTTTTTAGAATGGAGTCTCCCATAAATGAGAAACATGTTCCTTAAGACAAGTTTGTACAATTTTTTAAAATTTTTTATTTTTAAATCAACTAAAAATAATTTGTAAATTATTTTTAAATACAACAAATGTAAGACACCATGTAGGTCGAGAAGCAACAACACGCATCGGCCACGGACAGATAGCTTGACTCTTAAGCAACAACTAAGCCAATAATTGAGAAAGTTTTTAAAACAGTATTCACAATTTGAACGCATATTTTCGGGATCTTGTTATTGAAGCTTTCTTGTTTGTTGCTTTTGGTTTTGGTTTTGTGTTGGCAACCATTATATATGTTGTTGGCATTAACTGGTGAACTTCCAATAAGCTTTGCGATTTCCAAATTCTCTTGTTGGAGCTATCTTTTTCCTTATCAGGCATTAATCTTTCTTTCCAAGGATTTGATCGCCGCCTGGGATACAAGATCCAAGGTGATCTAAGATCCATGGATCTGTCATCCCACACCCTCCTTCTCGGGGTCCGATCACAAAATTCACGGATTGTAGAACTGAAATGCGCTCTACTGAAATCTGCAATCCAAAATATGAATATTTTTGGATTTCAGAATAAGGTCGATCTGTCTTGAAAGGCGTAGCATAACTGGTCAGTCTAAGGGATCTGCAGTCATATATATATATATATATATATATATATATATAAGAAATAGCAAGTAATATGCAAATAAGTCGGTTAACAGTCGGCAACTGCCCGCATCAGCCTCCACCCCTACCATCAAAACTCGCAATTAGCTCAAATGGTGGCTAATAAGGCAGGGAGACTATTTGTCCCCATGGACTTACCACTGACCAGTCAGTGGTGGAGATAGAAATTTTTAGTTAAGAGGCACTAATATAGAAACTCTCATTTTTTATAAGATACAACATGTGAAATTAAATAAATAATAGCATGACATCTATACAAAAATAAAGAAAAACTTTGTTGCTGACGTGGGCATGGCAGCCTATATGTAGCTCTACTACTGAGTCAGTCTCTGATTCGATTCTCATGATCATCAACAACCTTTGGTTAGGCAACACAGTCCTATACCCTAGTTCGATTCTCATTATCATCAACACCCTTGATAAGGCGCCACAGCCCTAGGGCAAGGAAGAGGTTAATGAGACAGGTAGACCACTTGTCCAATTGCAGTAGCCGGCTGGACTAGGGAAGGGTAATAGGTGAGTCTCTGGTTCGATTCTCATTATCATCAACACCCTCGATAAAGCGACACAGTCCTATACCCTAGGGTCAAGGAAGAGGTTAATAAGATAGGGAGATTACTTGTCCCATTGCGGCAGCCAGCTGGACTAATGACAGGTAATACGATTCCCGTTATCATTATGGTGTTCTTACACACAAGGAAGAAGGGCGGAAGCCTTATCTTTTGGTATCTCACCAGAAGCTAGTGAAATGGAATCTTATGAGGATAGGAAGATTGTTGTTAAGCAAGGCTTCAACTAAGTAGGCCCGATTTTCCAAAATTCATTAAAGTCCGCTCCTATTGTTTTAGCAAATTATATATATATATATATATATATATATATATATATATATATATATATATATATATATATATATATATATATATATATATATATATATATATATAACATTATTTATTTCATTAAAAAATGTTTTAAATCATGTCACTTAAATATAACAGTTAAGAGTTTTTAGAGTTCTAAAAAAAATGGTGCATTGTGGGTTATTGACAGTTTTAGGGATTAAGATATTCATATCTACAACTAAAATTGCACCAGCTAGAATGAGTTTTTACTAAAAAAAGGATATAAATCATAGAATCGTATTATTTAAGAAAAATGATTTTTTTGTGAATAATAACTCTTTTTTTATGGTTTTTATTTTAATGTAAAGAAAAAAAATATATGAATGAAGTGACACAGGCTTAAACGAGTCGAACTCGCGCTCACCTCACAAAGCTCGACTTGAGCTTAAGCTCGATTTCGGCTCGCTCGTTGTACATTCGTATCTGTAGCTTCCGATTTTCCAAAGTATCTTGATTTCTAGATAAAAAAACATCCAACATCAATAAATTTTCGAATTCGAACAAGTATTTAAGTTGTGCTTATTGAATTCTGAAGGGAGAACAAATATAACAAGGACCCAAATGGATCTAGTGGCTCAGGCCCTTCTGCACTTCTGTGCCTCATATTTAAATATGCACGACATGACTGTACTCTAGCCGACCCGGTTGCAGGCCAATGAAAGAGGAATTTGAGGGTCCGAAGGAGCCATGGATGATGGTGGGGTCACACCGCCGAGGGCCGTCACGAGGCTGCTCCAACGCCGGCGATGCGCCATGCGTGCGGAGAGGCCATAGAGAGTGGCGACGTAGACACGGGCAGCCGTCGGCCATCTTGGCCGCTCGAAGGTAGGCACGTATCAGATGACCTGCCTGGCGACCAGCAGATAGTCCACGGTAGCATGCGCACAGCAGATCTTGAAAGGGTCTACAGAGCCTAATTGAAGAAGGAGTAAGACTAGAATCATGAGAAAAACTTTCTCTAGTATGAAAGAATTTTCTACATAGCAGCTTGTTTGATGAACTGAGGTCAAGCCCAGTTTTCACGCATCCAAACACACACACAGAACCTAGTGTTACCTCCAAAACTTAATTTTGGGTTGTCATCCAAATGTCTTATTAAAATTTTGAGTATTTCATAACATAATAAAATAATCAATCGTAGTTAGGCCAGCCCTAACCCTAAATAGTACAATCGATTAGGGACTTTCTCTCTCTCTCTTTGTCAATGATGGTAGTACAACTAGTCGGGCAGGGTGGCACATAGTGGGTGTGTTCCCAGTTCGATGCCGAAGGGCTACTACCCTGATAGCATGGAGAGGTATTGGATTATATTTCGGTCCGTGTCAAAATTTATAAACTTTAATTCGGCCCCCTCACGTGTTGGATTATATTTCGGTCCGTGTCAAAATTTATAAACTTTAATTCGGCCCCCTCATGAAAAGTTTATGGCTCTGCCCTGACCATGTGGTGAAGCTCTATTTCTTAGATGAAGTACACCGAGCGAACCCAACAGGAGTAGACCCAGCTTGCCCTTTATGGACAAAGTCCACAGCTCCTTGCATCTTTCGAACTTGTGACATCCTATCAGCTTGGTGGGGTGACTTACCGTTGCAGTGTCTATCAAAACTTTGGTGATCAGGTTCTCCAAAAAATAGGACGGGTTTACGAGACACTTTAAATTGAACACTTCCTAAAGTGTGTGTCTAATGAATCTAACCAGTTTTCGGGCTAAATGCATGGACAGTAACATAATGTTACCGTTCCCAAACGGCCCCTTGGTACATTAGTCTAACTATACCTTTAGATGCACGACCTGTATAGAATTATCTTGTTTATTGTTCTTTTCAAAGTATAAGGGAGAGAGAAAATCAAGGAGAAAAAAAGAGGTTAACATTTTAGTCATCGGACATTAACTAGCAACTTTTGATCGTTGATTTTTTCTCTCAAGCTTCCGTTTTGGAGAAATCAACGGCCGATATGATTCATTATCGGTCCTACAATTAAGGGTCACGTACCTACTAATCTCTGTCTCCCTCCCTCTGCTCAAGGGAGCATATTTGAGTAGTCATGTGATGTAATCTGGCCTTAGATCCTCAAGGTTTAAGATCCATAGATGTAAGACCAAATCATCCCCTTTGGTCTTATATCAGATCCAAATATGACTACGGTTCTTAGTTTGCAGAACCATGGATTTCAATTTGGATCTTATGGTGGATCAGCAAAAGCAAAGATCCATGCATGAGATCCATGGATCTAAATAAGATGAGAGCTAATCAAACACCCATGTGGTGCTTATTTGAATATGAGGTACAGAAGTTGCAAAAGGGCCTGAAACACTAGATCTATTTGGGTCCATGTTATATTTGTTTTCCCTTCAGAATTCAATAAGCAGAACTTAGATGCTTGTTGGAATTCGAAAATTTATTGATGTTGGATGTCTTGTCTAGAAATCAAGATAATTTAGAAAATTGGAAGCTACATATAGAAATGTACATCGAGTGAGCCGAAATCGAGCTTAAGCTCAAGTCAAGCTTTGTGAGGTGAGCTCGAGTTCGACTCGTTTAAGCTTGTGTCACTTAATTCATATATTTTTTCTTTACATTAAAATAAAAACCATAAAAAAGGTGTTAATATTCATAAAAAATGATTGACATCCCCCTAGAGCTTAACAAACTGAGAAGACATGAGCTGGGTCTAGTTTAAACAAGTCAAGCAAGTGCAACTCAAACTCGACTTGTTTATAACTCGAGTTTTAACTCAAACTTGAGCTTTCGAGTGAGTGAAGCTTATAGGAGTGAATTCGACATCACCAAATACAGACTAGCAGGATCTTTCTTGTCAAAAGTGTAGAAATGGAATTTTTTGTTGCTTTTTTTTCCAAAAAGATGCATTTTTTTAGGTCAGTCTTTTCTAGAAAGACAAATTTAATCTGTCTTCTTTTTCATGAAAAATACATGCTTTAAATGAAAGCTTTCCTAGCCAAGCCACCAGCACTTGCCCCTCCAGATCCCGCCCTACCAACTACCGACCAATCTGCATTCTCGAGATCTTAAATCCATGGATCCAATGTCCACTTTAGATTTTCCTTCCTCAACATCTAACTAAGATTAGAATTTACACAAGATATTAAGTGTTTGAGTCATTTGTTCCAGCTCAGTAATGTCGAGAACAATAAATACTTTCCATGCATAAAGTGTGTGTGAGTGTATATATATATATATATATATATATATATATATATATATATATATATATATATATATATATATATATATATATACATGAAATGTGAAGCCGCTAAGAGGATCTCCACCAGATCTCAGATCTTTAAAAGACCAAATTTAGAGTTGTGAGAAAAGGTGATCTTTTCGAGAAAAGCTTGGCAGCCATTGCAGAGACATCTAACCCAGTTCTTGGTCGAACTCAGAGGGTGAAGATTCAATTACCCTGTCTACAACCAGAGCTTCTGAGGAAGCTCAAGGAGAAGAATGTTGATTTTGCAGCACACCCTCCAGAGATCAACATGGGCGATGCAATCTTCGACCTGCTAGGAAATCTAGCATTTCCTCTGCTTCTGTTGGGCTCACTTTTTCTCAGGTCATCTCAACTAAATAATCCTGGAGGACCCAACTTGCCTTTTGGGCTAGGAAGGTCCAGAGCCAAGGTCCAGGAGGAACCGAATACAGGGGTCACCTTTGATGATGTCGCTGGCATCGATGAAGCAAAACAGGAGTTCAAAGAAATTGTGGAATTTTTGAAGTCTCCAGAGAAATTTGCAGCTGTTGGTGCTAAAATTCCAAAGGGAGTTCTGGTGGTTGGCCCACCGGGAACGGGAAAAGCCCTTCTGACCAAAGCCATTGCCGGTGAGGCAGGAGTTCCGTTAATTTCATTGTCAGGATCAGAGTTCATACAGGTGTTCGTGGGCGTGGGAGCATCAAGAGTAAGAGACTTGTTTTCAAAGGCCAAGGTTAATGAATGCTCCATGTCTTGTCTCTTCATAGGTGAGATAGATGCAGTAGGCAGACAGAGAGGAACAGGGATTGGAGGTGGAAATGACGAGAGAGAGCAAACTTTGAATCAGTTGCTCGCAGAAATGGACGGGTTCGAAGGTAACAGTGGAGCGATTGTTATAGCTCGCAGAAATGGACGGGTTCGAAGGTAACAGTGGAGGAAGTTACAGCTTAGAAAGCATAAAGAATGCCATACAAGAAGCAACAGGGTTTGCCCCTGGCATAGAATGCAATGTTTGATGAGAGTAGGCAACCGCAACTCTACCAGATCTTCGTATGTGTGGACTACTGGACGCCAAGGCAACCAACTTAATTGATTGCCCTGTCCTTCCAAGAGGAAGATGTTCCTCGGAAATTGAATTTCCTGCGTTCTGAATCAAAGTCGCGTCTCCAGATTGTTGGGGGACGAGATTAGCTCATCAAATTCCTATCCCATGACAAAGCTGAGATATGAACAGTTGAATCTTTTGCATTCTGGTTAATGAGAAAAAAAGCTCAAATACATGAAATATAATTTACCGTAGCTGCAGTAGATTGTGCTAAACCCACTTCGTATATTGAGGAATTGAACATCACGATATCATGGGCCTTCCTCACCACCTTCTTAATTCAATATTTAATCAAATTACGCATGTTCATAATGGTGAAGCTTATACAACATCACCTTTCCAGCAGCATTTCCTAGGACCATCAAACCTCCACCAGGACTGAAATCTAAGCACTGCACATACTGCAGGTTATGTTTCAAAGGGGGCCAGTTTGAGAATACACTCAGAGATGGTACATGAACTAACTTTACGCTATCACGCTTCATGCTTGAAAAGGTCGCCAGGATTTGACCATCATGATTAAACTGCAACCCGTCCACTTTAGTAGTTAAATTGGTAAGAGCTTTCACTGGTTTTCTTTTGCCTCCAAGAAACTCATCCCGGTTATAAACATTAACAATTCCACTATCCGAACCTGCAGCAAAGACAGTACTATCTTTTGAAACACTCAATGCAGAGCTATTAATGCAACCATCATCAATGCCCTTGTGGAAGCATTTCCTTGTCCTAAGGTCCCAATGGTAGATATGCCCATCTCCACCCGAGCTCAACAGCTGGTGTCCATCATTAGCAAATGCCAAGGATCGAGCAGTTCCATTCATTTTCAGAGTTCCCATTAGCTGCTTAGATTTAGAAGAGACTAAAAGAATATATCCTTCATTGCCGGCAAATGCAATAGTACTAGAATCAGGGGATACTTCAAACGATTCCAAGCTCTTCTCTTCTCTGCCCATCAATGGGCCTACTCTGTCAACCTTGGCGTTTACTACGTCTAAACTGTAAAAAAAATTCCTTCTTCCACTGATGATGGCATGTGATCCATCAGGCAAAAATGAAGCTTTACGAATGGGACAATCTTCAAGAAAAATGCTTTGTATCTTAGTGTTTCTCTTTCCATCGATCTGAAAGAATCTAAGCTTTTTATCAAGTCCAGCTGTAAGCAACAACTGGGCATTCCTGTGGAACTCAACTGATGTAATGGGGCCATTTGAAGGGTCCTCTGCATTGCCATCTATCAATCGTGAGAACTCAAGGAGCCCAGGCAATAATTTTGTTGTGTTCCTTACTACTACATCCTCACTCGACAAAAGGATGTTGTTGCCATTGGCACCATGACCTTGAGCTCGAACTGATTTATTCTCTTCATCTGATTCGTCATCAAAAGCATCTCTCTCAGACTTCCACCCAAGCTCCGCCCACTCAGTTCTGGGGTTCAGCTTAACATGTTGTGACCTTAATCTTGCAACATAATCAGCTCCACTGACCAATATCTCACCTTCTTCTCTCCTTAATTTTCTTAGCCTGTTGGTTCTGGCTATGTTGACTTTCGCTATTTGTTCTTCTTCATCAATCCATACAGGTTTCCTTGTCTCGTGTGGCTCTCTCTCTTCATCACTCATGGAAGCTTCCCTGTCTACCTCATTATCCTCATGAAGAATAACATCAGCAGCAGATGACCGATCTTTAGATAAAAAAGCACCATCCTCATTTATATCTTCCCCTGTATCTTCTGCCGCCTCTTTACCAAATCCAACAGAAGAATGAAGAGGGCCAAACAGGAAGCCCTCCAGTTTCTTCATCTCCTGCATCTCAGTGGCAACTTTATGTTCCTTCTTTTTGGCAGAAGCCTCACGTTTTTGTTTTCTTCTTTGACTTTTTGGATCTCCAGAAGCATCACCAGCTTCTCCAGCATTATTTTGATTGAGGTTAGCTTGATTATTGTCACTTGACCGCTTCCTAGATAGAGCATTCTGAGATACCAAACCCATCTCAAATTATTAACTTGCCTTGCTTTCACGTGTATCTGCATAGAGAAATAAAAATTTGCCATCAATTCCTCCAAATTGCAAGAAAACCTTTAGAATGACCTTATATCAGTAGACACAAACAAATAAAGTGCCTTTTCCATGCACGCTTCCATGACAAAATCTATGTCAAACCCATCTTCCAGCTTGTTTACTATGCATTCCAAGAAATGGAAAAAAGTAATTGCAAGAAATTGGACCATTAGCTATAGCACTAAGAATACCATAATAGATTCAAACGCGCCATAAAGAAAGCTTTTTTCTAGAGGGCTCTACACTTGTGTAGCATAATTAGTTCGAGCCCACATTTCTACATGTTTATGCCGACGATATTCTAAATGAAAACAAAAAAAAAATAACTAAACAATTAGAACAATGGATCGCCGAAGCACCTAGCATTTGCCCCCCTTTTTTTTTCGACTCGCATGTTGGGGCTAGGCAGCTGCGCATTTCAAGCAAAGAGATATGTAAATTGCATTTCATCTCTCTCTCTATAGAGAAACAAATTCAGCAGCTTAAAGAAACTGATTGATAACAAGTTTTCACTTTTGAAGTTTGCTTGTTTGCAGTGTGATGAGAACAATTGACCTAAACGCCTAAAACTATGTCACATAGGTACGGGTACAGGTGCAGGTAAATTTTCCTTTTTCTTGTTTCAGGCCATGTTTGATGGCCTGGAATTTTTTGAAGGGTACAAAATGCATAGTTTGATAGACAGGAAGATATTTTTCATGGAAAAAAATTTGTGACCGTTAAAACTTTTTGCTACGAATGAAGGTCAACTTTTAATGTGGACATCAAAGTCGAGAGCTATATCAACTTGATCTGAAATAACTCAAGTTCACATGTACTAATTGATCAATCTGCTAAAGTTGCAACTATGCTTCGTATGTTGGCCCTTTGTGCAGTTTTCCTAACAAACCTGGTCTGTATTAGGTGCTTGTTCAGTTTACAATGACCAGAGCTCGTTCGCCAATTGTTCAAACTTTTCTGTTCTATAGAATGTTGCCAAGCTAGATCCTGTCCATTTGTGTTCTGAATTTTTGTCTTTACAGTGAACTGCAGAAAGCTTTTCAACAGGTCCACGTTAATTCATATTTTGGGGTTCATTTCCTAGTTGGATTCGAAGTTGATTACTAAGGTTCTTGGTGCCTAGTAGCAGCCTTTATTGCCAACCAATCTCTTCATCTGAAATATATTTATAAAAGGAAGAAACATAAGATGCTGTCAATATGTATAAATGGCAAGGCAGACCACAGTCCATCTCACTACGCTAGTTACAGAAACTTGTTGCTTAGATGCATTTTCTCTTTGTTGTACTCCCCTGCTCACTTGTTCTTGGTCTAAGGATGAAATTACTTTGCACACAGGGACATCGCAAGATACAGCGCAATGAACAGCAGGCCAAACTACAATTTATAAACAGTAGTTTCCTCAACAGAAACTCCAACAAGCACTTCCCATACATTGAAACTTGAGCTTTTTCTAAAGTTTTACTTGGGCACAGGCCCATTGTCAGATCAAAGACAAAATCTTGAGATAAAAGTTAATCATGTTCCTACCACACAAAGGCACTACATGCATTCCAAAAAACAACGAATATTGGCATACATTGATTCTGATTGCTCGAGACAGTGCTCATTTAAAACATTCTCGATTAAATGCTCAGAAAGTTGCACTCACAGTTGCAAATTTCAAAACATTGTTCACATACAAAGAAACAAACTTAAGTATCGAATCAAATCAACTACATTATAGTTGCCTTGTAGTTCTGCAATCCCTATCGCATTTTCTAACGAAGTATGTCTCTGCGTTAGGAAAGCCTAGCACTCCTCCCACGAAAACTAAAAAATCACGCTCCCCCGAATCTCATCTCGCTGTCGACATCTTCGATCTGTCACCGGCTTTTCACTCTCGTGAAGCACCCCTTCCCTACGGTCTTGCCCTTTCCCTCTGCCCTTTTTTATTTGACAGAAGCTTGGTTCTTCACCGAGAAACGATTATCAAGAGACTCATTTCAAGACATGGATCACGAGCCACCAACCAAGAACAATATCAAAACACTGCTCAAGGACCTCAACTTGTGAGGCTCCCCATGAAGCCGCATGAAGGGAAAGACAGAAAAGAAAACGTGCAGACCATTTGAAGGACCACGGCGACGAATAGAAAAAGAAAGAACGCACAATAGGGGGAGAGAGAGGTTGGCGTACCTCAACTTCTTCGAAGGACCACGGCGATGGCTGGAGGCAGAGCGGCGGCGGTGGCGCACGGCGAGCGGTCGGGCAAGCGGTCGAAGACGAAGGGCAGAGAGTCGAAGGACGAGTCGAGCAAAGACCTAACGGGCAAAAAAACTTTTTTCCAGGAGAAGTTTACCATGGATTTCATTTTTTACCGAGGAAAATTTAACGGTGTTTGATAACACCGGTTGAAAACGTACGTTCTTTTCCGATTTGATCAAACGGGGCCTAAGGGGAACTGTGGAATCCCACATTTTTCTACTGCTCTTGCTAAGGGTGACTTGGGTTCTAGACTTGTGTTTCCAGTTTTAATGACAAACCAAAATCAGTTTTCGAGGCAAAACTCAAAACCTGGTTTTACTTATAAAATAAGGTTTTTCCAGTCTTTGAATGCCATCAAAATTGGGTTTGAAAAAAATGCAGTTTTGACAAAACCTGATTTTGTAGGAAAGAGTGAAAAAGCTTCCAATCAAGTTATTCATAAAAACCAAACCAGGTTCTCAAAACCAACAAATCCAGTTTTTAAAATTCATTAACAAACTTAAGTTTTATAAAACCAAGTTTTTTATTTTGATTCATAGGAGTCGAACAAACCTTCTTACCAGGTTTTTCAACTACTTCATGTTAGTAACATTCATGATCCTCTTCGGAGATTCTACTTCATTTATGATAGAACGTATATTGCTGGAAGTATGAGAGTTTAGTGTCTTGAGAGGCGTAGTACATTCATGGCAGTTTACAGTTTTGAGGTTTAAATCCCATGCAAGCAAGTTGGGATCACCCTTGAGGGGTTTACGTGGAAGGTGGTATCCCTTAATTAAACAGTAAAAAAGTTTGAGAGTTTAGTAAATGCAAGAATATGTTTGAAACAATTTTTTTATATTTCATCACAAATTTATGTATTTAATTTTAAATTGGCAATATTTTTACATGGTCAGCTAGCTAAAGTTAATCTGAGCTGACAAATTTTAAAATTAGTTTCACAAGATCCAACAATATATATATATATATATATATATATATATATATATATATATATATATATATATATATATATATCTTGAAATGGTAGACTGTTTTTTCCTGGTTTCCGACTTTCTGGTAAAGCCCATTGCCATAGATGCTTGTATTTGATTCAGATCTGCTTAGATAGATGTGGTCAAGACATCCGAATCCCAATTCTGGGTGAGCGAGAGGTATTATCTCACCGCCCGGAAAAGGCCCGAAGGCCTTCCCATTCCCGAATCCCAATTCAATATGCAATTTCCTAGCTGGAATTTTGAATCTGGTTTGATATGTAACTCGGATGGGATAAAGTTTCGACACAGATATGTGGACCTTATACCAGCCTGATTCAAATCCTATTTAAGAAAAATAGATTTTGAATCTGACCCGAATCCAAATTGTCGAGGGACACTTTTTCGTAAAACCTCTTAAAAGTGGGCACCGTTATGGAAAAAGAAATTATTCAAACCCTAAACTTTCCCTCTCCTTCTTTATGGCCTCAGGCCCAGTCCTTCTTTGGTCTAAGTCACCGGACTCTTTTATTTTGCTGCCGCACCCGAGTCGCATCGCGTCGGGTGCTCACCGGATATGGGTGCGGCTCCGACTCACACCCGAGCCCAATTAAAATGTCATATTACTAAATTATTTATATAATATATGTTGTTTTGATATTTTCCTTTGTAATACAATTATTCTAGCATGTTATATACATTAATAACTAAATTGTAATAAAAAAATATACATGTTTATTCTGTTATATATATAATAAATTAAAAATAATTATAATAATAAAATACCTTCGCTGCACCATCACACCTAAATTTTTTGAGATATGTCGCTCTAGCACCCGCACCCACTACAACACCAGCACCCACACCCCGCATTCTGGTGACATAGCCTTTGGTAGGCTGTACATGGGTACTCTTAGAGGAGTATCCGCATGGTACCGATACCACACCGATACTGGTGCAGGTGTGGCGTTGACCATACCACGTACATGGGGTCATTTTCGACATTTTTTAGACTCAATCAAAGGTGACTGAGTTGCGTTTTTTAAAAAACAAAAAAAAAAACGTAACAAAAAGTATTTTTCACGTCTTTGTTTATTCCAACAAACAGAACATTTGACAGAAAATTAAAGGAAAAAACCTTTTTATTTTTATTGACTACATGACATACTGCATCAGAGCCTTCTTATGTGGATATTCAAATGAGCCTCTCTATTGGAAATAAAGACTGCTGCCTTTACTGACTGGTTTAGGTAGAGCGGCCATATCTTTTTGGATTGAATGGTTCCAGAAGGATGGATCCTGATAGGACGCGATCTCGACGGGCTCCTAGGCTGGCCCGTATCAGATCCCCACAGCCAAAAAACAGGCATTGGCTTCCACTTTCTCATATATAAAACATTATTTATTTTAATAAAAAATATTTTAGTTAATGTCATTTAAATATAGCAACATGAATTTTTAAAGTCTAAAAAAACGGTGCATCATGGACTACCGACATTTTTAGAGATTAATATTTTCATACCTACACTGAAATTGCCCCAGCTAGGATGTGTTTCTACTAAGGAAAAGTATATAAATCATAAACCATAAGGTTGGATGGACAAGAATCATATTATTTAAGACATAATTTTTTGTGGGTGCTGTTGGAACTAGTGACTGAAGAAAAAAATCTTTCATGTAGTGACTTATTGGGTATATTGAGTGTAGACTACATTGAAGAAGGAATAAGCTTTTATGAACATAGACAGGATTCAAGATGCCTAGTCAAACTCTTCATGGTTATATTGTTCACAAACATTTTAAAACAAGCTCACTAGCTTATAGCATGAAGGGTAGATGATAATACAGTGACCATTAAACTCTAATTTTTATCATTTGAAAAGTGCTTCACATAACAAAACCTAAAGGTTGGAATCATAAAAAATGCTAATATAAAAGCTTGCTAAAAGTTTGAATAACTGATTTCATGAACTTATTTGATTTTATTTTTTTTTTTGAAAAGTGCTTCACATAACAAAACCTAAAGGTTGGAATCATAAAAAATGCTAATATAAAAGCTTGCTAAAAGTTTGANTATTTTTGATTTGAAAAGTGCTTCACATAACAAAACCTAAAGGTTGAAATCATAAAAAATGCTCATATAAAAGCTTGCTAATAGTTTGAGTAACTGATTTCATGAACTTATTTGATTTTATTTTTGATTTGAAAAGTGCTTCACATAACAAAACCTAAAGGTTGAAATCATAAAAAATGCTCATATAAAAGCTTGCTAAAACTTTGAATAACTGCTTTCATGAACTTATTTGATTTTATTTTTGATTTGAAAAGTGCTTCACATAACAAAACCTAAAGGTTGAAATCTTAAAAAATGCTCATATAAAAGCTTGCTAAAACTTTGAATAACTGCTTTCATGAACTTATTTGATTTTATTTTTGGTTAAATTAAAGTATCTTGAAGAGGTCGAAACCTCTCTTCCTCCACCTCAAGGTTTCCGGCTATTTGAGGATTTAGGTGAGAACCAAAATACCTGATAAGTGAAAGATGGTGTGCGTAAAACGATCAGCTATGGATGACGTATTACATCCCTTCGCCTGAGAAAAGCTTTCCCACGTTCAAGTTGGGGCATCAGGGTAATTTAATTTTCATCCCCGGAAGCACTGGAGAGAGTGGGGAGAGAGAGAAGAGGGAGGGGGAGAGAGAGAGAGAGTTGCCAGTGACCGTCATTCTTGTCTGCGATGGCGGAGCTGCGGCACCAGTCGTCCACCGTCCGGTCGAGCAGTTCGCCCATGAAGCGCGACGAGGATGCTGCTGCGAAAGCTAGGGAGGAGGACAGGCCGGAGGACGAGGCGGAGCCGTACCGCCCCCACCGGCACTACCACATAAGGGAAAGAACCCGCTCCTTCGTCTCCAGGCTGCGCTCGTCGCTACCTTACGGGAGGGACCAGCTCTCCCGCTTCTACTCGCCCGAGCTCTTCGTCAAGCTGTTTTTCCCAGTCGCTGTCGTTTTCGTCTTCTTGGCCTTCATCTCCGCACCAATCCTCTGGAATCGCCTCGTGGGTTCTTGATTTTTATTCTTCTACCCTTTCATGGTTTGGAGGCTTGAGAATTGAACCGGATCTGATGGGTTTATCGCCTTTCACTGCCTGGCTTTTGGGGGATTTTTGTATTTTTTTCAGTTTTCTGGGACTTTTTTGAGGTTTTGGCATCCGATTTTTAGTGCATTGTCTTCCTATTGGGTATATCTCTCAATGGTCTTCTTTCTTGCTGATTATTTCTCATTTGTTGGAAATTGGTACTTCTTTTGTGTGATGTGCATTATCATTTTATGCTGAAGTCGAGAAGGAACTTCAGTTTCTTTTGTTCTGTTGATTTACTGTCTACCAATATGATTACTACTGCACCGACAGTTATAAGTTTTTTGAGTTTTGATATTCATATGATACTTCGTGGGTGTCTTGCTGATAAAATAGATGTCTGTTAGTCAATGACTTATCTCTGTTCTGCTCTCAATCATGATCGGATGTTAACTTAAATCACTATCCCATCCAATTGCATTTTTTCTTCATATATTTCATTAAAGACCTCATATCGTGATGTTTTTCCTTGTTAGGAATGAACTTTTATTTTATGTGACCTTTCTCTTTACACTACTTACCTCCTCTTGTTATTGTTAGTGAAGGGTCTCTTGCATTGTATCGTCACTATGTTTTTAACTTTTTTTTTCTTGTTTGTCTTGTAGACTGCCCCATACTTATGCACACGAGAAGATATTGTTCTTCGTTGCCCGTCTGTGAGTATTTGCTCTAACTTCCTTGTTCTATTTGATCAACTTATCCGCAATTTATGTTAAACTTAATCCCTTCCCTTTTTGGGCGTCCAACTTATGATACTGATTGAATCAAATATCCTGTGTTTGCTTCTTGTTGCTAGGTGAAAGAGCCACCTTCACTTTGGGAAAATCCCCACTCAGCTACCACGTCATGGAAGCCTTGTGCAGAGAGACGACCAGATGAAGTATCTTGTGAGACTTTCCTTTTCCTGAGTCTGTTATGCATTCAAAATTTCTGCTAGCTTGAGGACCTTAAGTCCTTTTCTCTTTCCTTGCAGAACTGACTTACAAGATTGAGCTACAGACTTCCTTAGGAATTATCCATCGGGTAGCGGTTTATTATTTGAAACTGTTTTTTATTGAAAAACAAAAAAAAAAACAAAAAGGCTGTCCATGATCTCTAAGACTCTAACTATTGATTTTTGTATTAATGCTTGCTATGGGTATAAAGGTGACAGTTTGCCATACAAGATTTTGGCATAGAGTTATTTGGCTGTTGAGTTTCTTTTTTCTCGTTGTCTCTTTCCCTTTCATTTTCTTCTCTAACAGATTTTAACGGTATATGTTTTTGATTTGGCTAATATGCTGGTCCAAATTTTCTTAATTTTGAAAATTTTAGTCATGTAAAGAATGAGGATTTAGAAGCTTCAAGTGTGGACCCTTTTGTAAGTTGTTTGTCCCTCATCCATGAAATTCTTAAGCACTTTCTCTGCGTGTGTAATTTATAAACTATGGTCCAAGCCATCTTGTTATTGTAAATTAAGACAACAACCCCACATGGACTTGGACATGAACCTGAACAGAGATGTGCCATGGTGTGCGTTGCAGATGATATATTCCCATACTCTCCTATGCTTGGATAAAAATGAAACAATTGTGAGAGCAAAGTAAATTAAGGAACACAAAAAGTAGTAACTGCAAAGCTTGGTTTCCACTTTCCAGTAATGGAAGTAAAGCTGTTTGTACCGATCCATCTTCCATGTTAACATGTTGCATTTGTCGGGATTTCTGTTGTTGGAAGTTGGAACAAATATTTTGTTGAGTGTAGCATAATGATTTAGTATGGCTAAACAGGCACTTGTAAGATTTGTTGAATACTGCACCTCCTACTACTTAATTTGTATCATGTTCATGACTTTGTCCATACTATTTTACAGTTCTCCCACCTGAAAATGAGACTACTGGCTATATACTGGTCCAGGCTGAGGGTGGACTAAATCAGCAGAGAATAGCTGTATGAATATTTCTTACTTCTATTTTTCACTTGCAAATGTCTTTTATATTTATGATGTATGCATTTCTTCTTTCATTTTTTCTTCCTCCATTTCGAGGTTGTATATTCTTGCATTGTATATGTCATGTGGACATGAAAGATGGGGAACACTAATTGCAGACATGCTCCTTTCACACACTAGCCCAATCAATTTGTGTAAGGACAAGTTGAAATTGAAATTTAATGCAAAAGACAAGGCTAAAAAGGCACATTCGATCTGGATGTGCTAAGGCTAAAAATGAAGTTGAGTAGCAGGTTCATTGGTAGCAGAACACTTGTGTCTGTGAAAAGATATGTTCTTCACATTCTATCTATAACATGATTTCCCAAAACCATTAACCAGTATATAGATTCTAGACTAAGTTGTTAGATGGAAGGGTGATGAACAGAAAATGAAGAGTCAAAAGTCTTCCTTTAAGGAGTTCATAACTCCTATTGACACCAAATGTGCCCCTTCACTAGCATATGTGGGTCATTCTATGGATAGATGTTTGCAACTATCTACAGGACCTAAGTTGCCAAAAAATTCTCCAGGAGCACTAACATTTTGTTCTCAAGTGGCCTTGTCATCTGGAACACTTAAAGAGCTCCCTTGCCAATCATCTCCATTCATCACATCAGCCCATGTCTAGTGCTCATAGCCACATCTCTAACTCTATTATCTCTTAGGAATTATTGTATACACTCATAAGATTTAACAGACCATCAAGGATAGATATCTGAGAGCCTCATGCCTAGCTGTCCGAGACAGCTGGGTAAAATGTTTATGCAGTCTGAACTAATATACCTCATCTACCATCTTATTTTGATGATGGAAAAACACGAGAAAGTTCTTTGGATGTCCTCAACTCAGATTGAGCAGGTGCATATTTACATTTTACAATGGCTTGTTTTGGTTCCTTGCTGTAAAAACCCATGCATCCCTTCCTTGCCCACCAGAAAATGTCCCTAAATCTTCTTTGAACTGGTTGCTCGATTGCTTACTTATTAATTTACAAAGAGTCCTTTTATTGTCTTACTAGGACAATATTCTTCTAACTTTCTGTCATCATATTCATATTTTGTTGCAATTGCTTAAAAGCTTCTGTCTGGTTTACTGGTTATGCTTGCCCTTCTTTCAACTTGAACTGTTTTATGACTCTTTGAGTATATTTCAGCTAATACCTAGGAATTTTATTGTCTGAAGTGTCCTGGATGGTAACGTTAATTTATATTTTGATTAGAATATATATCTCAATGAAGTTTTGGCACAAGTGAAATTCCTTTAGAGGACAGCTGAAACATATTATTAATGTGATTTCCTACATTGACGATTTTGTGTTTTACAGATATGTAATGCTGTAGCCGTTGCAAAAATAATGAATGCGACCCTTATTTTGCCACTTTTGAAGCAAGACCAGATCTGGAAAGATCAAACGTGAGATTCCATGTGGCTAAGCTTCCTTCTGTTCTTCTCTAGCTTGATAAATGTCATGTATCCTTTGTCTTATGTGTTTGACATCTCAAGCTTTTATGATTATTAGCATTTATTTCATAAGCTAAGTTGAAATGGCTCCTAATTTTTGGTAGTAGTGTACTGTGATGCTTGTTGCAAAGTGATTATTATTATATTCTTGTCATCCTTGATAGCTTAAAAAGCTGCTCTTTTGCTGTAAGTGTAAGATGAAGTTAGGATGTCTATGTTGGTTGTACAGGTAGCTTTGTTGATTTGTGTTGCCTAATCTGAGATGTGTAGACATGTCCACACACATGTGTATGTATGTTATGTCTCTTAATATAAATATGAAGATGCATTTGCACACTTTGGCAGCTTTTCATAGTTAAATGTGCACTCAATCACCCTATTTGTGTTATTTTTCACATAAATCTGAACTTTTAAGAAGTGGATCCACTATTGTGAATCATTAAGTTCTTGATTTTCTGATCAGATCGTCCCATCTCTGTTTTTGCAATTGATTGTAGTGGCAATTTTCTTTTTGTGTATGCCTGTTCTTTTTTTATGCCTATATTGCTTTGTTTGCGCAGGAAGTTCGAAGATATATTTGATGTCAATCATTTCATTGAGTATTTGAAGGATGATGTACAAATTGTACGTGATATCCCTGATTGGTTTCCTGAAAGAGCAGAGCTGTTCACAAGTATAAGGTTCTTTCTCCTGTATTTATTTCCTCTTGTTTGGTAATATATACACTTCAATATAGAGATAAATCTGTCTGCATTAGATGCCTGAGTTGGATAATTTTAGATGCTTTAATTTTTAATTTTGAAGTTCTGAAGGTGAAAATCATGGATAGATCACAATCTATCACATGGACGTGCCAAAACAGGCGCAGTGCCTGCATTGATGCGATGTGGGTGTGGGGGCTGATGTGGTTCTGAAACTGCACCCAACTTGGTCAATGCGAGTCGGGTTATGATGATTATTGCACCTGCTACTTTTTCCAGCAAAAAAAGAATTTTTCTGTAAAAAGAAGAAAGAAAAAGGGAAAAAAAAACTTAGTGTTCTCTGTTTCACCCATACCATTCTTTTCAGCGACTGCCGACCTGAAAATATCAATGGTGTTTACCCACTCTTTATTCTTCGCTCGTTTTCCCATTGCTCTTGTTCTTCTTCTTTTCTTCTCTCTCTCTCTCCCTATCTCTCTCTCACTCTCCCCACCTTTTCCTTCTTTTCCCTCACCATTTCTTTCCCTCCTCTCTCTTTGCCTTTTCAGTCACTTCCTTCTCTCTCTCTTTTTCTTCCTTTGAAAAAGGACGATAATGCAGTGGTAAGGAGGATTGTCCCCTCCGAATCACAAATCAACAAACTTTGATTGAAAAACAAAAGAATAAATAGAAATAAACAAGAATCATCTTCAGCCCTCTCTCTAACCCACATTTGCTTTTTTTTTTTTATTCTTAAAACTATACCTTAAAACTTAACGTGGGGTATTTATATTGTTACTCGAAGCAAAAGAAAAATGGATCCTAAATATGGGAATTGGATCCAAAATATGAACAAGGGTCCAAATGTCTAAAATAAAATGTCAAAATGACTAACTAGCAGTAGGAAGGATTGAACCTCTATTTGTCGCACGCGTGGACCTCCTCACGTGCACTTCCTCTTGTCCTGAGCTTCGACCTGTGCATAGATCCTCGATGGAGTTGTCGATCAATGCTCTCGTCTGGATGCATCAGGTGAGTCTAGATCTTCCGGGTCTCTCTGGTTCTGCTTGCGTCATTCTCCCTTGGCTGGAAGGAATTCGGTTCTAACGAATTTGATATCTCATGATACACCACAAGATCAGAAATATTAAAGATGGGTGATATGTATCAATCACCTGGCAAATCAATCAAATATCCATTGTCACTAAACTTTTCGAGGACCCTAAAAGGACCATACTTGCAGGAAGTCAATTTGTGACATGTTTTGATAGGAAAACGCTATAGACATAAGTAGACTGTGACTAGATCCCCAACCTCAAAACTTAGGACACGACGTGACTAGTCGACTCGGGCCTTGTAGACATTGTAGCTTTCCTCTAGAGTTCTTTTCACCAAGGCATGAATTTTCTGTATATATTCAGCAATAAAACTGATGGTAGGTGGTGAGCGATTAACATGAGGGGTGGGTGAAAGATCAACAACATGCACAATAGTTATACCATAGACAATCTGGAAAGGAGTCGTACCAGTGAACTTATTAACAAAATTATGTTAAGCAAATTCGGCCTGTGGCAACATAAGATCCCATGTCTTGACATGATCCCCGACAAGGCAACGCAAAAGATTTCCTAAACTGCAATTAAGTCCTCAATCTGTCCATCAGTCTGGGGATGGTAGGTGCTACTTAATTGCAACTTTGTTTTCATTTGAGCTCACAAAGAATGCCAAAAATGTACTAAAAAGTAAGTGTCCCTATCTGAAGTGATAGACCGTCGAAGACCATGGAAACATACACCACCTCTAAAATAGTAGGATGCAATGAGGGAAGCATCAGTTGTACGCTTACAGGGAATGAAAAGTACCATTTTAGAGAAGCAATTGAGTACTACGAGAATGTAATCAAACCCCCTAACGGTCTTGGGTAAGCCCAACACAAAATCCATAGATACATGCTCCCATGGGCGATTGAGGAGGGGAAGTGGAGTATATAAACCAACATTTTGCTTCGACCCCTTAGAGGTTTGGCACATATGACAATTCTTGACAAAACGAGATACATCACAATGCATTTTTGGTCAAAAATATTGTTCATGACTAAAATGACCAGATAGGCCACTGGAATGTAACTCGGATATAAGAAAAAGCCGAAGAGAAGAATCAAGAATACACAATCGGTTTCCATAAAAGAGATAAACATCATGGATAGAAAACTGAAGATCACTTCGAGATGACATAAAAACAATTTTCCGAAAAATTTTGAAATCTAAGTCGGTGGGATATAAGTCTTTACAAACTTCAAGCCCTACAACCTTGGTGGTTATGACACTCAAAACATGAGTTTTACAGCTAAGGGTGTCGGCTACCTTGTCCAAAGTTTTTATCCACTTAGCATGAAAGGCACTAACGTTCTTTTAATTGTTTAAAAAACGTAATGCTTCATGATCTATATAAAAAACAAACTCTTTATAAATGAAGTAATGTCTCTAATATCGAAGAGCCTCAAAAACATAAAACTCAAGGTCATAGGTAGAGTTACTGTGCTTTGCCGTCAATAGATTCTCACTAAAGAAAGCAACAAACTGGCGGTTTTGGCTCAAAACTCCCCCTATGCCTACATTTGAGGCATCACACTCAACTTCAAAAACTTGAGAAAAATCAGGAAGTGCCAAAGTTGGGGCTTGCATCTTCCCCTTGATGGTGTTAGATGCCTGACCCATTTCAGAAGTCCAAAGAAACTTAGTACCCTTGAGACACTTTGTAATGGATGTCATAATTGTACTAAAGTTTTTAATAAAACGACGGTAGAAAGTAGCCAACTCGTGGAAACTTCGGGCTTCTCCTACAATTTTCAGGGTTGGCCCTACTATCGTACACATGTTTCGATCCGTCCTTTTTAGAGGTAAAACACAATGCAAGGACTGACACTTTTCCGAATGAACCTTTTTTCGATAACTCTCCTACCTGACATTGTATCTTTGCATTGTTTGTTGGGTTCAAATGATGGGTAGGCAAGTTGGGAAGACTAGACCCTAGGATAAAATCTATGGCTGCATGGACCGTAAGGGAGGGAGGCCAACTGGGAGATCCATAGACATGATGTTAGCAAACTCCTGGACAAGGTGCTGAACGCTCATGCGTATGTCAGTTGGGACAATGAAGGTGTGTTTTCCTGCCAGGGTAGACAATAACTATCACTCCTCAATAATCTAAGAACTCCTTCTAGGAGAGGCTAGTAAACACTACTGCCTTGGCCAGTTTCCCTGCGGTGCAGTTCCCTAACTCTTTAAGGGAAGTAGCTTAATGTTTGTTCCATGCATCTTAAAAGCGTAGGTATTGTTGCACCCATCATGGATATCCTTCCTATCATACTGTTAGGATCTCCGTAACAACACATACACACATCCGTGGGAGCTACTTCACGCCACATATTTTCTTTATAATGTAGTCCCATAGAAAACTTGACTAAACATCAACTCGTAGGACACTCATTTTTCTTTTTAAACCACGACATTCTATAGGGATGAGGATGGTTCTCTACGTTAAGGATCAGAAGTTCAACTAAGGAGGCCGACACCATGTGCTCACATGCCCCACTATCAATCACCACATCACAAACGTGACCCTCACACTTGCAATGCGTGCAAAATATGACATTCTACGACCACTTGCTACTATCTAGGGGAGTAGATATAACAAATTTGATGGAGATTAAATTATTGACATCACTCCCATCAAACTTTACAAAGTCACCATCTCTCAGGCCACTCACTCGGTGACGACTAGGACTGCCCATCCATGTCGTGATCATGATCATCCTGTGTATGTTCTTGGTTTGCTAATAACGGTGGGACACTGAGATGCAATATGGCCAGACCCATGACAATGAAAACACTTACTATCAGAACTCGAACTTTGGGTTTTAGACCTAGTGTTAAAGGCAGGACAACTGTCATTCTTGTTTTGAGTCTTAGACTCGGACTTTTCTCCGGGCTTTAGTAAGCTTGCTCCCCTAGCTGGAGAACCTGATTTATACTTGTTTGATTCAGTAAGTTTAGTAGGACTCTCACTATGACACTTCAACTTATCCTCCATATTCAATGCATATGAGATAGCTTGATCTAAAGACATAACATCAGCACAAGCAAATTCATAAAAAATAACATGGCGAAGTCCAGCGGTACACCTGACAATCTGCTTCTCTGTCATCTTTTGGATCTGAACCCAAAGGGAGGGTTGGTGGAACTCCTCGGTGTACTCCTACATGGTGTTGGTCCCCTGACGCAGATGAATGTACTGGCGGTAGACTTGCTACGCATGATCAGAAGGAACAAACTTGGCATTCATCACCAAAGATGAAGCACAATAACTCTACCTATGCCGCTGAGTTTTATGTTGTTGCCCTTGGTTTATGAAGAGTTTGTTTTTTATATTGATCATGAGGAATTATGTTTTTTAAATAGTCAAAAGAAGGTTAGTACTTGCCATGCTAAGTGGATTGCCTTTTGCAAAAGTACTCTTTTTCCATTAAGCACCAAATAGAAACTTTGAACAAGGTGGCCAATGCCCTCAACTTTAAGAACCATGTTTTGCCATAACCACCCATTGTAAGGTTTGTAGTTTGCAAAGACTTATATCTCACTAATTTAGATTCATTTCAAAATTGTTTGGGAAATTGTTGTTCTAAGCCATCTTGAAGTGATCTTCAATTTTTTACCCATGATGGTTATCTCTTTTATGGAAACTAGTTGTGTATTTGTGATTCTTCTCTTCAGCTTTTTCTTATATCCGAGTTACATTCTAGTGGTCTATCAGGTTATTTTGGTCATGATAAAACATTTGCGTTAGTGTCTAAACGATATTTTTGACCAAAAATGCATCGTGATGTATTTCGTTTTGTCAAGATTTGTCATGTGTGCTAGACCTCTGTAAGGCAAAAGTAGAATGTTTGTTTATATGCTTCACTTCCCGTCCCCGATCGCCTATGGCAGCATATGTCTGGATTTTGTGGTAGGCTTACTCTAACTCAAGACCGTTAGGGGGTTTGATTCCATTCTTGTGGTAGTCGATTGTTTCTTTAAAATTGTTCTTTTCATTCCCTGTAAGCATACAACTGATGCATCCCTTATCACATCCTACTACTTTAGAAGTGCGGTATGTTTTCATGGTTTTCCTCGGTCTATCACTTCAGACAGGGACACTCGCTTTTTAGGACATTTTTGAGATTTTTTGTGGGCTTTATTGAAAACAAAGTTACAGTTTAGTAGCACCTACCATCCCCAGACGAATGGATAGACTAAGGTAGTTAATTGCAATCTAGGAAATCTTTTGTGTTGCCTTGTTGGGGATCATGTCAAGAAATGGGATCTTATGTTGCACAGGCTGAGTTTGCCGATAATAATTTAGTTCACTGTATGACTCCTTTCCAGATTGTCTATGGTAGAACTCCTGTGCATATTGTTGATCTTGCTCTCACCTCTCAAGTTAATATGTCACCACCTGCCGTCAGTTCTATTGTTGAGTATAATATATATGAAGGCAATTCATGCTTTGGAGAAAATAACTGTAGAGGAAAGCTACAATGTCTACAAGGATCGAGTCGACCAGTCATGTCATGTCCTGAGTTCGGAGGTTGGGGATTTAGTCATGGTCTACTTATGTCTAGAGCGTTTCCCTGTCGAAACATGTCACAATTGAGTCTCTGCAAGTATGGTCCTTTTAGGGTCCTCCAAAAGATTAGTGACAATGCATATTTGATTGATTTGCCAGGTGATTGGAACATATCACCCATCTTCTATGTCACATAGGTACGATACTGGTGCAGGTACGGGTACAAATCATTTTTTAAAAAACTTGGGTGCGGGGGTACGGCTGTACAGACACACACACACACACACACATATATATATATGTCAAAAAATTTCAAACAGAATAACATATTCACATATATATATATCAAAAAATTACAAACAGAATATCTCCAAAATTTGTAGATACTATCATACTACTAAGCCCAAGAATACAACAAAACCACATACTTCAACCAACATAATGAGGTCAAGAAAGTCTATGACTATTGACTATGAACACAAACATCTTAGTCAACAAATTTCTAGTTCAAAGTAGCAACCGTAAACCAACCTGGGGACAAGAACGATAGACTGCAACAATCAAGCATGTAAAATCAGCATAGAAGATAGAACAAGGATTAAGAACTAAGAATCACCAAGCAATAAAACAAAAGAGGAAAAGAGTGAAGAAAGAATCAGAAAAGAAGTCAAACAAAGAATCGGGAAAAAGGGTCAAGCATATTCCTCAGACGAGAGAAACAAAAGCCATCTGAGAGAGCGAGAGCCTTGTTTCTTGATGCTGGCATCTGGTCCACTGGCACCAGAGGCGATGGAAGGCTCAACAAATGAGAAGATGATGAAAGCAAGCAAATACCAAGAAGATTGGCTCTCTGTTCGCTGACTGGCTCGCCGCCTACCGTCGCCGCTCGTCGTTCGCTTGCCGTCGTCGATCTACGTTGAAGCGCCGTCGGTATTCGGTGAAGAGTGAAGAGGAAGAAGCGTAGTCGACGAAACAAAAATATATTTAAGGGTTTTGAAGATTTTAACGTGAAAATTGTTAAAATGTAAAAAAACGTTAAAATTCAAAATCGGACAAATTTGGACTTAGTCAAAGTTGACGGAGTTTGAAAATGGTCAAAATGACCCTGGGTACGTTGACCATGCCCAGTGCTGCATTGACCGCACCTGCGCCGCACCCGCACTGGTACCGGTGTCGTACCGATACAGTGCGGACTCCTCTTTAAGAGGAGTACCCGTGTGATAGAGACCATCTTTAATATGCAAAGTCGTTGGAGTCGAATTCTTTCCAGCCAAGAGAGAATGACGCAGGGCAGAACCAGAGGGACCCAGTAGATCCAGTGTCTCTTGACGCATCCAGATGAGAGTGCTGATCGACAACTCCATTAAGGATCCGTGCATGGGTCGAAGCTCAGGACCAGAGGAAGTGCACGTAAGGAAGTCCATGCGTACAACCAAGGGGCAAAGACGGTAGAGGTTTAGCCCTTCTTGCTCTAGTTAGTCATTTTGAGATTTTATTTAGACACTTGGACCTTTGTTCATATTTTGGATCCAAATCTCATGTTTTGGATCCATTACTCTTTTTGTTTTGAGTGGAGGTATAAGTACCCCCCATGTTAAGTCATTAGAGTTAGTTTTGAGAATTAGAAAAAAAAAAAAAAGAAAACGTGGGTGAGAGAGAGATTAGATTAATTCTTGTTGATTTTCTATTGTTTATCTTTTTTTTTCTTCAATCAAAGGTCATTGATTCGTGATTCGGAGGGGACGATCCTCCGCACTTCTATGTAAACTTTCCTTACATGCACTTCCTCTAGTCTTGAGCTTCGACCCGAGCACGGATCTGCGTTGGAGTTGTCGATCGGTGCTCTCATTGGGGACGGATCCCTGGATGCATTTGGCGAGTTCGGATCTATCGGGTCCCTCTGGTTCCGCCTTGCATCAAACAACCACTCCAGGTCATTCTATAAAGGATGACCCAAGGTGATGCCTTTTTAAAGACGCCCCCCTGTCATCCTTTAAGAAGGATGACAGGTGGTCTGCCAACATTTTAAAAATGAAAACTTTTATTTTATATAATGTGAATTTTAAAGATGGATAAAGTAATCTTTGAATGACCTTCAATTTACAGCCAAAAGAAATATAAACATATAACACACACACTTGTGGCAGGTGCACCCAATTTTTTTTTTTTTTAAATTCTCGTACTTATACCTACACCTACACCTACATCCACACCCATACCCATGCCCATGCCATGTACCCAAGTGGCATAGATCACAAGGCAATATTACCACAATGTCTTCCAATTTTGTTCTGCTGTAGCATAACATGATCTGGCCTTTCTTCTTGTTGTTATCACAAAGTAAATTTCTGGGTTATTTTAGTTTTTATCTTTTCCTTGTGTGGTATCTACACGATCTATATAAACATAAAAATGCTGAATAATTGTTATATAAGATACTGCATGACAGATGCTGATGAATGGCTGGCATCTGATTGTTTAGGTGCATAGTGCTCACGTCCATCTGCAAAGTGCAAACTCGTCCTGGCTTTACTGAAGAATAATGCTTTCTTTTTACCTTCATTATGTGTTGTTGGAGTTGCCATTCTAGCATGTTTTCTTCTGATTTTCATCTTAGCAGCTTCTTTTTATTGCTTCATGCCTTCATCTTGCTCAGGTGACTTTTGTTGGTACAGAGAGTTTCAGAGCTTTATTGGTTTCCTTTTCATCATTGTTATTCTTGCTATTAATAGAACATCTTGCATTCTTGAAAAAGTCTTTATTATTGATTACCATTTGCACCATATATTTTTTGTAAATATGTAATGAACACATCAAGTAAAAACAATTATTGCAATGACTTATTTACATATATGGGTTACCTAACATTAGGTTAATGGCAGTGGCATCTTCCATCAGATATGTAGTTCATTCTTTTAATGAATTTCTTTATTTTGCAGGCGCACAGTGAAAAATATTCCAAAATATGCATCAGCACAGTTTTATATTGACAATGTACTTCCTCGCATTAAGGAGAAAAAAATTATGGCTCTGAAACCTTTTGTTGATAGATTGGGGTAAGTATTAGTTGCGTCTTGGATGTCCAGCGCTTGCTAATGAATTCTGCAGAAAATGAATTGGTCTCACTTTAAACGTCCTTAGATCCTGGCATGCTTTATGCTTACCTCTTCTCATCTGATTGCACCTGTACATGTTTTGAATGACAAAACCAAGTGCATGTAAAATCCTAATAATTTTTTTTTCTGGCTTCAGGTATGAAAATGTCCCACCAGAAATCAATCGCTTGAGGTGCAGGGTTAACTATCACGCTTTAAAATTTTTGCCTGACATTGAAGAAATGGCTGAAAAGATATATGTGAGGATGAGAAATCGAACTGGCAGCCCTAGTCCTTACATGTAATGCCTGCTTACTATTTCTTGATCATCTGATCTTTCCTGTTTTGCATGCTTAATACTGCTGTTAGGCCCTTTCATTGCCAGGCATCATCAGTGGACTCTTTGGTTAACAGGGCTCTTCACCTAAGGTTTGAGAAGGGTATGGTGGGGCTGTCATTCTGTGATTTTGTGGGGACAAGAGAGGAGAAAGCCATGATGGCAGCATATAGAAAGAAAGAATGGCCTCGTCGCTATAAAGTAAAGAACATTCAGCCTCCACCTGTTAATTTCGTCAGCTAAAATTGAAATACCACATCAGTAAATTTGTTCCTTTCTTTGTACATAGGATGGATCCCATCTTTGGCAGACAGCACTGGAGAAGAGAAAAGAAGGGCGCTGTCCTCTTGAACCTGGTGAAGTCGCTGTGATCTTGCGAGCCATGGGTTACCCAAAAGAAACACAGATTTATGTAGCTTCTGGGCAGGTCTATGGTGGGCTCAACAGGATGGCTCCCCTCAGGAATATGTTCCCCAATTTGGTAAAATTTCTCCTTGAAGACCACATGGATACATGATTTCTTACTGATGGATGACTTTTTAATAATCAATATGCTTAATTTTGGCTATGTGGTCTGCAATTTATATGAAGTGAAAAATCGACTCACCATGGTCCTTTATCTAAGAGTTCTAATGACATAGGTTTGAACCAGCTGTAAGCTTTACACAGGATTTTCATGCATTCTATTGATGAAGAAAAGAGAAAAGAAGAATTAAACTTTTGTTCTGTCCTCAGTGTTGGCAGTAAAAGTCCAAGCCTCTTAGACAGACTGGTTGCAGTGTTATAAAAATCAGTTTGCTTCGCTGATTGGGTGAATTTGCCGGTTCACCAATTCAGGTGAATCTGTTATGAATCAGCCAAACTATTGAAGAAAGCATTCTAAAAATATAAATGGAAAAATGCATAAAAACTTAAAATATGTCAAAAAATTAGTTAAACTCAACATGGGGCACCCTTGAATCAACCACAAAATGGAATCTGTTAGCCATCAACTCAAATCGAGTCAGCTGATTCAGGCCAACTTGGACCAATGCTGATGACAATGATTGGTTGTATCTTAATTCAACCACTCTGTTATATATCATTTGACCCTTGCATTTTCAGGTAACCAAGGAGGATCTGACGAGCAAAGACGAACTGGAAGGGCTAAAGAAACATGTAACAAGTCTGGCTGCACTCGATTTCCTTGTATGCTTGAAGGCTGATGTCTTTGTAATGACTCATGGAGGAAATTTTGCGAAGCTGATAATGGGTGCTCGAAGATACAAGGGTCACCGGCTCAAATCCATTAAGCCGGACAAGAACATCATGGCCAAGTCACTGGGTGATCCTTTCCTTGGTTGGGCCAACTTTGTTGAAGATGTTCTCATTGCACATGAGACAAAGACAGGGTTGCCTGAGCCTTCATTCCCACAATACGATCTATATGAAAATCCTCTAACCCCATGCATGTGTAGAACATGAAACACATTGTTTGTTCATGCTTCTACATTGTACCTTACTGGATCTCATCTCCTTTTTATGGTCTTCTCTTTCTGGTAGGAGAGAGTCATGTATATCAATTTTTGTCCAAATAATGTTGTTGCTAGCTAACTGTAGTTCAACGGACAGCTGTTGCCTTTATAAGAGCAAATACCTTTCACCTATGTGCATGTGGATTTCTCTTAGCCATTTTTGAATTTGGTTCAACGTTAACTCCTTGCTGAGCTTCTAGTTGAAAAGCTAGATGCAGATGATGTCTCATGCAACGCAGAGGTTTGATCTCATTCAGTAAACCGAAGGAATCTTGATCATGGAACCAGAAGGGAATTCAGTTATGGCTTCAAGTGTTCCGAGTAGCAATTAATATGTGTCAGCATCAATCACAAATATCTTCAGTATCTTGCATAACGATGACATGATTTTATTTTGTAGGTTGAATAAAATGCTAAAAAATTGTATGTTTATCATCATTGATGTGTAATTCAGTACACTTGGTTATATTCCTTTCATGGTTTGACATTCCCATTTCACTAAGCACATGGCCATGATAAACTGCTAGTCAAAGTTTAATATGAAAATGGTTGGCTTCACTTTGGAAACATCAAGGATGTTTAACGCTCACCAGGGGGTGCCAGGTCAATGTTTATAAGTTAGTGACAAGAAGTTGGTGATTCATATGTTTGCGAAGAATTTGGTAAAAAAAAAAAAACATTTACTGTTCAAATAGTTTTCTTTCCCGCACAGAACTTGGGGTAGCTCGCTGGCCCTTTTTGCTGATGCTAAAGCAATTACAAAAGCCAGGTTTCAGAAGCACAAGATTGCTAGTCCCTTGTCTATGCCTATAGCTAACTCTTCCCTTCACTTGACCACACCTCAAGGTATGCCTCCTTTTCTATTTCAGTTTATCATTTTTCCCCTACAAGGTCTTAGTGAGGAGGGAGGGCTTGATCTCCCTCAGGCTTCATTAAGCTATATGCTTCCCAATTGACTAACCAAAGATGGGGTTCCTCTAAATCTCAGAATCAGGCCCTTTAACAACAATTGAGTCGACAATGGATCACCATCATCCAGATAGGGTTAAGAGTGGGAATTCATGCGAACTTAATCACCATCTCAGAAGCATGCAGGATTGATGGATGAGAGTTGGTAGGAAACAACGCAAAAGACTTGTGCAGCTTTCCTTGCAAAATAAAATTGATTTCTTGGTGGAAAAGGGAAGACCTTGTAGCTACGAAAGAGGGAGAATCCAGTGTTCGGCATGATATAAATACCACGGCTAATGACGTGCCTTTTGTGGTATCAATCCAGTTTGACCTCATCTCCCTCCTAAAATATGATATGTTCGATATTAGTTTCTTACTGGATGTGTGAGTTAAGGATATGATGATTGAATGTATAACCAAAAGAAGTGGTTGATTCATGGCGAATTCTAACATTGATAGTTGTAGATGGCCCAGCAGGTTTGTTTCGCCTCTGGAATCCGAAACATATCTTCCTTTTAAGCAGTAAGAAATCCAGGCAGTGGTTTGATGGATCATTCTCTATCTTAAATCTTGGTCTTACAATTTAATGGTTCGTGTGCACCTCCCAACTACCCTTTTCACAGAATAAAAGGTCTCACAGAGCTTGGATAAGGGTTGTTTCCCTCTCTTTTCCCATAATCATTTTGAAGGACTTCAATGCGATGCGAAAGGTTCTGTGACAAAACTAAAAGACCCCCAACCCACCCTTGTGCAGGGCTTTAACAGTTTTATTGATAGATGCTGGTTAATGGAGATTGGACACCCTTTGAGCCCTTTCCCTTGATCAATTTGAAGAAACAAAAGGGACACGTTCTATGTAAATTTAATTGGTGTTTTCTTGATCAAGCACTGGTGCCCTCCAGATGCTTCATGTGCCAAACCCACTTTAGATTATAAGGCTTTTATTTTCCATGCTTTCAATACTAGCAGTAGCTCGAGGTCTCAAAACTACGATTCCTTTATTTATATATCATGGAAGAAGAGTGTATGTAGATCAATAGCAGAGGCAGTTGTGGGTTGCTGTGGAAATTTGCCCATATTAGTCTACACAAATTTCCTTATTTATATTTTGCTATAGCCATATGCTTTACTACTTATATACAAGCACCTCTTAAATTTTAAAATTTGAATGGTTAGTCTCTCAAGAAAAAATTCTGGCTCTACCACTCGTGTAGATCCATCATTATGGAGGAATAATATAAAAAGGATGGTGGTTGCCCTATGGTAAGGAAAGTCCTCTCAACTTAGAACAAGGACTCTTTTGGAAATCTTAAAATCAAATAACCCACACTTGAAGAATGTACATAACAAGATATGACGAGTTTTATTGAAAGAGAGATGGAAATTAGAAACTCTTGGAAGAGAACTCTTCCTTGAAGAAGTGAAGACTGTGAAGTGCAGGAGCAAAACTAAAGTGTGGGCAAGATGGATTCCTGAAACACAAAGTGCTTTCAAATGACAAATAAAATTGACAGCCTAGAAGTTGCAGGACACATTTATCATGACCCTAAGGCCCGTTTGAAAAGGTGGAACTCTTAAATGTAGGATTTTTTTTTTGGCATAAATGGAATTTTTGTTCGGGATTAAAGTTTCACCTAAAGAAGTTAAACTCCTCGGCTTCAGTTTTTCGACCATTGGAAGTTCCCTGTTAGGCAGCTTCTCGCCTCCTTCTCTTCCACTCGCTTCTCGCAGCGGCAGCCCATCGAGCTGCTGCCTTCCCTGCCGACGACCAGCGTAATCGATCACTGTAACTCATCTCCTTTTCCTTCTCTCTCTCTCGTGTTTCCTCTTATTATCTCTCCTCACCTCTGTCTCTGTCCAAAGATCGAAGAAGAAAAGGAAGGTCTCTCGCCTCTCCCGTTAGGAGAAAAAGAAGGAAGAAGGCCAAGCATTCTCTGTCTCTGTCTCTCTCTCTCTCTCTCTGTGAGAGATCGAAGAAGAAGTCTCTCTCTCTGTCCTCAAAAATCGAAGAGAAGAAGAAGGAAGACGATGCATTGTCGCCTCTCTCAATTCTCCCCTCCTCTCTCCCCCCTCAAAACTGGAAGAATTGCTGATTTTGCTTCTCTCTCGCCTCTTCCATTCTGTTATGGTTAATCATATCCAATTGATCCGATGTGCACATATTAATATTTTGATCAAATAAGAATGATGAAAAGACTAAATCTGATCCAAATCCATTTTTCAAATTCACAATTACATCCAAATCCAACCTTAAGTACACAAGCAAATCCGAACCATATTATAATATGTTAAAACCAAACTCTCAAATGTATGGGTATTAGATATATCATAGTAATTTAAAACTAAACCTGGCTTGGAATCCGAATCCAGACAAATATTTGTTTAAAACCAAATCTGAATCCAAGTAGACGCCATTTTTTAAATCTAAATTTCATCTGGGTTCTTAATTGGATGTTAATTTTTTTTTTCCAATACCTATTTTTGGAAAGCAATTCTGTCGGATATCCAATTCATATCTGATCTACTAACATTTCTATCAGGGGAAAGCCATCATTCTTGCTTTTGCATTGCTGGTTTGATCCACTGAATAATTGAGTAGATTGGGTGCCTCCGAAATTAACAACAAATCCAACATGAATTTATAAACTATCCAGCAAGTAAAAGATTGAGTGCGTTCGAAAATTTATAAAATCTTTAGCATTAGTGTTGAAGAAAGAGTCTCGGTTTGGTGAAAGTAAAACTAACCATAACTCATCCGACATATATATATATATATATATATATATATATATATATATATATATATATATATATATATATATATATATATATATATAGAGAGAGAGAGAGAGAGAGAGAGAGAGAGAGAGATTGAAGAAATCAGAAATGCCATAAACTAGTCCATAATCCAATAGTCAACACAAATTTCAACATATTTTAATCATTTTGGCTGTTAACTCACGGCTTCATGAGTTAATACTGCAGGAATCAAGAAATGTGAATATACGAAGCAGTTTGCTACAGTTGTACTAGATAAATATTCTCTGATTGAAAAACTTTCTCGCTGTTTGATTGTAACCGGATGAAATCTTATCTACAAGATTATGTATAGTTACTCACTCTTGAAGGTTAAGTTGTTGTGATAAAATCTGGGTATCTTGATGTAGTCTTCAGATTCTAATCTCCCAACTGAGTTTTTTCTTTATTTAAAAAAATTTGAGATCTTGTAATTGTATACATGTTCAGGAAAGGTCTGAAGGTATAATCATAATCAAATAAACCATATAAATCACATATACCCAGAGGCTATAACCAACAAAAGTAAAAACGTTGTGATTGAAGAGAATTTATAGAACCTGGATATGTGTCAATGTGTGCATCAGTATCGTTAATAACTAAAATACGTTTAGTTTACACTGGGAAAAAAACTTTTTGTTAAAAATAAAAAAATTGAGGGATGTCCTTCCCTCGTTTGCGTTACTGCGTACCGTGCAACTTTCTCTCATAATTTATATGTTACTCAGTATACAAGTTTTCCTCGAAATCTCAATAGCTTGGCAGGATCTGTCCGTTGCAAATAAGAATATGAGAAACGACACTCCGCCATTTATGTTAGGTGCATTGTTTTCTTCTGCCAGATTGCCATCGGCCCATCATCCTTCAGTGATATGAGATATGATGATCATAGATCTTTCTCTAAGATATAAGGACGCAATGGCTGTGAATAAGCAGAAAACAAGGTAAACATTGACGGCCTTGCCTTAACTATTGCGAAAGCTGCGCACTGTAAAAGTTGAAATCAAGGGGACAATAACTGTTGCATTTTGAAGGATAAAGACAAATCATGACAAATTCTTTTTTAGGAAAAAAAAAAGCGGAAACGAATCAATAAATACTACGGCGAACTGCACATGACTATACAGATCCTCTTTCTTCAAGCGTTTTTGTTTCAGGTCGCTTTAACAGAGCCATTAGGTCGACTAGAATGAGCTCCATTGCGCTTGGTTTTGTTATTTTAACCAGTCTACTAGTGTGAGTTTTGTCTGTTTATCTGTTTCTCCCATTCAAGTTTTTTACCTTGGAAATATGATGTTGTCGGTGACATGAGCCGACCCATTTCAGGATTGGTAGCGCGGAGCTGTCTAGCTGTGATGGACAGGCCAGTGTTCCTCCAAGAGGGTGGAACTCATACGATGCTTTCTCTTGGATTATCTCAGAGGAGCAATTCTTGCAGAATGCAGAAGTTGTCTCCAAGAAACTGCTTGCCCATGGATATAAGGTCACAGGGATACACTTTGAGTAAAAGGATACTAAAGAAAAAACCATCATGTTCATTTCGCCATTTGTTAGGTGTAGTTTTTGTTTTATCACTTTGTGAGTGGAAATATAAAATTTTCCTTTCTCTTTTCTCTTTGCTTCTGCTGTTTCTGGTTCCAGTATGTTGTCGTCGATTATTTATGGTATAGAAGGAAAGTAGAAGGAGCATACTCGAACTCTCTAGGATTTGATGTAATTGATACATGGGGAAGGCCACTTCCTGATCCTCAGAGGTGGCCTTCTTCAAGAGGTGGCAAAGGATTCAAACATGTGGCTGATGCTGTTCACAAGATGGGCTTGAAATTTGGGATTCATGTCATGAGGGGTATCAGCACCCAAGCAGTCAATGCCAACACCCCCATTTTGGATGTTATCACGGTACGTGGCCTTCTGGTGTTTCTCCTTTATGACGATCTTCTGCCATTTGGGGGGGAAAAAGGTTCTCTACAGAGCCTTCTTTATAAGTTTTAGCTGCATAAGACGCCTTTAGACGATTTGTCTACTTGAGTGCTTTGTGATTCGTACCTTTCATTTCTTCTATTGAAGTCCTAACTGAACCTTTTAGGGAGGTCAATACAACGATTCAGAGCGGCATTGGCAGGCAAAAGATATTGGCCTAAAGGAGAGGGCCTGTCCATGGATGTCACAGGGATTTATGGCCGTAGACACTGATAAGGGAGCTGGTAGAGCATTCCTGAGGTCACTCTATCATCAATATGCTGAATGGGGTGTTGATTTTGGTAAATCCATAACCGTATATCTTGCAGTATTGATCAGCTCTTCTGCCTAACATGCCCTTTATAGATACTTTGCTTTTGTTGCAATGGAATATCTGCTGATTACATAAAAAGTTGTACCTGATCAAAGGTGAATTGCATGACAGCTTTAATTGTAGTCAGCATGAACTTATGCTATGTAGAGGTATAAAAATCGTGATGCATGATGAAATATGTTGTTCAGTCCTTTCATATCCGAAGTCAACCAGAACCCAAATAATTTATCATTATGGTCTTTTCGATGAAGAAGTGCTGTGGTAGCATCATGCTAAACAATACTATGAGCTGTTTTGTCCTATTGTATCGCTTTAGGAGGCACAAAGATTTATTCTCTAATGTGTTGTCATATTCTTTTTTCCGTTTGCAATTCATACTTTTGTATAACATGGCTGATTTTCTGTGACCCATTTCAGTGAAGCATGATTGCGTCTTTGGTGATGATCTAGATACAAGCGAGATATTAATTGTATCTGAGGTAGCTTACAAACTCTGAAGTACCAGTTGCTTTTCACCAGACCTGCTATATATCACAAGAATCCAACTAAGTTTGGGCTGAGAATGTTTTGCAGGCTTTACAAAGAATAAGTCGTCCAATTGTATATTCTCTCTCACCTGGAACACATGTTACGCCAGCCATGGCTGCCAAAATTAGTAACAGGGTGAACATGTATAGGATAACCAGTGATGATTGGGATGCATGGGAACATATCAAAACGCACTTCAATATATCCAGGCATGGTTATTTCTAATCCATCTATGCAGTATACTGTTATGTTCCTATGGTGTTCTGTGCATAGTTAGGTTAATAGTCTTTGGTTTTTTCAAAAATTTACCAAGTTATTTGACAAATCGAATTCATGAGTTTAAAACTTATAAATAAAAAGGTTGCTTAATTTTCTATATGGTTTTCAATTCATATCTCTGGTACCAAAAACATGGGTACTAGCTAATAAATTCAAAACTCTATTTAATTTTTGGTCTCCAAATATGCTTCCCTTTACCTTTTTTTACAGTCCTTAAACACATAAGAATGGAATGTATTGCACATCTTTGTCATATTTGATGCCAATTTTTGGGGATCAGGGTAATTTTTTTTTGTAACCAACCTTTTTTTTGTCTGAGCAGAGACTTTGCTTTCTCTCACTTAATTGGTGCTGAAGGACTAAAGGGAAAGTCATGGCCAGACATGGACATGCTACCATTTGGCCAGCTTACAGATGTTGGTAAGGCATCCCTTTCCATCATAAACTAATTAGTTCTTTCATAAAAGCACGAACTTTATGATGCCACAGCTACCATATTTCTTGAATGCATCGACTTTCATATTGGTCTGGGTAGAGAACTGAGCACATCCTTCCTGTTGTTTAGTAAATATTGAACATTTGAACTTTGGTCATTAGCTGACCAGCTTGAAACCTTTATCTGTTGATAAGAAGCATCAACCCGTATGGATGATTAGTGAACCACATACTATTGGATGATATCGGTAAACTGCCTCTCCCTCTGTATTCTGTCATCTTTCTTAATCTCTCTCTCACACACACACACAACATGGAGTCCTGAACTCTCCAATCAACCATAGCGTTTAAGGCTACAGCTTATCATTTTCTCTAGAAAAACATAATAAACTGTCTCCCATATGAAACTCATCCTATATCATGTGTATTCTTGTTATGTCCCATGTGTCTATGTTACATGAACTCATCCAGTTGCTGCTGTTGGAAAAACTTGATTGCCATATGGGTTCTAGCATTTATGAATAGATACCTGCTGAATTGCAGGTCCTGACTGCTCTGACTGCCAAGTGCCCCTTAGTTTGTTTTAGTTTTCTTGATTGATATATGTTGTTTGCATTGCAATGGCCAGCTAATTCAACAGCTAACTGTCTTTTAGGTTCAAATGAAGGGCCTCACAGAAAATGCAATCTCACCATCGATGAGCAGAGGACACAGGTAGAAGTGATTTCACTAATTAAAATGTCATGTTTCATTTGCTGAGTCTTTATGTATCCATTCTTTTGCCCTCTCTCTCTTTATCTCTCTCTCTCTCTCTCTCTCTCTCTCTCTCTCTCTCTCTCTCTCTCTCTCTGTGGCAGGTTACTTTGTGGTCGATGTTCAAGTCTCCCTTGATGTTTGGAGGGGATCTGACTCAAATTGATCAGACAACGCTGGGTCTTATAACAAATCCCACCCTTCTGGAAATTAACTCCTATAGTGGAAACAACATGGAGGTACTTATGTTTAAGTTAGCATGACAATCTTTGTATTGTGTCAGTAATTGCAGCTAAAGTATTCTCAGTTGATGATGATATTTTGGTGGTTAAATTTCAGTATCCTTTTGTCCATGCAAAGAGTCCTCATTGTGAGAATGTTCAGATGACAAGGCCAGTTGTTCCTGTGGATGGAAACAAAGATGTCAATAATGGTCTACAGTTAACTAGTTGCTCTAATGATAGAGCAAGGGGCTTCATTTTGGAAGCTTATAATGGAGACATGGATCACATATGCTGGAAAAAAGGCGTAGCTGGAGAAAGTAGTTCAAGATTCTGTCTGTACAAACGTCAACCTTTGCTAACAGAGTATGAATTTTTTCTCCGTATGATGTCAATTGCTTTAGGTTCTCTTTTCAGTAACTTTGACTTGATCTGATAATATGATACCATGATGTAGGGAAGAGCAAATTGCATATGAAAGGCGATATTCTGGAAAATTTCATTTAGTGACAGCTGCATCTGATGATCTGTGTCTTGATTCTTCTGTAGACAGAAGAAATTCCATGGAGAAATCAGCCTTCATGAAGTTTTCCTCTTGTAGATACAGTGCTAACCAGGTTGATTAACCACTATTCCTCACAAAAAAACTTCCATTAGTGCTTCAGATTTTATTCTTTGTGAATGCATGTGTCTGCCATTTTTTTTGCGTGTCTGAAGTATGTTAACTGCTTTTGTGTCAAGCTCATGGTGTTTGCAATCTTAAGATCTTTTCTGTATACCAAGCCTGGATCAGATGTTTTTTCCACATTTTTTTGCCCACTGTTAGTCTAGGATCAGGAAATTTCGATCAAAAGATAAAGAAATATTTTTGCTTCACTTGGCAGCTTTGGGATTATGTTGATGGCAAGCTTGTTGATAGCTACTATGGTCTCTGTGCAACTAAGCACACATTAGATGGTAAACCATCCTTCATGCTGTTTGAAATCTCCTTACCTTTGTTAAATATCATCTCTAATATATGCTTTCCTAAAATGATTCTTTCAGATACTAAATATGAAGGAGAAGTTCGTTCTTGGATTGCAACTGGAAGAAAAGGTCAGCATACTTTTGAAGCAAATTTGTTATTCAACGTCTTTTCATGAAAAGTTTGTCAAATGAAGTGTTAATATATTGTATGATGCACATGATTGGGCATTTCAGAATCATTCTTTCTATTGAATGCATATTGCATAAACTGATTCATATTGATATCATAGTTCTAGTTTCAAACCTGCTAACTCTTTGACCATCTTGTTTCTGTTTAGGTGAAATATATCTATCTTTTTTCAATCTATTCTCTTGTAAGATGATAATATCAACAACGATGAAGGAGTTGGCTAAGGTGCTGCCTAAGGACTACATAAGGGAGGGCTCCTGCTATTGTTCTGAAATTTGGACGAATCAGCAGCTTGGGACAATAAGAAAAGAGTTGTCCATGGAAGTCGCAGCACATGGTTGTGCAGCATTCGTCCTCAAATGCCACTAGTAATATCCACACAGAGGTGCGGTACAATGTATGAGGAGATTCACTCAACTTTCCATGTCAAAGTGACGCTAGAACAGAGAAGTACGTGCATGGATAAGCATGCAGTATGCTTTATGTTGGTTGAAGTGAAATATCGCTTCAGGTAAACTGTCATATTTAGGGGTTGAAAGTCCTTCCGAACATTTAAGTCTTAGCATTGTTTATTTTCTAGTCAATGCAATACCAAAACCTCTTCACTTACATGAAGCAAAACTGTACTCATCTAAATTGTGTTTAAGAATTTTTTAAAAATCACAATTTTTAGTCTTAGAACAGAGATGGCAGCGAACAATTAGTGATAGCAGTGCTCGATTCAAGCAATTATGGCCTTAATCCATCACTTCAACTAGTCTAAAGAATTTTGACCTGTAGTTCATTTTGGCAACTTCAATCTCAGAAGAACAAATGTTCAACGCCTTGTTACTGGCAAAAACAGTTCATTAAGCCATTTCATCATCTATCGCTAATAGATTTGATAACAAGTGTCATATGCGAAGCATGACACTAAGTGAACCATATTTCCCTGTCCATCTCGCACCTATGAAAGCATCCATGGTCATCCTCACATCCACTGCAATGAAATTATCCTATCATGGATTCTGAATTCAGTTAGCAAAGAGATAGTGGATAGTGTAATTTATTTCACCAGACTACTGATATGTGAAAAGATTTGCATAACCATTATACCGGAAGCCTGTTACCACACTCTTGTAATTAGATGCTGACTTAGTATGTTGACTCCAGGAAGAAGCAATTTCAATGGCATTGTGTGTCACTAAAATGAAATATCTATGCAACAAACTCAGCTTCTATTCTCAAATTAAACAGGCTACTTGCCTAGTTAGTTTTATGATCTGAATTCCAAGCCTATGACAGTTATTTTCGTCGTGTTCATTAAGCATTTTACCAAGAGATGTGTTCCACAAAACACTGTCTCTTCCGCTTTTGAAGACCATAATGAAATCTTTTCCTTGCAAGAAACCAGTTTGCTATGGAGTTGTCCAATGTCTTCAAATTAAATGTTCTCAGTCAATTGATGAGGCCCATATATGATATATAGGCTGCTAATCAGCAATAGCTCTATCTCAATTTGGGTGCGATTGAAGATCTATTGTCTGGGATGATGATTGTACCAAGTAAACTTCCTGTTAAGTTTCTTTTCAATCACAAGTTTTTCATGACATAAATTTTCTTCTATGCTGCTATCTGTTTGACTCATGAGTCTGAATTGTATGATAAGAAAGAACATAGAAGGAAGAGGGTTCCTCAACCTCCCGCAGCTGTTCATTGAGGAGAGGGTTCCATTACTAATTACCATCTTACAATTATTCTTGCAATCTAGTTTATAATTTTCTCTCTTCAGGAAATAAGGATAGGGCCAATAGAGAATTTCTTTTCTTGTTTTTACAGTTTGACAAGTTATCTCATTTTTCTTGTTCAACTGATCTCCTGTTGATTCTCTTCAAGAGTGGTGAAGTGATATCCACGCTAATGCTCTCTAACTGCAATGGTTTCTCCAATGGCCTCCCTCAAGCTCATTGTTCCTTGAATAACATTGAGGTTGGTGGTAAGAAAATGATTTTTGGGGAAAACACCATGAAAAAACACCTCCTTTTTCTTCTTTGACCGGGCAAGACAAAGATACCTGGGCAGACTTTTATCACATTGATAACAACAAAGTTAGATTCTAACTTAATCTAACAAAGGAAGTAAAAAATTAACTAAGACAATATTGTAATCAACATGAAAATGAAGCTTGGAACAAAGCCAAGTGAAAATGAAATGAGAGGAGAAGAAAGAGGAAGACAAACCAAGCATGGCCAAGCCGTGTTGGCTCGAACCTGGTTGTATGCGCTATACTGGTGTACGAATTTTTATGTGCTAGTATGGTTAATGATGAAAAGATCGCCAATTCAAAAAAAAAAAAAAAAACTTTTTATGACTACAAAAATGGAAGTCGAAAAAAGGTGAAAGACAGAAAAGAACATTTCGTTTTTCAAAATTACAAAAATATCCCTCTCCTCCTAGTGCATATATGGGGTTGCATGCACCTATCGGCGCACTCAACTCGCGACTGGTCGTGGCGAGTACACGTCATCAGCCACTGCATGGCCACATCAGCTTCGTGTGTGAACAACACATGGTCAATACAGCCAGGTCCGACCACTATGTGACCTTGTCAAGGTTTTTTTTTTTCTTTTTTTTTTTATTGGAAAAAGCAATGGTATATTTAAAAAGGTGGGGAGTCTTGGTAAATCAATTGTATTTTAGGAATCATGGATATTTTGGGTATTTTGAAATGGAAGGTATTTTGGGAAATGTGCATGGTGTCTCGGGCCCTCAAAGATATGAATGGAAGTTCAGATCTAAATGTGACGATGTAGAACCTAGAATGGATTTGAAAGTGTTGTTTGGATCTGGGATGGTTCAGAAAGTGAGATTTGGACCCAAATTGGGTCATGAAACTTGAAAGTGAGATTTGATCTTGAAGTTGGATTTGAACTCATATTAGATTCAGAAGGTGGAAATTTGGATCTGAATTTAATATGAAAGTTGTAGTTTAATCCAGAGGAATCTGAAAATGATAATTTGGATCCGAAAAGTGATCATTTGGATTTGAATATATTCGAAAGCGATAGTTTGGATCCAATTATATATGAAAGCAATGGTTTGGGTCTAACTGGATCCTAAAGTATATGTTGTATCCAAATGGATTTAGAAGTGGTAGTTTAGTTCCAAATGAATCCAAAAGTGAATATTTTGGATCCAGATGGATACAAAAAAGATAATTTGGATATGAATGAATCCGGAAGTGATGGTTTGGATCCAAAAGGCATATTTTAGATTTGAATGGATCTAAAATGGACAACTTGGATCTTAATGAGTCAGAAAGTTATAGTTTAGATCCAAATGGATGCGAAAGTGATATTTTGGACCTGAATGGATTCAAAAGAGATAGTTTGAATAAGAATGGATCTAAAAGCAATATTTTGGATCTGAAATGGGTCCAAAAGTGAGATCTTGGTTCTAAAAATTAACAATTTGGGTCCAAAATTGATCTAGATGAAAGGTTTTGGATTTTATTTGGAGCTAGATCAAGTTTCCAAGGCATAGATTTGATATCTATTGAGTTTGTCTTTGCCCCAGTTGAGAAACTATGAGAGGAAAGCAACAAACATTTGAACCAATAGTTGTGGCAATCTTACTGGCAAAGCTACTGATATTGGTTTTCCGGTAGAAAAGTCCCATATTTAGTGGCGCCAATCAGTGGCGGAGCCAAAAAAATTGGCTGGCGTGGGCTGGACAGTGAGAGGGAGGAAGAAGAAATGGCTGGCGTAGGCAGGACAGTGAGAGGGAGCTCTTGAAAATATTTGGGCTGGCGTGGGCAGGCGCCCACACCTGCCCCACGCTGGCTCCGCCACTGGCGCCAATAGATCATAGTAAGGTTTGTGTCTAGCCATCAGACTACTGGTTCTCTCAATCATGTTACCACCTTGGATGCATGCAACATTTGTCTAAGGACGTGACAATCAAACACGTTAAGAACTTATGTGCAATCACTAGCTCTAACTTGGTTTTTCATTATAAAGATACGAAAGAATCTCTTGTATTTTATACACTAACTTCATTAATAGAAAACAATTTTGTGGTGATCATTAGATTACTAAAGTTAATTTAGCAATTGTCTGACATGATTTTTGCAGAAAAAAAAAAGTTTGTAAATTGTTAAATCCTTTGCAGACTGTGCCACATTCACTGCATAGCAATTATATTAACCAAATGCATATACCACAACCTTTTTTAGGGAACATCTAAAACGCAAGTAGATCATATTCGTTCTTCATTTAAACCCAAGCAAGGCTTTTTGAGAATCTCTCCTTGGAGGCTTCACATGGTAGACTAACAAGCATGATAAATTCAATAATTGTTTTAGTTGAAGCTTCGAAGGGTGGATGGTAGCTGGAATCATGTGTTCTTTGGAACGATGTCCCAGTAAAAAATAAAGGACACCAAACATGAGACAGAAGAATATGAAGAACAATTCGTCTTCTTGTTAAAAAACGTTCAAGTCATGTTGATTGATGCTCTCTCTATCTCTCTCTCTCTCTCTCTTGGGGTCATGTCTGGAGGCCGTGGCTCATTTCAGCTTTTTGGGTGGAGCGCAACAACAGGGTCTTCAGGGGCACCTTCTCTTCGCCAGAGTCTGTGGCTCGTCTTGTGCAAGGGGATGTCCAGTTTGCCATTCGGTTGAAGCGCCGCTGCCCGTCTGCGGTTGGGTGACTGTGCCGCTCCGTCTTTCCTCTTCTCTCTTATTTTTTATGCATTGTTTGTATATTTCTTCTTCCTGCTTCTGTTTTTGCGGTATATTTTTGTGCGGTTTGTTTTTGTATTTAGGGGACCTTTTGTCCCCAAATTTTGTTATATATTCCCATCTTATCGGCTCTCTCTCTCTCTCTTTCAACTAGAGAAGGGAATCTCTCTTTCTCTCTCTTGCCACAAAAGAAAGGCCGCAAACGGCTTCTTTCTTTGTCTCTCTTGCCACTATTATCACCTCTTGTTCTCTAAACAAGAACTTGATGTTCCTAGGAACAGGTGTTCTAAAATCATACATGCTTAATGCAAACTCTTGTTTAGAGGCCGTTTGGCATTAAGAACACCACATGACGACTCATCTCAAAATAATGATAGATTCATGGAACACTTGTTCGATAGTTTCATGAATATATTATAATTTTGATGCAGATTCATGGAACACTCATATGGTGTTCTTATACCAAATGGTCTTTAGGAAACATTTTGGATATTATCCTTGGATGTCATAAGAGTTAGGTGAAGCCAAATTGTCCAACAAAATATATTGAGATACCAAGAAATGACGCATATGTTAATGATATCCTCTTCTAGATGTTCCTTAGTGTATATGAAACATTTTTTAGTGTGACCCATGTGAAAATGAAATCTGCACATTACTAAGCTTTTCCAAAGGACAAGCGTCACTTTATAAGTTAAAGTATGATTAATTTGAACTTAATTTTTAATATATATATATATATATAAAATGAAGGTTCATTTTCGTTTTCCGTTGGAAGATAAAGAGTCAATTAATATGTTACAGTAGCTTGGCCAACTCGATTCGGTTTTCTTATTTTATAAAACTACCTAAATTAAATGAAATATGCCAACAAATTCCTTTACTTAAATTTTTTTTAATTAATCATTAAATTACTTGTAAAATATAAAAAAGTAGAAAGCAGGTCAATTGGCCTGCGCCTATGCATCTCAATTCATTATCTTCCAGCTGAATACTGCCAATAAGAAACCAGCACTTCGTGGCGTATGAGAAAAACTCCATGTTTCATGCAACGCATCGGTCTTAATCACATATGAGATATCCAATATTTGGGGACCATTACTTTAAACTTTAAAAAGAAGAAAAAAATCAAGAACATTTCGAATGGAATTTGGATCTGATAAGTCAATTTGGATTATCTTTAGAATTCTGTGTAGTCATGAGTTGTTTGACATTAGAAGCAGTGTGAGTGTTCTCTGTTCCAAAATTTTGGCACATCTATGGAACACTTATTCATGTGTTTCGTGAATCTATTCCTGATTTGAGTGCAGATTCATGAAACACTCACATGGTAGTCTTAATCTAAAATAACTTTTTAAGGTCCAAAGCAAAATCACAATGTGATTGCCACATTTTTTGTGGTTCAAAACATGTTTTTGGTACTTTTTATCATACGGAGTAATCCCACAAACTCCATATTCAAATTGGTTTTTATTGAAAATATACTTTTATATATTCATTTTAGTGCAACAGGACGGAGGTCGATCACGAGCAATGCAAAAGGCACATAGAACAGACTCTATACCTTATGAGAACGAGGAGCTCTGTAAGAACTTCTCTTCTTTTAAAAATAATAGGACGAAATATTTCTTCTGCTCACCCAAAAAGCACAAATTTGAAAAACTTGAATCTCGATCCATAACCAAAATAGGGACTGTTTGTATACAAACAAGGTGGGTAGGCCCAAGAAGGTTTCTTCTTGAGAATGAGAAAAGGAAAAAATTATCCCAAAATCAAACATGAACAGGACATGTATGGCTTTTGTGTGGATGAGGGCTCACGCCCGCCGCTGAAGATAAGGGCGGTGGAAGAGCCCCATGGGGCTCTACCATGAACAGTGGGGCCCACAAAATTAGAGTGGGTGGGCCCCACCTGCCCCTTTTGTAGAGAAAGAGTATTGTTGGCATCTTTTACTTTTAAGATAATTTCTAAATACGTTAGAAAGCTTTTATTTTTAATTAAACTTTTATTTTTTAAAAAAATAAAAAACTTCATTTTCTTTATTAATTCACAACAAATTCAATTTCAATTAATAGGGCGCTTCACAAAACATGCAGCCTCACCAATTTCTATTCATAAAATGAACGTCTTTTTCTAATGTTGAGTGTCCGTGTCAACATATGACATCAAGTCAAGATAAGTTTGCTTATGATTTTGGGCAGATTGGACTTAGGGTAAGAGAGATAGTGACATACTGATGATGATGAAAGAAGTGAAACCAGCTGGCTACGTAGTTATCTTTTCACTTTTTTGTATTATTAAAGACCGTCGTAAAAAGTGCATTTGCGACGGAGTTATGGATTTTAGTGATGAAATATACATTAGTTTTTAACAACACAAAATTAAAATAAGAATTAACTATAATAATAATCGCTTACCATATAAGTAGCTGGCAAATTTCAATTTTCTCTTAATTAGATTTGAAAACTTATTTGAGATGTTAATCGAAAATATGTTGCATCTAAGGAAAGGCAAAACCAAAATATGCTGATCAAAAATTTCTTGTTCGTCATAGCCTATGTCATAGGGATCCAGGGGTGGTCTAACATACTTCTTAGTGGCATATTTTTTTTACAAGTTATGTTAGTAGACATGCACTCCAAAATCAAGACCTAAAAAAAGAGGCAAAGAAAGAAAATTCTTGAATTATCACATCAAAACCTAATTTATTGCACATCAATAACTTTGGGCTTTTGGGTATCTTTCAAACCAATGGTATTAGGTAAAATAAATAATATCTAAATTAATTAAAATATTTTTGTTACGATTATTTTAAATGAAAATTTTACCAATTAAAATACTACTCCAAACATATTTTAAAAAAAAAAAACTTTTTTTCTTTTTCCGCTCTCACTCTCTCAAGTTGGGTGGATGAGGCTGATTGCTAGGTTAACCCTATCCGCTGGTTTTTAGAAGCCGTTTCGGACCATTTGGATCGGGTCAAGTGTCAAAGTACCGAAACCGCCTAGAGCTTACTTTAACGAAACGGGTCTGCGCTTCGTCTCAGATGCGCCCAAATGGTCTCGGACTCGTCCTAAAGGCGATCAAAAGATCCAAATCTGATCCAACCCGATGAATCAGGATCCAGGTCTAGAGCTCGTTGTCTTTCGGATCGGGTCAGCGTGGAGCTTGTTCTCGTCCGCCCCTATGCTTGCTTGGCAAAACGGCAAAGAGCAAGAAACAGTGTCCACTCGAACGTCTCTCTTTTGGTCATCCCAACACGTTTCTACATCTACACCGTCCATCGGCGAGGGCTGGCGGCAATCGACGGCGGGGAGCCGCTGATCATCTACCCATCCCCGCCTCTCTTCGCTGCCTATATATAGATGGAATTTCACCTGAAAGCGGAGGCGAGAATCTCCGCTCCTTAGCTGTTTTCCTTCCCCCCGTTTGGAAGACGGTCGGAAAATCTTTCTCGCGGTGCTCGAGGCGGAAAAGAGGAGGTTTGAGGTACGTCGGGACGATCTTTCTCTTTCGTTTCCGGTGTTTGTTTCCGATTGTTGTTGTGCGTAATGGAATCTAAAGGAAACAGTTTTTCTTGTACTTATGGATGGGATTGGGTTTTCCCGTCACTTGCAACTCCGCGTGGGATTCGAAGTCTACGTTCCTCGAGGACTCTTCATCGATTTGGATTTTCGTTTCGTTTGGTTGTTTGGCGCGGAATTTTAAACTGTGAAAAGCGTTGTTCTTTTCCTAGGGAAGTGTGCCGAAGGAAGAACTCTGATTCGGGAGTTGGAAGGTTTAGGTGATAATGCGTCACTCCCTCGTTCCTCGCTTTAGATGTGATTGATTTTACATAGGGGAAAGCTGCGGGAACGCCATCACTGATGTTTTTCCTTTCAGAAACCATTTGATCATGTTTGCTTACGCTTGTCAAAAGAGAGGGTGTCAAACAACAAAAGTTCGTTATGTGCGAAAACTTTTCCAACTCAAAGGGATCTTATCGGTACTTTTCTTCCACAATAATCCATGATCAAGCAATTAGTTCTTTTTCCCTTCCATTGTTTATATATTCGTTAGGCATGAATGTGTTAAAAGTTTTCTAATAGATAATAGTTTTTTTTTTTTTCTGTTTCAAAGGTTTCTCCATTCTTTCGTCTTGCGACAGAAAAAAAATATAACAATAATAATTTAAAAGATGTCAAATTAGAAAACCAGTAATTTTAAGTCTTGTTGGACAGGCTTCACGTTAACACGAAAGGAAGAAAAAGGAAATCTGTTGAGTTTCATTTTCTTGGGAGCTACTGAGCAAGACCCAAGGAAGAGTTTCTCCTCCATCATGTTACTGGATTGTCCTACGGATTTATTTTCCCAGCTAGCTCGTGGCTGGGACAACATACACTTCTTGCTCGGTGATTCATGAACGTATGGTGGAGAGGCGTAGGCCGCGAACAGTTAGGGCCCGGTTTATTGGGGAAAATGGTTTCCAACTTAGTATCATGGCGGGCCGACGAAACAACGGTCGTCAGTCCGATTCTTGTGTTGCTATTTATGAAATAGAAAAAGTGGGTGTCTTGCTTTTATTAGTCTATCTCTCCCGTCTGCTTTTTTCCACAAACACAAAATAAAGCGAGTGACCTATTGCATTACGTCAAACACATCGTTGTCGCTCGTTTTCCATGGTAAATATTATATATATCATGGCTGTGCTTCACTGTATTAGATTTCTCGGCTGTTGAGCTGATTAAAGTATTCTCGCTCCTATAATTTGGCGCTAAAATGAATATGAGATGTCATTGTTAATTATAGACCCCACACATTATGTTGACTGAATGACGCCTCCTGAATTCGTTCTTTCTTTCTTTTACTATATATATATATATATATTCAAATTATGTGATTAATATATCGGCTGATACGGGCCGCATACTCATGGTGGTCTTCTCACGGTATCTTTGTAGTAAATGGTCATGCTTTTTCTTTTTTGTTGATTGTTAATCTCTGTCCCACGAAATAATGTACGAGACCTAAAGTCGTGGATTCGGGATCGGACATGGTATCGTTTTCATAGCAAAGTTGCACACAAGATTTAAAGGGTCCACGCAGTCCGCCAAGTTGGACTGTTGAATAAAGAAATCCACTTTTTCTTTACGTAGCTTTCTCTTCAAGGTCTACGGCGTGTTTGAGTGGAGGAGAATTTTCTTACAGAGAAATTTGTTTCTTCCGTGGAATTTTTTCTGTTTTTTCTGGTGGAGGAGTGTGACCGTCTTTCTTTCCTTCATGGTGTCCAAAAGCCAAATACTATTTGACAAAAGCGACCGTTTGATTCAGAAGGCATGCCTATTATTGTTTCTCCCGAAAGCGGCTTATCGTCTCTTTTCCAGTTTCGTTATGATGCTTGTACGCTTAAAAATACTTACCTCTCGGGTGAGCGAGAGGGTAATCCCACTGCCCGAGTGAAGCCCGAAGGCCCCCCCATTCCCCCTGCCTTCGGGGTCCTGAACTGCGTCGGTGTCAGTGATAGAACGGGACACCCTTTAACTGGATGTCGCGCCCTGTCACTTTAAAACACATGAACATAGCGCCCACGGGAATCGAACTAGAGACCTGTATTTTTCCAGGCCCCTAACCCGACCAGCTACGCTATGCCTGGCTAAAAATACTTACCTCTCATAGATTGTTTTCTTTAGTATTACGTAAAAGATTTTTATTTTAGAGAGGCAGGAACAAAGTGTGTCTTCCATATTGTTTGGAGAAAATATGTGTACCTCGTTTCCAATGAATAAAAATCTCACTCGCCTTCACGTCATGATAATACATTCTACTATTCCACCTGTCCATACCTCTACCTACCCCACGACAAGTTTTTCTACTTTTCTCTATTTATTCGGGCAACCAAAAGGATTAATCTCGCCATTCCAGCTAGAGTTCAAGCCTTCTTTCATTCTTTTCTCTTGTTTTCAGTGTTAGAACTGTGTCCATGCTAGACGGTGAAATCTTCATGTGCTTTAACTTGTGTGTAGGGCTCACCTGCTTTATGGTAGAGGCGCATAGCCCTTTGTGGGTGCAACTTGAAACGCACCACATAACGTGCCTAGCCTGCCTGTTTGAACTATGCCCCATGGAAATTCTCCGTCCATTCACTTTGATCTTTTTACATAGAAATTAACAAATAGCCACTTCGCTTACTTTTACTGTCTAAGTTGCAACTGAAATTGCGGGGAGATAGGCTCCTTCTCATAATAGAAAAGCTTTTCGTTCTTTTGTCACTAATATTATTTTAACATCATTGTGCTCAACTCTGTGTGTGTATATATATAAAGAGAGAGAGAGAGAGAGAGAGAGAGAGAGAGAGAGAGAGAGCATTCAAAGATTCCTAAATGTTTATAGAAACACCAAGTTGGAATTTGTTTATAACCTTGGGTTTTTATATGGTGGCTGCTGTCGGGGCAAACTTGCATCACATGTAGCCTGTAGGATGATCAGACTCATATTAAACACGTCTAATTAACTTCTCACTGTCATTTTCAAACATTTTTCTAACTTTTTTATTATAACCGTAAAGGTAACAACCAGATGTGACTAAAAATGTGAAAGGTATTTCTTTGAATAACTCTGAAAAACATTTTAACTTCAGAATCAGTGGCAGAACTGCATCTAAGGTTCAGACTTCCCAACTCAAAATCGAACCAGTATATGAACCTTCTATTGGTTCTGCTTCATTAATGCAATGAGGAAAAGAAAGAAAAAAGAAAAAAACAATGATCTTATTTTCGTATTACGCAATCGCCATCCTTTAATCCAGTTCTCTCTTTTTCTCGAATACTTCTTACTGTTTTATTCTTCGATACCAGTCATCAATGCTCTAATTAAAACTTTTGATCGACATTAATTGTTAATCACAAACATGAGCTCAAGAGGCACACAATGACACAGCATGTTCCTGAATCCTCTTTGAGGTTGATGGGAAGTAACATATGATTTCAAGCGTGTGATTAGAACAAACATCTAACAAGTCCTCACATGCGTTTCTGATCAAAACAAATATTATTTAAGTCCTCACTTGCGTTTTAGGGTGAGCTGGAGGTATCCCTTCACTATCTAAGAGGTCGAACCTCCTTTCTTCTTTCTCCTTTTGCTTCTGGGACATAGAGCTGCTTAGTGATGTAAGTTACTTATAGTTATTCTTTTAATTTGAGAGTAGCCTATGTTACCATTTACGGTTCAAAAAAATACTGCATCTGAATATTACTGTAATTATAGAGATTCGAAACCGGACCTTTTTTTTAACTGGTCGCCTTGCCGCCCAGTTGTACCATCCGAGCCAGTACAGTACCATCCAATTATTGGTAAACTTTTTGACGGAAAAAGAAAAAAGTTCAAATAAAGAAAGAAATGAACAAGAAGTATTGTTTTTCCTTGAACACAGATTGCGGTTGATGTAAATTGAAAAATCCTGATAAACCGACGTAAGAAAAAGCATGGAGAGACTCCAAAATAAATTATTTTAAACCGTTTCTAGTGATATCGCTTCAGGTGTATGTATAAATGTGCCTGTGCGCCTGTCCGTGAGATGAAATATGTCGGTACCGTTATTCTGCGAATACTAACGGCCGTATTCTGCCTACTTTTCTCCGTGGTATGGCTTTGTAAGGTGCACCTGCGTTCACGGTAAAGCGCCGTATGCAAGTTCTGTTGCAGGTGTCGGAAATTTAATGCTTATATCTTTACGGGGATGGTGCGAAGTCATCCTTTGCTGATTTTGTCATCGTGAAGCGAATTGATTCTTCATTGTTTCTCTATATGAAAGCCATTTCTCTTTGTTTCTCTGAATCTTGGTCTTTTCCCTCCTCGAAGTAGAAGAAAAAAAGAGGAGTTTGGAGAAGAAGAATCGATGGAGCGCGCTGCCTTGGCCCCGAGGGGATCGTGTTTCGCCGGAATACAGAAACCCATTTCCCGTACGGTGGGGAGCAACCGCCTGAGTCCGAAGATTCCTCAACTTGGGGTTCCCTCAAAGGTATCGAACCGTGGTTTCTGCAGGTTGGTGGAAGAAAGCGCCACCACCCGTCAGAGGAAGACCTCTGACCTTTCCTGCTTGGCCTTGGCAGAGTTACCTCTTGGACTTCCTGATTGCTTGGACGCCGATAACTCTTCTCTTTGCAAGCTGCAAGCCCTTGTATCTGAATTCGAATCCTTGGTTGAGCCCCTTGATCGTGTTAAGAGATTACTGCATTATGCGTCATTCTTAGCCTCCATGTCCGACTTGGACCGTGTTTCCTCGAACAGGGTTATGGGGTGCACGGCTCAGGTTTGGCTCAGTGCCAGAATGGACGCATGTGGGAGGATGCGATTCTCGGCAGACAGCGACTCTGAGATCACTAGAGGGTTTTGTGCTTGCTTGGTTCATATCCTTGATGGTGCTTTCCCGGAAGAAGTGCTCAGGATGAAGACAGAGGATTTGGGATCGTTGAATATAGGGTTGCCTGGTAGTACAAACTCCAGGGCCAATACCTGGCACAACGTTTTGATCAGCATGCAGAAAAAGACCAAGGCAATTCTGATGGCCAGAGAAGGGAAGCCTCTTATTGAACCATTTCCCTCCTTGGTTGTGAACGCGGACGGAATTCATGCGAAAGGGAGCTATGCGGAAGCTCAGGTGAGCTTGTAACTCACAAGCAAGTTTGGGACCTTATTGTGATGGAACAATTGACTTGATTATTGGATGGATTTGATCCTTTTTTTCTGTGCCCCCGTTCGAGGCTTCTTTGAATGGGTTGTAGTCTTGTAGAGGTTAAATACCTTGGTTCTCAATCAGCTGGCACTTCTGCTTTGTTAGATGAAATTCCTCTATGTAAAGCAATCAATGGATATGGAATGATGTGCATAACTGGCTTATATTTCGACTTCGAGTGTTGTGTATTTGCCTATTTGGGTAGCTTAGTTTTGTTTCGTTCCTTCTCACCATTCATGCATATTTTACGGTTTACCTACTCGCCGATACAATAAGGAGAGCCTCATCATAGTGGGATTTGGTCCGCACATTATGAAATGATGTTTTCTGTTCTTGCAATAAAGCAAGCTTAACGTCGGTGGGGTTTGTTCTGTACATTATGAAGTGCTGTTTACTGTGGCTATGCATTTTCTGTCACTGTAGTATGCTTTCTTATTTTTCCCTGTTTCTATCTACTTAGTGTTTGTTCTTTGATGAAAATGCGATTCATAAGTCTGGAAGAATAGTATAAGTTCTGCATTGTCATAGAGCACATGCCAGTCAATATCCTGCATTAGACTGTGCACCCACGAAAGACTCAATGCTGCAGTAAGAATCATGCATCATAATTAAATCATATTCCAACTATTAAGCATATCAGAGTTTTTTTGCTTTATGAGTTTATGATCAAATAGCATGTGCTCCAGTGGACTATGTTAATGCTTTCTTTCAGAGCAAGGGTAAAGATGTTCCTCTAGGGTCGTCTTTTCCTTTTTTTGACACGAGTTGTTTTCAGCCATTATCAAACTGGTTGCCACTGCTGGTAAATTTTGTTTGTGAAGTGATTTTTCTTCTTTCAAATTGCTTAGAAGTTATATATATTCCAAACTGTTAATATGCTCTCACTTCTTTGTATATACTGCTACTTTGGAATGGAGAAGATCAAGGGGAATGTAAAGTTTTGCTGGTCATGTAATATAATATTAACAATAAAGAGTCGTCTGGACCTCCTCTGGTGGGATTGGCTTCTATTGGGGGGATTTTGCTTGACTCTGGTCCATACATCTGGTCATCCTTGTATATGAGATTCTAATCCCATGTTGAGGCTTCTCCCTTCCTTTGCTTGAAATTGTTTGTATCTTCAATTGTTCCATGATAAACATGCATTGCAACTTCATTTTAATACATTTTTAGCCAACTAGCAACATCCGTCGTTCGCCAGGTTTGAACTCCCTATATATATAGGAGAATTAAAATCTTCCTTATGCTAGCTGTTGCTAGATGACTAAAAATTTAAAATACGTTGTTGAAAGCGCAATAAACCGTTGCTAAAAAGCTAAAAGCACCATAAACCGTTGTTGCACCATAAATTGTCCTTATTTCTTTTATGACGATTCCTTTTTTTAATTTTTAGCCGCCCAGCAGATTTGAACTCCCTGGATTTTCTAGCCATCCAGTAGATTTGAACTCTCCAAAATTGAAACGTACTGATGTCAAATGTTTCTGGATAACTAAAAATTAAAAATCCATCACTAAAAGCTGCTAAAAACACCATGAACCATTGCTGCATCATAAATCACATGTAATACTCCTGTATAATTGTTCCTTAGCGACAGATTTTTTAATTTTTAGCCATCATGCAGGCTGCAACATCCAGCATCTGGCAAATTTAAAACCCCCTATGTATGTGTTTGTGTGTGTGTGTTAGGTCCAACACAAGTTTTTCTATTAGGAATCATGCTTTGGTTCATGTGTGGTGTCTTATATATGTAGATGGCTGCACCCATGGTTTTCTGGAAAATGGTGTGCCAGAACTCGTGATGTAGTGCTCAAACTGTCGGGCCCAAACATGGCCGCGGCTAAGCACTTCTGGGTGGACTTTTTGTTTGTTTTAGATACTAGATTCTAATGGATGAAACTAAAGCATCTGTTTTCTTAGCCTCCCTGCAATTTTGACAGTTTTACTTAATTTTTCTGAAACTGGCATACGTGCAAGGTGTAGGATATGCCCCTGCATGCCACTTCCAGGTTGCCCTTTCCCCATGTTAGGTACCTTTTCTTAATGTAAGTATTACATGCATCTAGTATACTTCACTTGGCTGAATTATTTACCAAATATATTTGCAGATATTACAGGAAATGCCACAAACTTAGCATCTTATCTCATGGATATCTTTGAATTTTATTAGCATCTAGAGACAGTTAACAAGTGGAACTGTCTTGGTCCATGCCGGCGTATGTGCATGTCTGAGCAAAGTTTTACTTGTGTCTTCCTTGTTATGGAAGACAATCATCCAGAACTCCTTCATGATTCTTTTTCCAATGAAAAGACTGGTTTTTCAACTACATTATTTTTATATCTTAGTGTTTTCTATATTATAGGTCAAACAGGTACGATAGGTCAAGTGCTTATCTCTTCTCAGATGACTTTGCTACACTATCCTTTGATTATTTCTTCAGCGTAATACCTTTGTTCCTTGTGCTTGCATTAGATATATAGTATTATGATGCATGAGGAGGTCCTTTACTAGTTTTAAATTCTAAGATTATCATAGACATGACAGGCGAAATTCTTGTCCCCTGACGAATCAAAGGTCAATGAGCTTGTCAGTGTACTAAGAGCAAAGAAAATTGGAATTGTTGCACACTTCTACATGGATCCAGAAGTACAAGGTGTCTTAACTGCTGCGCAGAAGCAATGGCCACACATCCACATATCTGATTCATTGGTTATGGCAGACTCTGCTGTGAAGATGGCTAAAAGTGGATGTGAGTTCATCACAGTCCTTGGTGTTGATTTCATGTCTGAAAATGTTCGGGCGATCCTTGACCAAGCTGGTTTTGAAAAGGTATGCCATCATCAATATTAATCTGTCCTGCTAGGTCAACCTGGTTAAGTGGTTCTTTTCCTGTTTGCATGCTTCCTGTTTTCTCTTTCTCATTACTCTGACCGTAGTTGGAATCATTTGTCATCTACGACACACGGATACGTGGGTTTAGCCTATTTACCCGTGTCGATACGCCGACACAGGAATACGGATACAGGGTGGATACGTTTTGGATCAGGTCTGGGCCAGACCAGATCCAAACCAAAAAATGAAGTCGATTTGTATGATTTTTCTTGTTGTATTAGTTCTCCTCTTACAGAAAACAGTAGAATAACTGAATAAGACATGTTTTTTTTATCAGAATTATTAATTTAATGTTTTGTTTTTCATTTTATCATTTTTGAGAATATAAAATTTGTTGTATCCGCGTATCCAAAAAATTTGAAAATTGCCGTGTCCGTACCCATATCCCCATACCCGTATCGTACCTGCACCCATGTGACATAGTTTGTCATTGATACATTTTCATTACTTGCTTTAAGCAACCAAAATCTACCAGGATAATAGCTCAAGGTTTTTCCTAAATAGCGAGCAAGTTTAGCTATTTGAGAAGCTTTTGTCTCAGGTCCTTAATTCTCAGGAATTGTTTGGTTGAATCACACGGGTTTCCACAATGATAGTGCATTTACTATGTTGGTAGCTACCGGACTCGTTTCATTTGTTTTCTTTTATAATTAATGTGTGGATGAACTCTGAACTTCTGCCTGTTTGTGTTTTGAACCAGGTGTATGTGACTGCCTTTAAAATCTTTTTAAGTGGTTGAACATGTATTCTTGCATCTTAGTTTTAGGATTCAAAGTAACTGTCACAAGTTGTATAACTATTACAGTATGTCCATTACATGAATTCATAGTATTAACATTGAAAAGCTTGCTGGTGTCGTGGACCTGAATCATCCTCTAGGTGACCTACTGTTAACTGGTACCAAGTATTCTTCTATTCTTGTATATAGCTTATTATCCAGACCATACAAGGCTTGAGCAACAGCAAAAATTAACAGCCTTTTCCATAGTTCTTCCTGGATCATAGAATTGGCACCTGTCCCTGCCTTATTTTCATTGACAAAGTCATCCCTCATATTGCACTTCTAAGAAAAGTCCATACTTTTGTTGCTTTAACCATGATTGGCAGCTCAGCATAGTCATGCATTTAGCAAAAATGGTTTATGCGCTTGACAAATTGTTTCTACGACACTATTGATTTATTCATTTCTTCCTTTTTACAAGTACCGTCATTTATCGAAAGATAAATAGTTCTAGTTAACAAATTTGATTTAAAGAGTTAATTTGGAAAATTAGGTAATTTGGCAGGGATGAATTTGGGAAAAACAACCGTACTGCAAATGTCTGCTTTTCTTTCTTTATCTTTACAATGTAAGGCACATGTATTCTGGTTATATGTCGTTCCTGTAATCCTATTACTTTTTTGCATAACTGATAAATGTTGATAATCATGCAGGTTGGCGTTTACAGGATGTCAGATGAAAGGATTGGTTGTTCCTTAGCTGATGCTGCTGCTGACCCTGCATATATGCATTTCCTAGAGGAAGCTTCTACGTTGCCTCCTTCACTGCATGTTGTCTACATAAATACAGCATTACAGACAAAGGCACATTCCCATGAAATTGTACCAACAATCACATGTACTTCTTCCAATGTTGTACAGACTATATTGCAGGTTAGTAATGTTTCTGTCTCCAACTGAAATTTGCAAAATTTTGGTTGATTTTACGAGTACATGAAGTGTCTTTTCACTTCGTGTCACTCATTTTCTTGTAAATTGTTGACTTTTAAATTCTATTAGAGAATCAATCTTACTCGTGGGAGGATCTTAATTTGTTAATTCTTTCAATTTCAGGCATTTGCCCAGATTCCGGATCTGAATGTTTGGTATGGTCCTGATTCCTATATGGGAGCCAATGTAGTGGAGCTGTTGCACCAAATGGCTTCAATGACGGATGAAGAGATTGCCCAGATACACCCCAAGCATGATAAGAACTCTGTACATGCATTATTACATCGGCTACACTATTACAAGGTGAGGCATCATTTGTAGCAAGATGTTAGGTTTTTATACGACAACTATAGATGCGACGAAGCTTGAGTTCTTCCAGTTGTCAATTCAGTTTCTTATATTAACTGACTTGTGATTTTCCAATGTAATCAGGAAGGTGCATGCATTGTGCATGACCTATTTGGGACTGAAGTTGTAGAGAGAATTAAAGAAGGCTATTGTGATGCATTCCTGACAGCTCATTTTGAAGTCCCTGGAGAAATGTTCTCCCTAGCTATGGAAGCCAAAAGAAGAGGAATGGGTGTTGTGGGCTCTACAAAAAATATACTGGACTTTATCACAGAACGTGTGAAAGAAGCTTTACACAGGAACGTGGATGATCACCTTCAATTTGTCTTGGGAACAGAGTCAGGCATGGTAACATCAATTGTGGCAGCAGTCCGTAAATTATTGGCCTCTCAGGAGTCCTCTGCAAATGTCAATGTGGAGATTGTGTTTCCCGTTTCTTCAGATTCAGTGTCCAGGACAGAATCATTGCCTTCTTCAAATGGCCTAAGTGCTGGTGATCTTACTAGTTTGAGTGTTGTTCCTGGTGTGGCAGCTGGAGAGGGCTGCTCTCTTCATGGTGGTTGTGCTTCCTGCCCATACATGAAGGTTGGTTCTTTCATACATGCAGCATAGTCAGGGTTACATTATTGAATATGATAGATTTTTTAGACCCCAAATATGCTTGAACTTAAGCTTTACGAGAATTTTCATCTTCGTGGTTAATTAATGTGGGAGCTGTACTTTGGAACCTGCCTAGCAGGGTGCATGAACTTGCTGTCTTTCATGAAGCTACAATTTGCTAACGACTGTTGTTGGTTGCATAGTCTTATTTTCCGCTTTGAGTTCCCATGTATCTGTCCATGACTATTCCTTCATTTACATGGACATAATTTCTCCCATATGTTTTTTTACCCTTCCATCATTTTGTTCAAACATTTTATGAACTTTTGCCATCACTAGTTTTAACCCTGAGATTTCTGGCCTAAAATTTCCAATACATATTGCTTACCTTTCTTGTCATCTCTGGTATATTTTGGATCCTCGGAAGATTAGCTTTTCGACTTTTCGTTAAATAGAAACTGAGAACCTGGATGTCTGCTGATCGCCACATGCTTGCAGATGAATTCTCTTACCTCTCTCCTTAGGGTATGCCATCTTCTACCTGACAAAGAGAGTATACTGTCACCATATGTGGCAAGTAGGTTCGATGGACACACGCCTACTGGAAAATCTGTTGCAGATCTTGGCTGTGAGCCAATTTTGCACATGAGACACTTCCAGGTAAGCTTTTTTCTGGAGGATTTGCAAGTCAAGACGTGGTACTTCGCTGATCTCTCATTCATACTAAAATTGATCACACCAATTATGCAGGCAAATGGGCAGCTGCCAGAAACTCTTGTCAATCATATACTCAGTCAAAGATAGTACGAATTTGTGAAGCTTTGGCTTGCAAAACGGAGAAGCTGTGTTACAGTGTTAAATGTCAGAAATGACAAAGTTTCATGTTGCCAGGTCCATCGTCTTCATACGGGACAGTACCTTGGGGGTATGTTTGCCTGTTTGCACAATTTTGAACAAGTACAAATGCAACATCGTGTCACATGCCCCTAATCTTGTAGTATTATAAATGCTCATATATATCTTGATAATAATGGTGGTGATACATATTTGTGACACCATGCTAGGAAATGTTGTCATCGAATTATTCTGTTGTGTTTCATTCTGAACTTCATGAACATCCTTGAATGTTCAGTGGGAACTGAGATCGGTGAGAACGGAACTTTGTAGTTTACATTGTCTTGTATCTTGATGACACAAAAATAATACCTGAATCTCAGCCAAAGGCAAATTCTGCTTTCCCACTTTGGTGATGTATTTTTGCGTGGAAAGAATGCAAGGGTGTGATTTATGTCCTCTTGCTTAAACCATGTGATTCATGTGAAAATGGTGATGAAGTTCCTTTGTACAAATGGGACTATGTTCTACAAATTGTTCAGTTTCGGGTTTATACAACTAAACATCGTTGTGTGTGTGTGTGTCCGCGCACTAATATTAAGCAGTTTTGTGCAACATTCATACTGGTTTCACGGGTTCATAACCACGTTTCTTGAAATAATTGGTTCCCTTCTCTAAGAGCCATTTTGCGCAGATTGGGAATCAGATCAGTCAGTCCAGTCTCTATATTTCCATTCGGCAACGAACTTGGCATGGACAATGTATGATTGTGACTGGTACTCTTGTTGCCTTGGCTGTATCTGAAGCCAAAAGGTGTTCTTGCTGTCCCATGCATGGAGAATGTTCAGCCATTATCTGCATCCAGGCCCCTCTGCACCTAGGCTCACTCGAGTTTGTCAAGGTGCCTAACCCTTGCTGGGCCAGCCTCGTTCAAACTTTGGGTCTCGCACGGTCAAGGGTCAGCTCAGATAAGTGTATGGGCTGGTGTCAGGCAGCATCAGCAGAGTGCAGCACGACCATGAATCTTTAGTTTGTATACTGCTAGCGTTCACAAATCTATGGAAGGTATCAACTTTTTTTTTACCTTATTGACCTCGACGTACATGTTTACTATCTTTCCATAATGGATTGTTCAGATCAGAGATAGTTCGTATCATATCCATAATTGACTATATTGCTTCATCGAACTCAATTGAATTCGGATTGGAACATAAAAAGTACAAAAAGTGTCCGATTCAAATGTCCATCAAATTTAAAATTCATTGGATTAGGTTAAAAAAAAGTACTATATCAAATCCAAATCGAATCACCAATCAGATCTGAACTCCTTTACTGAGTCCAACTATTTGGACCCAGACTTGAATAAAACATTGAATCATATTCTCTAATATAAGGGCCCCCTACTCCCACGAATAGGTTGATGGAGATGAGCCATGATTAGGTGCTTTACATGTCAAGTGCTACTGCACACCTTGATTTGGACTTCTAAGTTTCTAACTCCGCCATCCATGGCAGGGGATCATTTTGTTCATATGATCCTGCTAGTTCCAGCCTTTTTATTATAGAAAGTGTATCCACCAATTGCATCAAATCTGAATCCTTAGCAATCTATCAAAAATGTATCTCAAATTAACATCACTACCAACTTCACTACAATGCTTACAAAAATTGCATGCTTAAGTGCAGGCGGCCCCTGAAGCCGCCACATAGGCTACAGCTCCATGAGAAAAGAAAATTGCCAAAACCGAGTAATGTTTCAGTTGGCCTTTGATTTCTTTTCTTCCACCCTACTTTTCTTCTTCCTTGAAGCAAAGCTGCTGGGTCCAACTTCAACTGACATGCGTTTCGTTCTGATACATAAAAGAGTATAGTTGTAACTTGTAAGTGCAATCCCATGAAGAACCGTTTGAACGAGTGATTGCAGTTCGCTAGTTATGAAAATTACCTTTTTGTAAGGTCCTGCGTTTCAGTGTCATCTTTCTCATTTGCTTGTTCTGTACAGCACAGATTTTGACCCAGCATAAGAACAAAAAAACATTAGAAAAAGAAAAAAGAAGGAAAACAAAAACAGCATCCAATGAACTCAAGACTATTTGTTAACTGATGAAAAAGAATGTGAGCCATAATAATCTAGTATTTCTACAATTTTCCATTGAACACAAGGGGCTTTTGCGCTTCTACATCACATAAACAACTATCTATGAAGTTCTAAGACTGATTTCTTTGAAGCCCATAGGAGAAGTGGAAAAGTAGGAGCGCAGATACAAGTTATGATGTCTAGGATTGTTGCCAGATCGATCGTCACACAAACCTTAACTAAGGTCACATTCCTGAACATATCTTTTCCGAGAATCATGAAATCTTTCTTATTAGAGGTAAAAAATGCTCGTTTGCACAGCCACAAAGACTTCTCTTAGGGCATACTAGAAGAGATAGGGTCGATGGATAGGAAAAAATGTCAAGGCCGTAGAGGAGCCAGAACCACCCACCAAAGTCCCCGAGTGAAGGTCCTTGTTGGGCCTAGTGAACTCTCTTTGATCGATGCACCACCTTGCTATAATTCTACCAATGAAACAAAGATGTTTAGGGCAATTATCATCCAGAAGGTCCCAAAAATGACCTCCAACCTGGGGAACAATTGTGGAACTCCAACCTCCAACAAACAATAGTTCTCTGCCTTACTAGCAATTAGTGGTCGATCCTTCCGTAGTGAGATCCTGTCATTCACTTCTCTTTCAAGCATTGTTAGAATCATGTAAGTTAGTTACCCTTTCTGTTCTCAACAGTTGGAGTTCCCTCGTCAAGCACCTAATTTCCAGTGTCCTTGAGTACAAGGTCACCATGTCAAACAGCTTCTTCTGCAACTTGGTTGCACACTGACATGTGATGGGTGGTGGAATGATATGTAATCTTAGCAATCAAACATCTCAAAAACCTCACCCTCCATGATATGAGTTGGCTAAGAAAATGGCTTCAGAAGTTAAAATACAAATGCCACGACTCTAAATTGCTAAGAAACAGGTCACTCTTAAAGAAAGAAAATGAGTTCCACCAAACTGCTTTAGCAAGAGTAGGATCTGGGTACGTATAAATCATTGTCACAAAAACACTTTTTTCTAAAAAAAAAAAATTGTTTTATGCGTCAAAAGTAGGTCAACAAAAAAAACTGCAAAAGGACCCGGCTTTTTTGAAAAATTGCCAAAACTTTTTGCGTTCTTCTAAGATTTTTAATTTTTTTTTAAATTTATCAAAATTTTCCCAAGAAAACAAACTTTGTCGTATTATACTCGATACAAACCTCACCATTTAAAACCCACAAGTGATGTGTGATAATGGAGATTATTAGCAACAATTTGATAATAAGTTTCTTATCTTATCCTTGTGAATTTCTCTGGTTTGCCACATAAATCAACATAATGATTCTAACCGATTATTCATCAGGACAACCTGACAGAAAGGTCAACCAATCATGTAGAGAAGTGAGAAGAACATGAAGAATCTGAAAAGTTGCAGTTTCTAGGAGGCCAAGTCAAGAACGCCTTCAGGCATCCAACTACTTTCTACATTATATCAAAAATTCATTTCCTTTGGCATTGTAGCTGATCCAAAGCAGAATTTTTTATGCCGAGGAAACTATATATATATATATATATATATATATATATATATATATATATATATATATATATATATATATATGTATGTATGTGTGTGTGTGTGTGTGTGTGTGTGTGTGTGTGTGTGTGTGTTTCAGTGGACCTACTGTCAAGAAAGAACAGAGGTTACCTGTTTCATTCTCCTCATCATCTGAGCTTGTGCAGGAGACCCACCTATCTCTTCCATCATCAAAGTCCCAGCGACTTCCAATAGGAGGCTCCCAGAAGTCAGGATCATCTGTATCACTATTCATATCTGCAGAATTTGGTTCTCTTATATCATCCCTGAGAACCTTCTTCCTTCTTCCTTTCTTGACACCATTTTCTTTTGGCTGTGGCTGGTCAGTTGCTGCCTTATCCTTTCCAGTAGTCTGTTTTTCTTCTTCTTGTTCTGAAATATGGAATGGGAGGCTGAAATGAGCAACCAAACTCAAAGAATGTATTAAGACCAGCTACAAAGAATATAAGGCTGTACACATATAAGAGAGATATACCTAACGATAAATCGTTCAAAGATAAGGTGCAAACGACTGACCTAATTTATTCTGGAACCTCCTTCCGTTTATGTGCTTCCATATATGCTCTTCCGACTTATTGACCGTATCGCCCGTTAGAGTGCAAATTAACTTCGACCTGCAATAAAATGAAACAAACATACCATCAAAAGCTAGGTTGCACTCTCCATTCGAGCCACAGCGATAAGCAACACACATGGAACGATGTGGTGTCTCAAACTGAGCAGGAATGAGCCAAAGCAGTATGTGTGTTCACTAAAAGAGAAACAGATAAAAAGCAGCCAGATGAGAACTTTGTCATGGAAATACAGTACCAATTCCCAAGCATGGGATAACATTGTCAAGAAAATATGACCAACTTATTGGTTTCATATTTTCCCACTAAAAACAACAAAGAACTAGATTGATCTTAAAAACAGGCAAAAAAATTGCACATCAACGTCATAATCACGTTCCAGTCGACACTAAGAAAGTAGTAAGCTATCAAGACATCTTAAAACGTGAGAATAATAACATCGATAGACATATAACTACAAATTATCATAATATTTAAGCAGAATTCTGATTACTGCAACAATTAGTCCGATACAAACAATTTCTTCCCATTTGTCCAGCCATAGCCATCTTGATTGATCATCCAAATCACCCCACAGACAAAGGAGGTAATTCCAATGATGGAACGATAACACATTAAACAATGGGATCTAAAGTTGGTCATCAGATGCTGAAGAAAGCCCAAGCAATATTTTATTGAAATTTACCGAAACAAAGAAAAATCAAAAAGCTATAACCAAGAGTATGCCAATACCCGAGTTCCAAAAAAGAAAACGACTGAACTTGGAGAAAAAATTGACAGGGGCTTAAGGAAGAAGAAAGGAAGGATTGGGCGACCTGGACAGAGGATCCTGCTTGAAGAGGTTGAGGGGAGGTTTCTTCAGAGAGAGGGCGATGTCGATGAGGGCCAGCCGGCACGGCTTGCTCCGCTTATACGCGTCGGCCTCTCCGGCGGGCAACTCGTGGCCGGTCTCCACGCACTTCAACCTTCCATTCACCATAGGCTCGAAGGTAGGATCCCCCAAAAGCAGCGCACCCTCTTTTGCCGCTTCTCTTTCTCCTCCTCCACCCGCCGTCGGAGTATTCCCCTCCTTCGTTACTCCTCGTTCCCCTCCTCCTTCCGCCACCGCCTCCTTCTCCTTCTTCCCCATCTCTCTCTCTCTCCTTCGAAGTCCCCTGTCTCCAGCAACTCTCTGGGGTTTTGCAAACGAGTCGGATCCTCATCCAACGTTTAAAATACTCATGCTATATCCAATTCCAAATCATATCTTTGGAAGACTATGATCAAATTAAGGCTGTATATCCGATAGGTAGTCCGATTGGTGATGAACTTGCTGGAGTTGGTCCCTTCAAAAATTAAAAAAAAAATGAAAACCTTACTCGTATCCTATTGGTGGACTTGATTGAGCTGGCCAGATAAAAACAAATCCAAACCTTACTCATATTTAAAATTCATGTTTTTATATTTTTTCTTTACTATATATATATATATATATATATATATATATATATATATATATATATATATATATATATATATATATATNACCATTTTGTCGTGTTAGTTGTTTAGCGGTGTGTGACAGTTGCTCAAAACTTAGTGTAGATAATTGTTATGCGAGTTTCAAGATCGATCACAAAGAGGTTGGGATTTTTGATATACGAGAATCTCAAATTCAGGAGAGGAATTTTTGATGCCAAGGAGCTGAATTCTATTGTTGAAGACTTAATATAATTGGTAATAAAAATGTTTATCGATTTAACATAGTCTCCTTTTTTAGGCTTGTCATAGACATGAAGAATATAACCATAAGTTCACACAGGTTCATCATCATTTTATTTATAGATAGAGAGCAACATATCAGATTTGGATCTGATATCCAACCGAACCATTCCAAAAAAAGAAATCAGATATAAAAAAAAAAACTGTCTGATTAAGAAATCAAATCGAATTCAAATTTAAGAGATGACATATGATAGAATTCAGAGTCGAATATAGACTAACATATGACAAGATTTGGGTTCAGTTTTGCATCAAATTGAGCATTAAATAAGTATCATACATCTACTGCTCCTACATTTTGAAAGTCAAATGTATTCAGTTTAAAATCCGGATTCGGATTCAGATGTGAATTCAAATACCAAACACAGAAGGGATTCAGATTCAAATATAACATTGTTCATTTAAACTTGAATCTCATGAACATTCAAAAAAGCATATATGGTCAAGAGCACATCCAATTTGATTCCATTTCATTGACATTCTAACTCGTAGAGTCGGATACACTAGTGGATCATAGTCTTTTTGTTTTAGTTTATGAGTCACTAATGCATGTTTTTTCTCTATTTTGTTAGACTAGGACATGATTAGTTAATTTTTTTTAATAAGATTTAGAGACTATGATCAAACCGTATGTTAAGGCTGGGTATCCGATAGTCAGTCCGATTGGTGATGAACTTGCTTGAGTTGGTCCCTTAAAAAAATTAAAAAAAAATGAAAACCTTACTCGTATCCTATTGGTGGACTTGCTTGAGCTGGCAAGATAAAAACAAATCCAATCTTACTCATATTTAAAATTCATATTTTTATCTTTATTTTCTTATATATATATATATATATATATAATTATCGATAACTTCCTTGAAACTCTTTGTGTGTCGCTAATTATTCATTTAAAAACTCTGGGCACATTACTAAGGATTTTTAAGATATTGAAATATGAAATGTTAAGAGTTTCAAATATGGGTGGATATCGAACAGGGGAGGTTGGGATTTTTGGATTATTTTTTATAGACGAGAATCTCAAATTCAGCAGAGGAATTGTTGATGCCAAGGAGCTGAATTCTATTGTTGAGGACTTAATATAGTTAGTAGTAAGAATGTTTATCGATTTAACATAGTCTACTTTTTTAGGCTTGGATTCTACTTTTTATATGTCGCTACTTTGCTTTATTCGATTCCTTCGCTTTATTCGATTCCTTCTTCATCATTGTCCTTCTTCTTCATCATTGTCCTTGTTTCTGCTTTGCTGTCATTTCTTTATTTGATTCCTTCTATGTGATTGTTTCTGCTTTTATTCGCTCGAATATGCTTTATCTCTTTATTTGGCAATTATTATTGTACTGGGTATCTCTTTAGAATAAATTCCATTCAATCACAGTTTTTCCATGATAATGGTAGTGATTGAAGTATTGACTGGAATTATTGTCCTAAAGATTTACTTCGCACAATTCCAAGCCTTTTCTGCATTCACTACACTTATGCTCTGGATACTTTTGCATGAACTGACAATATTCTTTCAGATTTCTTGTTCCCATTAATGGCCCTTTTATTGCCCTGGTTTGTGGCGGTCTGTCTGGCATTATCAGTGTTTCTAACCATCTTAGGATTTCTTCTTTGCTCCCTTCTTTAGTTTTCATTGATAATGAATAGATGATCTATCCATTTCTTGCCTCGTAATCCATACATTAGGTTATTGGTATTGGTGTAATAATTCTTCAAAAATTACTTGCAGGGTCTCCGGGCCTGATAAAGAAGTCATTGATTTCTGGTAACAATATCTCCTCCTGTTGCTGATAGTCCGGTTGTACAAGCTCTTTTGTTAGTCCTATCTTTACAACATATATGGCAGGGATTATTCTGTCTTCACATATTTCTGCTTGTGCACCATATATTCTGGGAAAATCAGTGGTGCTTTTGTCACTTCTAAGTAGCGCGTTCCTCCCTTACATAATTCTAGAATTTCTTCTAATTCTTTGGCGTTGCTGGTATAAACAGTCTGTAGTAATCCATAACTGTGTACCATCTTCACTAGGTTTGGATATGTGTTTGGATAGACTATCATTTTATTTATCCCTGAATATGGTATAGTAATATAGCCTTTCCTTGGCAATGTGTTTTTCTCTCTAGGGTTTTTATTTAGATAGTCACAGACTTTTTTCAAGTTTCTTAGGTAATTGCTGACTATCATGGATTGGCTGGCTGTTTTCTCTTTTTGAATGGTTTCCAAATAATTTTGGGTTTGAGGTGGTGTGAACAGGCTGGTTTTAACTTGTATGGACGGTTTCTGGAAACTTTGGTTTAAATTGGTGTCTTTGAATCTTGGTTTAAAGATTATGTCTACTTCGGTTATTCCTTGTAATGGTTTTGGTTCTTGGGCATCTGCCTTGGTTTGTATTTTTGGTACCTGGGTTTTAGCTTCTGGAGGTTTTATAAGTGGTTCCATTTCATCTTTCCATTTCAAGAGGTCCTTGATTTAGATCTGTAACTGGGCTATCTGGGTTTGATGTTCTTCTAACTCCAGTCTGATTATCTGCACAAATAAGAAAGATGTGGTGTCATTGAGACTTTGTATGCTTCGTGGGATTAATTTTACTGAGAGACTTGGCATGGTGACCGCAACTCAGTTCGTAGTGTGCATAGTGCTTTTTAGTTTTCCATATATAGTTCAGCCATTTGCAATCTGTATTGCAATTCATCACTTTTTGCCTTGGACTAGTCGTATTCTTCTCAACCTTTCAAGGTTTTCGGTAAATACGATTACCGTTGTTACTGCTTTCTGCAATCATGATGGTGTGTGATCTTTGGTGTTTAATTAGTTCATATAACTGGTACATTTCTCCTGGTCACAGTTTCATATTCCTGGAGAGACAATCTGCATAGCAATTCTCATTAGTTCTGATTACCTCAATGTCAAAATCGAATAGTTTTATATTATTCACCAATCTTCTTATTTCTTTCTTTACAATCGAGTTTTCTAACTTCGCACTTAACCCATGTTTTACTTGTGTGTTATCAGTTCTTACTTTAAACTTAGTGTAAACTACATATATTTCAAAGTGTCTGAGTGAATGATATAATCCTAACAGTTCTTTTCGGTTTATTTCCCATTTTGCTTCGTTTTCTCTAAAACTTCCTGAATGGTATCTACATAGTTATTCATTTTTATCATTGTTATATTTATATTTTAAGACTGATGCATAACTATATTCTGAAGCATCAGTTTCTATAATCCATATGAATGGTTTCTGTTCGTTTGGAAATTCTAGCTTGGGCAAATTTTTACACACTATTTTGATTTGATTTATGTGTTGTTTATCTTCTTCTGTCCAATAATATTCTTCATTTTCTTCAATTTTTCTTGAAGTGGTTTACAGTGCTTTGCTAGGTATGGTATATATTCTCTTACTTGGTTTACTAATCCTAAAAATGATTGTAATTTCTTTTTAGTGTCTAATTCTTCTGTTTGTGCTATTTTTTGTACAATATGTGTTTGCATTTTAATACCGGCTTTGTCTATTTCTATTCCTAGGAAGTCAATTTGTTTTTTGCAAATCACAACTTTGTTTTTACTTATGGCTATACCTGCCTTAATCGCATATTTTATAAATTCATGTAGTAACTCATAATGGTCTTCTTGTGTGTGGCTAAAAAGTAGTATATCGTCTATATATATTACACAATTTCTTAAGCCCTTAAATTATTCATCCATAAAACTTTGGAATCTTCTTGAAGCATTTTTGTATCCAAAAGGTAGTACATTCCATTCATAAAATCCGTTTGGCACTGTGAATGTTGTTAATTTTTTACTTTCTTCTTCTAGTTTTAAATGGTAAAACCCACTTTTGCAGTCAAATTTACTAAAATATTGGTATCCTGATATTTGTTTAAGTTTTAGTATTTTATTTGAAATTGGGTAGTTATAAGTTTTAACTTTTGCATTTAAGTTTCTATAATTTATAACCATCCTAGCCTTTCCTCTCTTTTGTTCACTGTGTTTATTGACAATGAATGCTGGGCTATTATGTTTTGAGTTTGACTTTTGTATGTATCCTTCTTTTAATAATTCATTTATATGTAATTTAAATTCCTTTAGGTCATCTGATATATATTTTAAAGGTGGTTGTGTTATTATGCTATCTTCTTTTATCAATTCTATTTTTACTATTGTTTTATGCTTATCTCAGTGTTGTAATGGATTTTCTGAGTATAGTTGTTCTAATCTTTTTTCTATACTAGCTAATTCATTTATTTCACAGATATTTATGGTGATAGTATTTATCTTTTCTCTTGTTAGTTTTTGGGTTATTGTATTATCTCCGCTTATCCAAGGTGTTTGTTTTCTTTCATTGTTTTTTACTATTAAGGCATTAATTTTTTCTTTACAAGGTGTAGTTAGTATTAGGTATTTATCTGTAATGTTTATGGGTAGGTAATTATTTAAGAAGGGTCTGCTTAATATTATATCTTTGTAATGTAGTTCAAAGGCGTAAATTCTGTTGATTTGTATTACTTTTTTCCATATTTGTACTTTTACATTTTCAGCTTTGTAATTTATTAGTGTCTTGGCTCCATTAAATCCTCTAACTTCCAAGGGGTTATCTAGTTTTTCCCATTCATTATCTGGTAAACAATTCTTTTTACGTAGATTTATTTGGCCTCTTGTATCTATATAGGCCGTATAATATCTATTATGATATCCTCGAGGTACAACTTTTATTAATATATATAAACTTGTTTTTGCTGATATTCATTCGGTGTCACTTGACTCATCATGATAGGCTCTTCTTCCAAATGCTCTATAGGTAAGGTATTTTGCTCTTCTTTCTTTTTCTTCCCAATATTCCATAAACTTTCATTCTGCAACTGCTCTTGCTCGTAAATACATAAAGAAATGTATTTTATATTCTTTAAATTTCTTCCTAATTATCCTTTCCCTAATTTTCCTATAAACCTTAGTACCCTTATATAAATTCAGAATAATCGTCCTATCCTATTTCGCACAAAGTTTTTAGTATCTCTATTATATGCTTTTACACTTGTAGTTGAAAACATTCTGTCTCATCATATGATATTTCTGACATCGATTCGTTTGACTCTATGTTCCTAATTTCTCTAATTCATCTATCATGTGTTTTATGTATCAATCGGTCTATAAATTGTCTAACAATTATCATCCTTTTTAACCATAGTACCCATTTGTTCCTGGTAGCAATAATTTTTCGTTCGTCCTTTGTATTGATTG